>CAVLGL010000104.1:47570422-48170422 GCA_963668995.1 Parnassius mnemosyne | reverse complement strand
CTAAATCACGCTAACAAAGTTCCAAAATTGAAGCAGCATATATAGAATAGCTGCGAACTACCAATCGGAGCGTTGGCCGTTCCCCGGGCAGAACACCTTGCCCAGCGGGAGATCTCCCCTTTTCCTTCCACCCGCCACAATATAAATAAAAACCGTTATTTGTACACCGAAATAACAATAAAATATTTTTATGAATGTCGTTAACAAAATATTTATTATAATCTTTATGATCGGTCAAAGAGCATTACAAAATAAAACGCAACAGTCGCAATTTTTTCATGTCGTAATAAAAAATATAACAATAACAAACGATGGCAATTAATGTTATAAATAATTAAACAAAGCAATTGATATTGCAATGCTCTTGTTATCGCTTGGTTGTTTTTTTATCTATCGAAGAGTAATTGTTTTAAAAAAGTTGTGAAAAAACGAGGTTATATATTCGATGCTTATTTTTTTAAGGTATGACACAGGTTTTTCGGAAAGGGCTGAACCGATTTAAATGATTATTTTTAATTAAATAGGCTTTTTTAATAATAATACTTCAGGGATTATTTATTATTATTATATTATTCTTTATGGCACCAAATATTTGTTTCATCAAATTATTTAAAGAAAAATCCAGGATAGTAAAATAGAAAATGAAGATTTAAATGTTCGTTTAAAATGCCTCGTTTTCAGTAAAAAGGGTCTCCGGTTCTCTATACTCACCATACGAAATAAAGCAGCATTAAGCTGCTATTTTATGTTGGTATTCTGTGAGAGCGTAGTCCCCGATTGAGTCAACCCATTCATACTGCAACCAATATATAGCTGTAGCATGGCTCTACCACGTAAAAAAAAAACTTTGTCAGCCTTTGTAAAACTTTGTTTGTTGGTGTCCGGTTCTCTACAGTTACCATACGAAACACAGCAGAATTAAGCTATTATTTCATGCTAGCATTCTGTGAGAACGTCATTCTTCCCTGGTCGTGCTAAAAAAATAATATAGCTGCAGCATATTATCTAATTTTGCTAAGATCAAAGACATTTAAGTAGACCTATATATTGTTACGAACTTGGGGTTCGAGACTATTTAAGAGAATATTTAAATCTCTTTGACTAAGATTGATACACAAATAAATAGAAAAGAGCTAAAGGTAGGTCGAAATCACGCTCTTGAATAATAATGTATAGTTGTATAGTATAGTTTTGTAGAATGGCGGTTCCTTTATATAAATAATAAAATTAAAAACGTCAATGAACTCTATGGTCCCCAAGTACGCTATCAAACCGCGTTGGTATTAAACTATTTTTACATGCTCGAAAGTCGATATATGGGATGATAAAATCTGCTCATGATTAATAATTGAATTAATCGAGCTGTACAATAAAAGGTCAATGTTAACTACATTTAAACTAAACAAGCTTTTTGGTTTAGCAACCGCGTTGAAACTTAAGGTGTGTCTACATTGATTGAATACGAGTACGCTTTATGATATGTGACATTTCGTTGATGTCGTAAAGGATTAATTTAAGCGCGTATAATCACATTTTCTGTTTTTGCTGTCACGTTTAGATAATTTTAACATTTTATTAAATATCAATAACCTTCGTTAATTATTAATATCGTTTTTTCCCTTGACAAAACTATTACTATTTGTATATTACTATTTTAAAATATACATACAAAATAGTGTAAGTGTAATAATGAAATGAACAAGATCAACACATTAATACTAGGACATGGATTATAATACGCTAATACTGTGATGGATAACGTTCCTTACAGGTTAATCAATAATTATAACTTTTAATAAAAAGTGAAAACCTACTTCAAACTGCTAAAAAGAAGTTATTTATTTGTTACCCTGAGGGTTGAAATTTTTTTCCCCGAATTTATATGGGTACAGTCTTGAAGTATAAACTATTAAATAAAAAAACATTTCAATTGTGACAAAAAAGAGAAACCATACACTCGAATTGAGAACCTCCTCCTTTTTCAAGTCGACTAAAAAGAAATGAGTGCGTGTACTCTTAGACAAAGTTGAGGTAAAACTTATTAATGTTAATAGTAGTAAATGTACATTTCTTAAAGTAAACTTATAGCCGTAAAAGTTCCATAGCATTGACGGCTCCGTGGCGCAGTGGCTTAGCAATCAGTTGTTGCGCTGGGGGCCGCGGGTGCGAATCCCGCACGGAACAAGTATTTGTATGGCCTACAAATAATTGTTCCGGGTCTGGATGTTTGTCCTTGTGCAATTTATGTTTGTAAAGTGCCTCCACGACACAGAAGAAAATCTAGTTGTGGATTTATCTATCTAGTCTAATCTAGTGTGGGGGTAACGTTTTTTAACAAAAACAAGAAAACAAGCTGGGCAAACCATCCTCTTATTTCTGTAAGAGCTATAAACCAAAATGTCCGCCGCACTGGTCCGAAAGCTGCGGGTATACTGTAATTGGCAGCGAGTGCGTAGGCCTTGAGCTACTACAGTTATTTATTTCTGTTGTGTTTATATTTATTGATATCATTCATTTATTATATTTTTAATTTATTTTAATATCCTGAAGAAATTTACTTCAAATCAGGTTTCCAGAACATGTGAATATGCCAATGCGCATGCAGCAACGCTGGAACTCTTCCTTGCTCTTAAAACCCTCTCAGGGATAAAAACAAGACTTTGTCCGGCAGCGGAACGTATAAAAGCTATCACTATATTTTATAATTTTATATAAATTGACCTAGAAATTTAAAGCCATTAATTGCGATCTCTGCACATTAAGAGACGCGCAACGCTTGTGTAGTCACTTCCTTATTTTTAGTAGTAAATCCAGTTCAAGAAAGACACATGACTGCTTGCCTATTGAGAAGTTTCACAGTAGGCTTACTCCTATTCTCTATGTGGTAAAATTTACAAACCAGTATGACAACAAATTATTTAAAATATAAAAATTCATGATCAATAAAAACACAAATGTTTAATAAATCTTCAATTATTATCGAAAGTCTACTGCTATGTGGGATATTTGTTACAGTTGCCACATTAGGCAGGCGATTTAATAACTGTTTTTAAAATTTTATGTCGTTATCAAGAAAATGTGGTAGATATTATTATATTATATACATGGTAGAGCCACACTGCAGCTATATTGCGGTTGTAGTACGAATGGGTCGGCTCGACCGCGGTAGGACCACGCTCTCACAGAATACCAGCGTAAAATAGCAGCTTAATGCTGCTGTGTTTCGTATGGTGAGTGTAGAGAACTGGAGACCCTTTTTACTGGAAACGAGGCATTTCATCCCAGTCCTCAGGGGCGACAACGCATCCTTATTTTGATTCTTAATTGAGGATAAATGTAGATGTCTATGCACCAGAGCATGCGCTTACCTATATCTATAAAAAAATATGTTGCTGGCCATCTTTTGCCTTCTGTTGCCTTTACGACACTCACATGATGATATGGGATAATAGATTATAATTTGGTAAAACTATTCAATCCAAATAAGGGTGTTAATCTGGCTCTTGGTTTTTTTTTTACTTTCTACTTTCTGCAAATGGTAAATAAAAACAAAAAAAAGCCGAGTGTATTGAACTTCTGTGAAGTTGCAATACGACTGATACAAACTAAAAACCTGCAATATTTCTCTTTTATCAACACCGTCTGTGAGATAAGTTACCAGTTCGTTAACATACATTAAAGTGGTTTTGCCGCAAATGAGTCGCGATAGACGAAAGATCATTTAAATGATATGTTGAAAAACATCTTGCATAATGGACATTTGACTAGGAAAAAAATAAAAATGATACAAATTTAACACGTAATGATTTCTTATATTTACGCGAATACTACACGTGATATAAAACTAAGTTTACTTGACTTAAAAAAGTTAAAATTAAACGCGATAAAATCCATAAAATTAGTTTCATTCCAAATTTAAGACACATTCCATTACTTATATTGGTATATAGATATATTAATGAATCATTAACTGGTTCTTTTGTAAAGATTATGAAGAGATAACGGTTTATTACACGACTAAGTATGGCAGTAAATCATTGCATTAAGATTTTTTTATTATTA
Organism: Parnassius mnemosyne; assembly: GCA_963668995.1. Lineage (NCBI taxonomy): Eukaryota > Metazoa > Arthropoda > Insecta > Lepidoptera > Papilionidae > Parnassius > Parnassius mnemosyne. The sequence continues at coordinate 48,166,360 of CAVLGL010000104.1, read as the reverse complement.
ATAAACACGATTATCTACGTAAAACATCATTTAACTACAGTTTCCTAGCTAAAAACGATTGACGCCAGATTGATTTACTGCAGGCGAATTTCCTCACATTTACACTTAAGGTGCTTGTGTAATCTTACTTTCTGTCTAATCATAAGATATAATTGTGTTTAACGGCGACTTGTAGTAGTTGAAGCAGTTACGTAAGCTTATACTCTAGTTAAAGTTGTAGTTCCCTGTTCAAAACATATTTACACTGTTTTATAACGTTTATACGTATTATAAAGTGTATTATATATATATATATATATATATATATATATATATATATATATATATATATATATATATATATATATATATTATAAAACAGGCTATACTTAACAGTGGTAGAGCCACGCGGCAGCTTTTGCTGTCGCACGGATGGGCCGGCTCGAACCGGGGTGGTACCACGACCTCACAGAAAACCAGCGTGAAGTAGAGGTTTACCTCTGCATTTCGCTTGGTGAGTGCAGGTGGCCGGAGGCCCTTTTTACTGGAAATGAGGCATTCCATCTTAGTCCTCACGAGTGACAACGCATCTACATTTTGATTTGTAACAGAGGATAGATGTAGATGTCTATGGGCCGCAGCAACCACTTACCATCAGGTGGACTGTGTGCTCGTTTGTCACCCTTATCCTATAAAAAAATATTTGTTTATTGAAACGAAAATTAGATCTTCGGTCCTGAATTAATCAGGAAACTCAAGATCTCTTAGCAAATTGATATTATTAATCAATTCTTTAATATAATATATTTAACCTGTACTACGAGTACTAATATTATTGAAAGCGAATTAGATACTGGTTAAAAAAATTGTACGAAGGGTATTTCGTTTATTAAATTCATTCACCTAATCGACTTTGGTTTTGTTTGAGCGCCTTCGGAGCGTTTAATCACAAACTATAACATATAATATCTTATGTGTTAGCATATTTATATCATTTTGAAGTTATTGAACTTTTTAATTACAAGATTTTTGTCTTGAAAAATTTCAATTTAATTATGTACAATACATACATAAAAATGTAAAAGAGATTAAGTTACTCGATGATTAACAGTTTTCAAATTAATAACTTAAAAATAATGATTATTCGATTATTGAAATTAGTATATTACTAATCAGCAATTCGAATAACGAAATTAACATTAGTTGTTAATGTGAATGTTGAATACAATAACAAATGGCGTACCGCTAAGAGAGAGTTACGCTCGAGAGAACTATGTGTATAATCTGATTAATCATTTTGATGCTTATGCATCAAACTATACTCGAAATTATCACATTTCATAATTGAAAAAAATATGCAAATAGGCAATAGTTAGGAATACTTGAATCGTATAGTGGGTATTAATGGCATTAAGTATTTGTGTCTCATTTGTTATCCTTCTAATGATCTCATCCCAGAAAATCCCATCCAACAGTGCCAGTTCCTATTAACACTCTTTCGCGGTCCATGTTATTAATTTGATACTGGTCATAATATATAAAATTTTCTTATTGCCATTATTCGTGAGACACAAATAATTATATTAATAATAATTAAACCTCAACATTACAGTGCAGATGCGGTGTAAATATATCCATTACCCCATATCATACAGTGGATGTTGTCGGAGGCGACAGAGGGAAACAAATCGGGGTATAGGCAGCAGAGTATTCATAACGACTAAAAAAAACTGCAGATGCCAACCCGCTTGCCAAGCGTGGTAACTATGGCAAATATCCCCCTTATGGGCGAAGCCTATCTTCAGCAGTGGACTTAGGCGTAACCGTTACGGTAACGGTAAATAATTACACCGTTTAACGAATAGGTGGAAAATCAGCAACGAGTGGGTGGAGACCTACTGAATCTCTGGTTGCTCGATTGTGCTAAGTGGAGGGAAGAATCAAATCATGTAATGCCTGTACACACTCTCCATAATGTATCATGTACAACACCGAGGCTGACTACTCTATGCCTGTGCTCGAGGCTGACAAGGTTGACTTCAACAAAATCAGGGTCACCAATAAGCCTTTTACTTAGCACTTAGGATGTCTTTCCACTAAGTCCGACGCTGCTAGGTGATATCCAGTAGACTAACCCATATGTAACATCATTACTCCACGAACGGACTTGCGCCTTATATAATTATTTATATTATATTCGCGTAATTAGCAACTTTCCATCAGCTTCTGTTAGCTGGCTCGTAATAAGCTCGTTAATAAAAATTAATTTAAAAAAAATTGATCATATAAATAACTCTTATGTCAGTATTGCCACGAAACGGTTTTTTTTTTACATTAATGCGAAGATGTTCGCAAAGGCGAATAATCAATTTTTTGCTCGTAAAAATGTGGTTTGGCAACGCGACGGCCGACGGTGGCGGGCCGGTTTCAGACCGACAGATAGTTGCGTTGAAACGAAAGATATTTTTTTCTTTACGAGAAGCGAAGCGTTGCGTATTAAATAGTTTAAATTTAAAGCACTGTTGATGCTCTGTGGCATTCCTTGGGGGAGGCCTATGTTCAGCAGTGGACTTGTGAACGGCTGTAATGAACGATGCTGATGATTCGGAGTGCTCCTGTCTACTTTGGTGAACTACTACATGCCGATTTAAGATGGTATTTTTGTTGGAAGTACCGCAACAACCTTTAAGAAAATTTATAATTGAGTTTCAAGCATTGTTTTTATCATAGAATGAAATAAATTAGAAGTGTGAGAGAGAGTAGAAAAATATGTACATTCGTCATTTTTGTTAATATAATCTTAACGTTTTGTTGATAGACAATTTCAATTTATCAGTCTGTAACAGTTCACTGCTGGACATGGGAACTCTGTAACTGTAGGCAAGGTTTTTATAGAAGAAGGGTGACAAACGAGCACACAGCCCACTTGATGGAAAGAAGAATAGTAGAAAGTAATAGGCCCATAGACATCTACATCTATCCTCGATTAAGTATCAAAATGCAGATGCGTTGTTACCCCTGAGCACAAAGATGGAATACCTCTATTACAATAAAAATGGGTGTCCGGTTCTCTACACCCACCATATGAAATACGGCAGCATTATACTGATACCCTAAACTCGATTTCTGTGTTAGCGTGGTCCTTCTCCGTTCGAGCCGATACCCATTCGTTCTAAAAGCATAATAAAGCTAAAGGAAAAAAAATTACAAAAATCGCCGTTTGTCTTTTAAAATACCCATATAATATATGCTATCAATCAGAGACTATGTGTTCTAGCATTTGTATGGTCATCTTTAATGGCAATCACACAATCATTTGGGGAGATAGATTTACAGACAGTAAGTAATATGAGAATCCTTACTAATTGGGAACTTCAAAAACCTTTAGTGCGATAGAAAATAAAAACCTTTTTTGTATTACTGAATTGAATTATTATTTCTTTAATAATTATTACTCTGTTGAATAATCATTCATTCAGAGGCCATAGCCAATATGTTCAAAGATCATTTTAGTGTAGAGTCTCCTCTCAGTTATTCACAACAGATGGTCTATGCTGAGCCGAATCTAATAGAAACACTAATTAGATTTTCCGCTAAACAGGTCAGAGAGATAATCGGAAGTATGTCTAGGGGTAAGTCTCCGGGACATGACGGTCTCAGCATAGAACATCTTCAGTATGCTAGTTGTCACCTTCCTCGGGTCCTCTCCATGTTTTATTCACTGTGCATAAGTCATGCGTATCTGCCTAGAGATTTGATTAAAACGATAGCTGTACTAATAGTGAAGAATAAGACTGGAGACATTTCAGATAAGAGCAATTACAGGCCTATCTCTTTAGCAACAGTAACGGCAAAGGTGCTCGACAGGCTACTAAGCAATGAGTTAGAAAAAGTTCTTCAGATTCATGAAGCACAGTTTGGTTTTAGGGCAGGGCTGTCAACAGAAAGTGCAATATTAGGTTTAAAACATACAGTCAGATATTATACAGATCGCAAAACCCCGGTTTATGGATGCTTCTTAGACCTGTCGAGGGCCTTTGACCTGGTGTCGTATAATATTTTATGGAAAACACTTGCCGAATGTAATTTTTCTAATGACCTCCTGGGTATCTTCCGCTATTGGTACAATCATCAAACCAATCATGTAAAATGGGCAGATAAGCTTTCTGAACCGTACGAGTTGAAATGTGGCGTGAGACAAGGTGGAGTAAGTTCACCTCAACACAAAAACATGACTGTCCTATAATAAGGCAAATTATTAAGGTCCTGCATGGCTGACTTACCTGTGTGTGTGTGTTTGTGTATGTATGTATGAATGCGTGCGTGCGCGTGTGTGTTTGTGTGTGTGTGTGTGTGTGTGTGTGTGTGTGTGTGTGTTGTGTGCTTGCGTGCGTATGTGCATGCGTGAATGCGTGCGTGCGTGCGTGCGTGTCATTTTACTTCCTCCGTCCACCTAGCTGTATTATTATTATTATTTTGTGATTTTTCTAATATCTCTGATATGGATCTCATTTGTTATCCGAAATAAAGATTTATTATTGTTATTACACGATTCCAAAAACACTTCCAATACCATAAATTAGATCGTAAAATTCCACGATTAGTAATTAACTATCAATGCCTTACAAACGTTGCGACGAACGAACAAATTGATGTTATTAAATCTCTACTGTGAAGCGGAAATATAAAACGTTTGTTTTTATTTTACATCTAATGGAAAAACATCTTTAAAAAAAAAACAATAATGAGATTACGAGGTAAGTAATACGTAATTTTGAACACAACTCCACTTTCAATCAGGTTTACATTCTTCGCGATAAAATATCTTTAACAGTCTTGGTTACTTACCTAATTGGTAATACATAGTTTAGTTTAGTAAATATTGGAAAAAAAAGAAAGGAATTTGTGTGTTCTAACTATAGGCAGGTCTCTATATATCATAATAAAATAAAGAAACAACATAAAACCTACTATAAATGTCTAAGTGGGAACAATTTAATTCCGTTTAGGTCTCATTATAATTTAAAACAAAATAATGTTTTTAGATAAGTATCAGGTTTAAACTGGTTTGATTACAACTTGAAATAAATGCGGTATTAAAAAAAATTACAGGTCTGTTAGACTCAGACAGAGTTAGTTGTTTCTAACGACTTAAATATTTTATAATCGGACTTTGTTGATCATAAATATTTTAAAACTTTTAATTAACTTTTTTCCATTAAACCTATTAGGATACTTCAAATTCAATAAAGGATTATAAAACGTAAAAACAATAAATCCTCTGCCATATTCTGTATTGGTTCATACGCGTAAATCTAATTTTACGTACAAATATACAAGCATTTAAATTACATATTCCATTTGTACACACTTCCCCGATTCCATGTATGCATAATACAAGCCTAAATTTGTAGGCAAGCAGCCAAAGTGCATTGTGGCGAATGATATTAATATTACAAAAGCGTGTCAGTTGACACTTTTTATTGTTCTCGACTGACGTAAGTGCAAACGAGTTAGATGGAATGTCGCTGTACTCAAAAGAATCGTAAATAGAGATGGAAATTCAGTTTCAAATCATAAAGCTATTGGTATTAAGGGTTAATAGCTTTATACTTTGCAAGAATAGCTCATATAGGCAAAAGTACAGTAATAATGATGTAGTATAAGCCTTTGGGTTTAGTTAGGAATTAAAATAAATACAAAATCCATTTCTCTTTCCGTCTCCTCCGAGAGACTCTCAGTGTCTAACGTTATTTATTATAAATCATGGTATCACGATAGTAATTTTAAAATTAAATAACTAAAAATTCTAATTTCAAAATCAGTCATTTGTTTATTGATTAGCGTTATGCTTTCATCGAATTTGAATATTTTTCCTCATCATGGATACGTTATAAATTCAAGTAATTATGGAATATGAGTACCGTCGTGGCAGCAACGCGGCACAAGCGGCACGCAACATCTACGACGTTTACGCAGCGAATACTACAAACGAACGCCTGTTATTGGTTTGCCAGCTTCTGTTCTGGAAATTTAGACCTTAAAATGAACCCTGTAGTTCTCCGAAAACTTTGGTCGACAAAAATCTGTGGAAGCTGATGATACTCAATCTGCGACTAAATTAGCAGCAGCTTTCGACGTTAGCATCAAAACAATATTGTTCTATTTGCGTCAAATTAGCAAGGTAACAAAGATGCATCGATTGCATGGGTTTTAGATTAATAACTAAAAGGACAAAGCACTTTAATTTATAGAAACAAAAAATATTGAAAAAAAAAAGATTTATAACAATTTCATAGGTAAAGACCGACTAGCTATGGCACGTAACGTGTAAACGTGGAAAAAAAATCGCTCGATGTGTTATCACCCCGATGGTAAAGAAGAAATGCCTCGCAGTCTGTTATCACATCACACAGGGCCTTTTATCCTTTCAGCTGCAACACAGTGAAGTATAGTGAGAACAGTGAAGAACTATAATAAAATGTGACAATTTTTTTGTAGTTAAACACTTTCAATACATATAATGTTGGGAAAATACGTTTCCTTTTTTTATTGAGGATAACAACAGCTCATTAATACTTAAACATTTTTACTTAAATTATTATACACGAAAAAGCCAATAATAGTTATCCACAAAGTAAATAACCAAACATAACACTGTAAATCTAATACAATACAAAATAAATTCGGTAAACACTAATAGTAAGCATTAAGCAATTAATTGAAATATTAATATTACTTTCATGACGTACATACATATACACATACACATACACACATACATATACACATACATATACAAATACAAAGACATATATAATTACACCTACAACCACACACATACTCGTATGAATATATAAATAAAAAAAATTTTGGTGATATTGCATTATAGAAAATAGATAAAAATGAAAAAGAGACACAAATAATTTGTATATTTGTATGACTATATATATATATACAATTTACTGATTACTTTCAGCTGGAGTGAATAAAAAGTTGTTAATTTTATTTTTGAATCCACTTTTTTTGTCGTAAGTTGCTACCAAACGCGTTAGAACTCTGTTTTTCGTATAATTGTTCGGGTGAAAGGGGATGTAAAACAAAGAGTTTCTAGTATGCCTGGTACGTTTCATTGGGACGTTAAATTTAATGTAAGCCAGTAAGTCAGGGCGGTCAATTCCTCCGTGTAATATATCGAATAAAAGTCCCATATCCAGCAGAGTACGTCTTTCTTCAAGCAGTAACAGACCGTAAAATCTGCAGTCTTCTCGATATGAAGAGCCAGAACGTCTAAATTTAAAATATTAAATGGGAAACGAACTTATTTTGAATCCTTTCGATAGTAGAACATGTTTAACATAAAATGGTGACCATATCTGAGAGGCATACTCTAATATAGATCTGTCATATACGAAATATACTACTTTTAGGATCTGCAAATTAGAAAAAGGAAGTGAAGAATAACTATAATAAAATGTGACAATTTTTTTTTTGTATTTAAACACTTTCAATACATATAATGTTGGGAAAATACGTTTCCTTGTGAGGAATTTTCTTTAATAACTGTGTTTAGTAAGTTAGTGTTATCAGTTAAATGTTTTTTTTTCAATAGATAAGAATGTATAGGTTATTACAAGTAAATGTTTTCTTTATTATTCATACACGTTTATTTAAATATTATATTACTTTGTTACATTTACATACTATAATATATTTATCGTTTTTATCATCACAATCACAAACGTCTCATTTAGTTCCTTGGAAAAGGCAGCGTACCTTTTCCTTTCTTTGTTTGGAATCTACCAGAGCCTATAGGCTTTAGTGCTTAGTAATCATATGAATAAGATGAGTTACACGCGCTCGTTTATCACTCAAATTGCTAGATTATTCTACTAGAACTGTTAGGTCTTATTATTGCGTGTGTCATTGGCTATCATAAACGTCGCATTGGGCATGTGTAAGCGGTGCCTTTATTTAGTCGCTTGTTCTTGTGGCACTATAATATACTTTAGCAGACCAATACTATTTGTTGTTGCCAGAGTCAATATCATCCAAGTGGACATCATCAACACGACTCGTTCTAGTGGCAGAACATTTTGTTGTAAAGTGTTCATATTTACGAGTATTTGTCCGACTTAATTTTGTTGTCTTCTACCAATTTTATCAATTAGAAAGTTTGAAAACGCCGTATGTCACATCCTAAACTGTTATTAGACCCTATTCGGCTCTAAGCTTACATGATGCTTTCCAGACTAGTCGGGCATACATCCCTACGAGAGAGCCACGCTATAGTGCTAATATACTATAGCGTGTTCTAAACGTGGTAGAGCCATGCAGCCGCTATATTAGTAGTATAGTTGTAGCACGAATGGGTCGGCTCGACCGGGGAAGGACCACGCTCTCACAGAAAACCAGCGTAAAATAGCAGCTAAACGCTGCTGTGTTTCGTATGGTGAGTGTAGAGAACCGGAGACCCATTTTACTGGAAAAGAGGCATTACATCTTAGTCCTCACGGGTGACGACGCATCTGCATTTTGCTTCTTTATTGAGGATAAATGTGGATGTCTTTGGGTCACAGCAACCGCTTACCATCAGGTGGGCTGTGTGCTCGTTTGTCACCCTATCCTATAAAAAAAAAAACACCAAGCTCACATAGAATGCCAGCGTAAATAGCAACATAATGCTGTTGTGTTTCGTATCGTAAGCGATGAGAGCGGAATATCATCTTCGGTGGTAGCGCATCTGCGTTTCTATTGTTAGTCGCGGGTTGATGTGGGTGTGTCTATAGGCTACGACATTCTCTTAGCAAGGTGGTTTGCAAAATGGACTGTGTACTCGTTTGTCACTCTTCCATCTTTATTAAAACCATGCAGTGTTCGAGATTCTCCTTGAGTACCGAAAACGTAATAAATGAGTAACCGGTGGGAAAGGAATTGTAACCACACACATAACTATGATATTTAAGAGCATCGCGTAGTCGCTGACCTACCACGGCCGTAAGTAAACGAATTCTTTACTATATTGTAGGTTTCATATACTATATGTATATGAAACCTACAATAACTTTAGCCAAGGTGAAACAATCATACAGATAATAGGTAATTACAACTTGAGATGTCACATTCAATGGTAACGATGCGTACATTAACATATTTTTGGCAATAGTATTGAACCACTGACCTTAGCCTTGAAAAAGTATTGCAATAGTTCTTTATTTTGTTGAGAATTATTTTTTCTTTTATGTAACTGAAGTGACAAACGAATTTACCGTCCCGAAGCCAACTTCAAACAAAGGAGGCTACAGATACGTTATCAGCTCAGAATAATCTCCTCTCTATACTCTTCAGACCGGAAGAGAACAGCGCAAGCATTGCTATTTGAATGCAGAAATTAGTAAGAGAGTTAACGCTACAAAATTTTTTCATTTTTTTCATTTCATTTTTTAAAGACGTTACCCCACACTAGGATTTTCTCCTGTGTCGTGGAGGCAGTTTACAAACATAAATTGCACAAGGACAAACATCCAGACCCGGAACAATTATTTGTAGGCCATACAAATACTTGTTCCGTGAGGGATTCGAACCCGCGGCCCCCAGCGCAACAACCGATTGCTAAGCCACTGCGCCACGGAGCCGTCAAATTAAATCCTTTTTAACGTTAACCGATGATTATTACGCATGCTCGGATTGCTGGCAGAATTTAAAATGTACATAAATTAAAATTAAAAATGTTCTACAACCGACTTCAGTATAAATTATTAAGAATGAAAATACTAATATAAGACATGAAAAGCACCAGCTTTCAAATAAAAAAGGAATCATCGAAATCTGTTCACCCAGAAAAAAGTTATGAGTGTCACCTCATAACTTAACATTAAAAAAAAGAAAAACAGTCGAATTGAGTTCCGTCTCCTTTTTGAAGTCGGTGGAAAAGTAGAAAAATTACAATTTCGTGGTACCTGAGTAGCGACTACACCCGAACTACTTGGAATTATATTGGCTATCCATAAACTTCAAACCGGAACACATAATTAGATACTGCTTGGTGGTACAGATAGAGAAAGAAAAACTTTCAGGCAGAAAAGAAACCCAACTTCCGATTACCATTCCCGTCCTTGACTTCCCATGGAATGCCACAAAATGCGATTCTAAGCAGAATAAAGATCTAAGATTGAATGCATGTGATTCATCGACTCGCTGAACCTTAACACTTTCACTGTCCGGTTTCCAGACACAATAGTAAGACAATAGCAGTGCCCTATATATAGTACACCAGCTCGTCCCCGTTGGTGTGGAATGCAGCGCACAAAGCGGCGATGGGGACCGCCACCCGTCACGCACAGCCCGACACGGCGGATGGTGGAGGACAGAGTGCAGAGTTGGCACGTGGAATGTTAGAGGAGGCATGAGAGTTAAGACGAATGAGTTGATCGAAATAATGAAAGAAAGAGAATTAGATGTCGTGTGTATGTCGGAGACCAAACGGAAGGGCAGTGGTACTGAAGACCCTGGCGGGGCGTTAGCTCTATGGTCCGGAGTCCCGGAGAGCGAGAACGCCTGCCAGGGAGTGGGGGTGCTGCTGTCTTCTCGGTTGGTCGATGTTATGACTGAATATAAGTTTGTGAACTCAAGACTTCTCTGGGTTCGCTTTAAATTGGGACTCACGAAGTTATTCCTTTTGGCTGTTTATGCGCCGGTAGCTTCGTCGTCCAGGGCTGAGCTGGAGGAGTTTTGGGAGAATGTAAGAGAAGTTCTAGATTTGGCTAGGGGAAACGAAAGAATTGTTGTATGTGGTGATTTGAATGGATAGGTTGGTACCGCTCGACCAGGGTACGAGTTGGTACTTGGAAAGTTTGGCGATAAAAGAGTTAACGATTCTGGCAAGCTTATACTGGCGGTATGCAAGGAAAAGGGTCTTCTTGTGACAAACACTATGTTTAATCACAAGAAAATCCATATGTATACTAGAGAAAGAAAGAATGAGAGAAGTATGATCGATTTGTTCCTGGTGGATGACCGACTGCGAAAACAGGTTATGGATACGCGAGTGTTCAGGGGTGCTGACCTGGGAACGGATCACTATCTAGTGATTACTAGATTTAGAGGTCTGTTCGCGGGTTGGCGCTACCGGACGGCAGTGACAGAACCACAGTCGGTCTGTCGCATCCGAAGCTGGAAGCTTCAGGAAGCGGATACTAGGGACAAATATCATGCGAGGGTAGCCGAAAAGCTTGACACCATCGATGGCAGAAAAGAATGTGTAGAAAGAATATGGCAGAACCTTAGGGATGGAATGGTAAGTGCAGCGGAAGAAGTGTGTGGAACAATAAAAAGAGGCAGTAGTAAAAGAAGAGATGCATGGTGGAATGATGAAGTGAAAGAAGCTGTAAAGAAGAAGAAGAAAGCATGGTTAGACTACTTGGCCTCTAGTAATGATAAGGATATGAGAGAGAAGATGAAAGAAAGATATAGGCTGCAGAAAGTTCACATGAAAGCATTGATTGAGGAAGTGCGTGAAAGGTGTAGAATGGAAGCGGACGAAAGGTTGTCGCACAACTTTAAGGAGAACTCCAAACTCTTCTGGAAAGAGGTTGGAAGGACCCGAAGTGGTGCGACGGCCTTAAGAATGAACAAAGTGCTTTCGAGAACTAATGACGTCCTCTCAGAAAAATCGGACGTCATGCAGCGATGGAGCGAATTTTATAGAGAAATGTATGCGTGTGATGATCTTAGTGAGGGATCCGGGGATGACGCCGTGACTGGTATGCCAGACCCGGACCTCGATGACACCGAGGTCATCAGTATGAAAGAGATTGAACGTGCGATTCGAAGTTTGAAATGTGGTAAGGCTGCGGGACTAGACAGAGTTAAAAAAATCAGGAATGTCTAGAACAACTAAATGAAATTGTATACTTGGGGAGTGCTTTTAGCCGGGATGGAAGATGTGATTTAGATGTGGACAGGCGTGTCGCTGCCGGGAACAAAGTCAATGGTGCCCTGACTGCGTTAGTCAAAAGGCAAGGCGTAGTGAAGAGTGCACGCCTTGCAATACATAACGCAGTGTTGGTACCGACTTTGTTATATGGCAGCGAAACCTGGGTATGCCAGAAGAAGCATAAAAGCAAGTTGAATGCAGTGGAGATGCGATCTCTTCGTAAAATGTGCGGCGTTACCATGGCCGACCGAAAGCGAAACGAAGAGATTCGCAATATGGCAGGTTTGAAAGATGACCTTATCACAAAAATTGATAAGGGCGTGCTTCGGCGGTTTGGGCACGTTGAGCGAATGAGTGAAGACCGAATGGTGAAGAAAATATATAGCGCGAAAGTTAATATTAAAAGGTGTCGTGGTAGACCGAGACTAACTTTCGAAGACCATGTGAGCAAATTGCTCGAAGAGGGTAGGGTCAAAAGTACTCGGATACCTAGACGTGCATGTATGAAGAAGATAATGAATCTGAAAGAAGCGAAAGAGGTATGTAAGGATCGTGACACTTGGCGATCTGTTCTCTCTGGCTACCCCGTCAGGGATTGTGCGTGAAGATAAGTAAGTAAGTAAGTAAATATATATAGTGCACGGGACAGCGAAAGGGTTAAAAGTGCGTAACTCCATCTAGTGTATGGCCGCCCTACACTTAGCTTGCCGGTGTGAGTATTGTCACTCGAAGTCGAAGCCCTTTATTCCTGGCGGTTGTCGACCATAGGGGCGGTCCATTGCCACTTCTGCTTACTAATCCGTTGCACTGTAATTTCTATGTCTATCACCCTGGTACCACCGATTAAAGTAACCGATCTTTGCATATTGTAACGCTTAAAATTAATTTCTTAAAATAATATTTCAGTTTTATAGATACGTATCTAATCATAAGAGATACAATTTTTTTTTGAAAAAGTAACAATGGATATATTTCGATAGGATTGATTGATTCGAACGTAAGACTCGCAAGTCAGGATATTTGATGATATGTTTTGTAATCTTGCAAATAAAAATACTTTTCTTTCACATCTTCGTTTGTAACATCACATATTTGATTAGGCATCGACATAGGGATCTTTAACTTTCAGCGTTAGAAAAGATAATTTTCTCAGGAACAATACCTACATAGATGATGAAATGGGCAACTGCATCTTCTTGATAATAATTCAAAATAACAAAATAATCGCCTGCCAAGATGCTACAATTCAACAGCAGCTATATTAGTAGTATAGTTGTAGCACGAATGGGTCGGTTCGAACGGGGATGGACCACACTCTCACAGAATACCAGCGTAAAATAGCAGCTTAACGCTGCTGTGTTACGTATGGTTAGTGTAGAAAACCGGAGACCCTTTTTACTGGAAAAGAGGCATTCCATCTTAGTCCTCACGGGTGACAACGCATCTGCATTTTGATTCACAAACGAGGATATATGTAGATGTCTATGGGCCACAGCAACCACTTACCATCAGGTGGACTGTGTGCTCGTTTGTCACCCTATCCTATAAAAAAAAATCAATTTGGTCTCTTACAACACCCACAGAAGGTAATGGGGTGATATATTCTCGTACGCCACCGCTACACGGAAAAGTCCTATAATAAACCCTTACCTTGATAGGCTTTTAAAGTCCACTAATGAACATAGGCCTCCCCCATAGATTATCTCATAGGATAGATATTTGTCATAGTTTCCACGCTTGGCAAGTGGACAACCGCAGTTTATTTTTTATTTTCTACCGACTTCATAAAAGAGACGGTACTTAATTCGACTGTATGTTTTTTAATGTGTTACCTCTAACTCTTTACTGGTTGAACCGATTTCGATGATTCTTTTTTTATTTGAAAACTGGTCCTTCAATAAATATAAAAACAACCAAACAACTAATAGCTTTTGAGTTATTCTTAATAATTTATATTGAAATCGAAGGTACAAAATATTAAATTATTAATCATTATTAAAAAGACGCTGCTACCCACCTCCTGATTTTTCCGCTCTGTCGCCTTTTACGACACCCACGGCGTGATAAAGGGTCATGGGTATCCTTATAGTCCTATAATATACCAGGTGTAGAATACCGTGGTCGGCGATGAGGTGTAGCATCAAAAGTGCGACACGTCTGATTCTGTATCTATATAAAATATATTCAATGGGAGAGGCGGTGTACAGAAATCGACTATTAGGGACAGACGTTGATGAAAATAGAATACCTAATAATTTTACTCTTAAAAGAGTACATAATTATATTCATTACAGTCATTAGCTAACCATTCAGGGTTTTTTAGTATACCATAGTAATAAAAACAATCATTTTACGATCAGTCATAAATTTTGTGACGTGCGAAAATTTAAATATTTAGGTGTTCTTTTTTCATATTTAAATATGCAAATATCTGCCCGTTAGGTATGTTCTTTTTTTAAATATTTAGAGATCATTTGCAATCCAGATTTAGAAATAAATGTACAATGCTTAATATTCTTAACAATTATTCAAATAATTGACCAAATTTCTATTGTTGTTGTCACCCTTATGAAACAACGAGCACACAATACACCTCTTGGTAAGCGGAACCTGTGGCTATAGACATCTACGCGTATATCTATCCTTGATTAAGAATCAATATGCAGTATGCTTGTCATCGCTGAGGACAACGATAGAATGCCTCGTTAATACTAAAATGGGTCTCCGGTACTCTACACTCACCATACAAAACACTGCTATTTTAGTCTGGTATTCTTTAAGAGCGTGGTCCTTCCCCAGTCGAGCCGACACATTCGTGCTTCAACCTTAATATAATGTAGCTGCAGGATTACTCTACCACTTAAGACACAACACAGCTTAAAAGAAAATGAAAATATAAAATTTTGCCACAAGTTTCTTTAATCAAAATCTAATAAATTTCATATTAACTTACCTGTATAGCTTATACAGTAGATATGAAGCACAAAAACCTATATTTAAGCATAAAAATTTAACTATTCAAATTAATAGACAACAATAAAATACACGGTAACACACAAGGACTACTTCATGAAAATAAAATAAAACTAATATTCTTATGTACGCAAATACAATCTTCATAACGTGAAACAATATGGATTACAATAGTGCAATAATATATCGTTCTTATATGAGTACACTCGGCCCCGAGGTTCTTCCCCGGGCTTAGCTAAGAACTTTCTTCTTTCTTTTTTATTAGAACTTAAATAGCTACCGCTTTACTACGATAAATGACAGTATCACCATTTATAAGTGTAAGCCAGATGTAAAATGCCCTAATCTGCGACGGAAAGTTTTAAATTTTGTGATATACTCACCTTGGAGTTAGGCGTGAACTTGACCGGCGGCGAATTGCTGTTCCCTTTATTGTTTAAAATAAATAATGGTCATTTAACAATAATATGGATTTAATGTGCATATGGGACCTAAAAGTGGTGTAATTTTGTGTATCTGGAATTATTAGTGAAAACTATGTAACATGTTTTCATTAATAGTGTTCCGATGGACACCTAAAGTTCTTTGTCCTCTTAGGCAACTTAAGATACTAACATCATCTACATTTATAACACTATCATTCACATCACTGGCTATTATTTTCATCAAAATCTCCCAAACACATTGCAATAAAGTATTACTGTAAAGAAATTTGTTATTTTGTTTGGTTTGTGTATTCTTTTTGGCGAAAGCGCTTGTAGCCAATGCCACAATAAATGAAAAAAGTGGGTAGGCCTTGAAATTTTTTCAAACTTTGTCTCACCTCTTAATATATCTTGAACATCAGAAGTGGAATAATTTCTAATAGTCTTATTCTTTTTATAATAGTCTAATTAATATAATAGTCTAATTTATATGTTAATATAATTTTCTACGCAATTAAAATAGAATGCTGCAGAAGTATTCATATATATTTATATTCAGGTCTGCTTGATCAAAAAAGTTTTTTATAGCATAAGGGTGACAAACGAGCACACAGTTCACCTGATGGATTAAAAATGATTGCTTTGTCCCATAGACATCTACATTTATCCTCGATTACCAATCAAAATGCAGATGCGTTGTCACCCATGAAGACTAAGATGAAATGCCTCGTTTCCAGTAAAAAGGGTCTCCAATTCTCTACACTCATCACACGAAACACAGCAGAGTTAAGCTGCTATTTTACGCTGGTATTCTGGTATTCTGTGTGTGTTCCTTCCCCAGTCGAGCCGATACATTCGTGCTACAACTATACCAGTAATATAGCTGCAGCATGGCTCTACCACGTAATTCAAATAAATTACGCTTATAATACAGTGTTTCTGCATACCGTATTATTTTCATAACAGTACATTATACACCCAATGAAAATATAGCACAATGTTTTAAACGATGGTGCAGTTGGCAACCCTAGTTATATTAAATCTTAAAACTATAATTTAAATTTGATTTGCTTACATAAAACTGATAAAACTGCAATAAAAACATAAAAGCCGGTAAAATATGTTGATTATTGTTCGTTCCGTAGTTATAAACCCAAATGTAAAATATGACTATTATAGAGTCGTTCTTTCTATGGACTTAAACACTAAATTATCTTACTTTGAGTGTTAAAATAAAATAAATTAGACTATTAAAGTATTCATTCATTCATTCATTACAGCCTCTCTACAAAAGTACTCTATTGAAAATAGGCCTCCCCAAAGATTGCACTTGATAGGCGGATTACAGACGCAGATTATTTTTATTTTTGAACCGTTATGAAGAATATGTTGCAGCCTATATCTTTGTTTTATTTCCCTCTGTATCACTGTGTAGTGGCCGCCTAAGCAATAGCCAATAGCCCATAATATCGTGGGTATCGTGGGTATAGTAAGAGGTGACAAAAGTAAAATCTTACTTAAAATGAATCAAAAAAGTAGAGATATAGTTTTGTGAATCTATTTAGGCAAAGTACCACTTTACCTACTAAGTTAATAGATGTGCATGTGTGTTACAACGTTTCTCAGCGTTGTAACACTTATCGAATAAATACAAACAGATAAAATTACTATGTGACCTCTCCAATTACTGACAAAATATTCTCAAACCAATCTCATACGCGTGACTTATTTTAAAATTGGTTTACCATGGTCAATTAATCAAATGTTCAATGTGATGTATCTTCACTATTAATAACCATAAATAAAAGACTTGCTTTTATCTCAATAAAAACTATGTTATTTAAATTGTTTCGTTTCTTCGATACGTTAGCAGTCACGCATTTTGAACGGTTAGTTTAAAATTATTTACGCATCTTCTGATTTATGTTGAGTACCTATTGTTTTCAAATATTTGCCAATAACTAGCTATGTCACTAAAGGAAAGTTCTAGTTTTTATTTTCTATTTTATAATTATATTTGCGCTACTGCTGCTACGGATAATATAACATCATGACAACATCTGTCTAAATGTTATAATTTTTTTTCTAATAATAGCATTTACAATTGAAAAGTTATGCAAGGGAATAAGAAATATCATTATTTATATCAATTATATTGTGGCTTACATTTTTTTTTATAAAGTAAGGGTGACAAACGAACACACAATCCACTTGATGGTAAGTGGCTAAGATCCAAAGACATCTACACTTATCCACGATTAAGAATCAAAATGTAGATGCGTTGTCACCCTTCAGGATTAAGATGGAATGTTTCGTTTCCAGTAAAAAGGGTCTCCGGTTCTCTACACTCATACGAAACACAGCAGCATTAAACTGCTATTTTACGCTGTTATTCTGTGATATTCCTACACATATAGTTTATTCTCTCTCGATTACATATTTTGCGGTAAACGGGGAACTAATCCGGACCTCTTATAACATGTGCAATGTATTGAAAATACTTACTATATCGCTATATGTGTGATGGATTGTTTCATAATACGACGTTCAAGAGATCAAGGTCATTTTCAATTGGGACCTTCCTGTTAGTCCTTACGCGATCCAAACGAAAACATGACACATTCGTGGTCGTATAACGCACGTGCATGCGATTTAAAAACTTATTAACTGAACAATAGGTTTTGTTTGAATTCATATAAAAGTGTAAAGTTGATATCGTTATAAAGAACCTTGCCATGCAGTTTTGATGCGAGTCACGCATCGAATTGTAGCAATCAGAACTAATTAATCGCTTCCATGCGTTATAAAATAACATATTACTTCGTTAACAGAAAGTTTGTTCAATGGATATAAGTTGGCTCCAATTTTTACGAAATATAAGGGACGATTAAAGACACTATTCCTCTATTAGTAGGTTGTCTTACTGGCGGTTACGAGTCCTTCTGGGTGGTACGACAATCTAATCCAATTCTGGCTATAATTACCAGCTCAGCGGTGAGTCGTTTTATCTGCATCTGTGACGTTATGTCGTTTCTTTGTCATTGAAAGTACCATCCAAACATATCCATCAACTTAGACAAATACGCATGTAAATTCAATTCTTATTTATAATTAACGAAAGCCATCAGTCGTGGTCATTTTTTGAAATTTTAATGAAGAAATATACGCTTAAAAAAGATAACACGACAAAAAACTGGTGCATATAGATTATATTATGTATTTTGTCTATATATATATATATATATATATATATATATATATATATATATATATATATATATATATATAAATTTTATATGACTTAGGTAAAATCTGTCTTCCGACACTTAAACAATCGGATTCTTTTTTACTTAGACTCTACATAATGGTAAATCTTTGTAACATTATAATTCACATGCGCATCATCATCATCATCATCATCATCATCATCATCATTACAGCCTTTCATAAGTCCACTGCTGAACATAGGCCTCCCCCAAGGAATGCCACATGCGCATAGCATACAACATATGCAATGTATGTGGAAAAGTCACGCTGGAAAATTAATATGGCTGCAACACGAAGAAGGACCATGCACCAACAGAATATACCTTACGACATTAGCATAATACTGTTAAATTTGGTATGGTGTGTGAAGCGAACTGGAGACACTATTGACATCTAGGCATTCTTAGTCCGCTGAGAAATTTGGGTGTCTATGGGCTAAATCATTCACTTGCTCTTAGCAACTAACTTGTGTGCTCATTTAACTCTGTTACTTGCATAAAAACATGGATTTTGGGTTGGTTCCGTACCCTGGAAATTTCTATACGGAACCCTAAACTATCAGATAATGCGCAAACAAACGGAACATTTCCTTATGGAATATCACACGAGGCGAGAATGTAAACATTTTAAAACGTAAGCCGTAAAATAATTCATCAAGCACGGTCGACTTTAATATTTCCACATAATGAATAACAAGATATTACTAAGTAACACATAATCTCAACAAAGTAACAGCTATCTGAACATGTGCTTTCGCAATGTTTGAAGTAGTTACATAAATTCTTATAAAACTTACATGCGGAATCAAAATTAACATTAACGGTATCACTGCATTCATTAAAAAATTTACAAATCCTTGCGAGTGACGAATGCGCACCGAGAACAGTTCTACGACTTGGAGGATAAAGAAGTTGTAACTGGTTTCTGAGGAGTTCTAATGGAGTATGAAATTTAAATTGGGCCAGAAGCTGTGTACTATTAACCTCATTTCTAAGCACCTTGTATAAAACATAATATCTATCAATTTTCGGCGTTTCGATAAAGATAGCATATTAAAATATTGACAACTATCTGCATAGGATGATATTTTCAGTGCTTTTCCATCAGAATATGTAAGATGCCACATAAAACGTTTTTGAACTCTCTTCAATAGCAACGAATGTGTGGACGCCAGACAACACTGCAGTATTCCATTATACTCCTGACAAGGCTATTGTATAATTTGTTTTTGTTTTAGGGTTTTTAAATGACCTATCATTTCTTATGACAAACACTAACTTTTTGGAAGATCTATTTATGATACTATCAATATAAGGTAAGAGAAATTAGTTTTTGTCATAATATATACCAAGGTCCCTTATCATTTTTACTTCTTTTATTTTATTATTCCCTATATAGTAGTGATTAATGATTAATTTAAAATTCCTTGTAAATTTAACATGTTAATATTTAGAATAATTAACATTCATGTCATTAAGATTACACCAATGTATTAATCTATTTAAATCTACCTGTAAACCACTTAGCCTTCTATTGTATTCTTGTTTCGTTTCACACTTTATTATTGACGTGGTAGAGCCATGCTGCAGATATATTATGGTTGTAGCACAAATAGGTCGGCTCGACCGGGGTAGTACCACGCTCTCACAGAATACCAGCGTAAAATAACAGCTCAATGTTGCTATGTTTCGTATGGTGAATCGGAGACCCTTTTTATTGAGAAGGAGGCATTCCATATTAAGCCGCCTCCACATGCTTGGTGTTTGCCATAAACAGCAAGAATCACCAAACACGTGCAAAACAACGACCACAATCACCCAACACAAACACGGCATCCACATGCTTGGCGAATGTGCTAGTATATTCTTGATGCGCAAACATGGCGACGAGGTTGACTTATTTTAATTAAAAAAGGCAAAATGAAATTAAACGAAAAAGAACATAAAATACGTCAGTACCACAGCGGTGACACTCTCTGTATGTGAGAGTACAAGCGCCGGTGACATTTAGGCGAAGCGTGTAACGCTAGGGTTGATACCGAACCGAAATGGAATATTATAGACTTGTGCCAAATAATATATAGTAAGTATATGTTATATAATGTAAACTTATATATTTAGGTAGTGAAAGATACGATCAATTTTAAATCAACTTTTATTAAATATCTTTACAGATGGGCAATATTAAAAGTTCCGACAAAACAAAATATGCACGACAGTTAATGGTAATCTTAAATAATTAACCAACACTTAGTATTTCAGTACGCAATAATCAGTATTACCTATTACCCTTTAAAAATTACTTATTCTTACATATTTTTGACTTTTTTGATGACTTTTATAATTTTTATTGTTATTTCTAACAATTGCAAAAATTCGTAGCCGTATGTATAATTTTTTTAGAAAATCCATAGCGAAGCATAGATAAATAGATAGATAACACTTTATAATACGCCAAAAAATAACATGAATATTAAAAAAAAATAGAAAAAGAAATGTGGTACATATTAATATATATTATATTCCACAACCCGCGCGCCTCTCAAGGCCCCCGCACACATCCATACACCCACACATAGCCGCAAGCGATTTTACGTGCACACATGCTTAAGTGTCGTTTCTTTTCGCGTAGTGTATATTTTCCTTGCCAGTACCTAAATACACAATGGCACAGAGTATAATAATAATAATAATAACCACTAGTAATTCCTTCAGTCATCCGCAAGCTCGCGCGTATTAGTGATTGCTAAGAAGCGTATGGATACATCGCAAACACGTTTGTCCTTTGATTGGTGCACAAAAACTGACACCAACGCCGATCACTGTCAACCACAAATAAAAACAGGCAAACAACCATCTACACGTTCGCGTTTGTCGTTTGGTGTTCGCTGTTTGCTGTTGTTTGCCAAGCATGTGGAGGCGGCTTTTGGTTCTCAGGGGTGACAAAGTGTCTGCATTATGAATCTCAATCGAGGTTAAATGTCTATGGGCCTCAGCATCCATATACCATTAGGTGGACTACTCGTTTGTCACCCATATTCTATTTAAAAAAAAAACATATTATCCCGTGGGTATCGTCAGAGGCGACAGAGGGTATAACAACTAAAAAATCTGTGGTTGCCAACCCGCCTGCCAAGCGTGACAAACACCGTTATAAGACATTCTATGGGGGTGGCCTATGTTCTGCGGTGGACTTTGGCAGGCTGTAATGAATGAATACCTAATGAATTAAAGCAATCTTCAACATGTAAGGCGCATACCGCCCACAGAGAAGAGTTGATGCGTGACCGATTCTACTCAACTCTGTGTCATCCTCAATGTTCTCTACAGGCAATCAAAGATCAAAGGCAATCTCAACACTCAACCTAAATATACACCATGCTTCATTGTTCTCACCTTACTGTTAATTTCACGGCATCTGCTGCTCATAATGAGAAGCAATTATAATGCATATGTAAATATTTTTTGCAGATATATTATGTAAGTATATAAAAATTAATTTTAGTGGCAATAAAAAAAAAAAAACAAAAAGCAATACATGTTCTTACTCGGGTCGCTAACAATCCTTTTTTGATAATACAATTATAATACAAACAATAAAATTAGATATAGGATAGGAGTGCAAGGAAGCGGTTGTACCTATGCCTTATTTTTCATTCGGTAAGGTTGATTTTGGTATAAATGTTTGTGCCTTGGCTCACAGCCCGCAGCACTATTAAAACTAGCAACGTTTTTGACGATAATATTATAAGCACGCGCCAATTACATATTGGATTTCCATTCAAACACTTAACTGGGTGTTGCTGTCGCTTCGCTTATCATCAAGTGATACTTTGCTTGCGAATGCTAAATTCATTCACTACCTATTATTAAATAATACAATGCATATGATGATAATACAATACATAATATATAAGTCTCAGTCAGTATTTTTACAAACTTTTTTGACTCTTAATTGATTTTCAGTAGAGGTTTTTGGATGTAATAACATCAAATATTAAATTTTAATTAGGTATATAAATTAAATATAAAGTAAAATAATTAATATGCTAAACACAGACTGTAATTAAGTATTATGTAATCCTACCTATTGCGTCTTCTGAAGTCCTGGATTCAAAACCGTGACGAAACTAAACAGTTTTTTTTATTTTGTATATATTTACATCATGGTATATATCTTATATTTAAAGACAATAAATAACAATTTTTTAACGATTTTATCGTGATTAATGGATGGATGTCCTTATATCCACCCGGGCTATCTTTATCTTTAATTATTAATTTTCATTCAGACCTACCTACTCAAAAAGAGATTAAATTATCTTGAAACAGTTGTATGTCTGACTATCACTGGATTCCAAGCCCATGTTAGTAGCCAATCATCCTTTCTTTTGAAATTAGGATCTATTTTGATTTGAATATTCTCGTGAACCATTCTTATAGTTAGTATTTTTGCTTTAAAATTAACAATATAATCAATCAGTCTCTATTTTAGGATTTTTTTCTGGGATACAAAAGTAAAACATTACTTTTATTTTCTTTTTTCATAATGGATAAATATAGTCTCAGTAAATCTTATTCAATGGAGAGTAATAATAAAATTAAAATTAATTAATTCATCTCATTCTTAATACCTCTATTTTCTCTTGCGTATTCTACCGAGAGAACAATTGATTCTTCCCCTTGTTGCATTGATTGCAGGCGCGGTGACTTTCATAACAAATATAATCGATTTATCAGTCATTTGAGAAACATTCCTGCTGATAAAACCGACATGCGAAGGACTTGCAATTCTATTTAATGCTTACAAAACGTCTGTCGTGAGTTAATGTCGTAATTGTCTCAATAATTGTATAATAATTTTGTATTATAAGTATATATATATATATATATATGTCTTGCTTTTATAACAAAATCTCTGAACATGTTCAAAGTTTGTCAATAAACAAGTTTAAAAGTTTTATTAAAGAAAAACTATACAAAAAGGGTTATTATAATATCAAGGAATACATGAATGAAAATAACCCCTGGGAATAAGGTGATCGCCACCATGCTGGTTCTATGAAAATTAATTTAAAAATTGTATAAACAAAATTATTGTTAAGTGAAATATGTTTAAAAAATAAAGTCCCGCTGGATTTCGTGCTGGTTATTTATACCCAGGACAGAGGTATTTTCCGAACCAGTGGTAAATAGAAAATGATTTACAATAAGTATTATGTAATGATCAATATTGAATAAAAAATAATTATATTCTATTCTATTCTAAGGCGCAAAGCTATATTACTCTTTTGTCGGTCGTTGAGCTTAGTAGCGAGAGTACCAGACTACACAGTATATGACGGGTCAGAAGTTCGAATTCCGATCGGAGTCAACACACAATTTTTTGATCTTCGGATCTGTCTTGAATTGTCGAAATTGTGTCACTCTGGTCTCCTATGTCAGTCGGATTTACTCCGCAAACATGCTATGATTTTTCGTTATATTTTGTAACCTAAAATAAGATATTTATTTAAAACGCATTACAACAAAACTGAGCGTTGAACTTTAAAACGAAGTCAATGACGATTCCCACCAGAGTACGATGTCAACCTGCTGGTTGCTTCGTTATTATAACCATGCTTCTTGCAGTGCATTTGAGACAAATTTCGATCTTAACCATTGAAAATATAAAAAAACAGCTTCTTTTTTATATCTGTAATCTTAACACATAAGCGTTACATCGATCGTATATCGATTGCGAGACAAAAAGTCCATATGGTTAGCATGTAGCTTGGACACTATAGCTCATCTGTGGTTGCTGGTAAATAACTGGAAAGGTAATCAAAATAGACCAAGAATATTATTATTATTATCATACCTCGTCAAAGCTTTTGCAAAAATAATACAATACGATATTTACTTCTTTATTAATTTTTTTTGTTGAGCTAATAACTCGTTAATACTGAACAGTTTTTTATTGTGCTTATTAATAATGTTATGTTTTTTACACTGATTTCCTTTTTTGTAGAATAACGGTGACAAACGAGCACACAAGAGAACTGTTGGTAAGCGGATGCTTTGGCCCATAGACAAAAATGCAAATGAGTTGTCCCCCCTGAGGACTACGATGAAATACCTCGTTTCCAGTAAAAAGTGTCCGCGCTTCTCTACACTCACCATAAGAAACAGCAGCGTTAAGCTGCTATTTTAAGCTGGTATTCTGTAAGAGCGAACCGAACCGAACCAATCGTGCTACGTCTAATATAACTGCAGTGTGGCTCTACAACGTATAAAATTGGATAATCTAAGCTGTAATTATGAAAAACGTAATTTACACATTCTTTAATTACCAACTTCCGACTAAAGTTGTAGTATTATACAAGTGCCACGTATAAGAGTACTGTTCTAGATCTTTTATAAATAATTAATCAATTAATATTTTATTAGATAAATTTCGAAGAATATTTTAAATATATTTTCACGTAAATTGAAACAAGCTTCACATTTTCGTACTAACATTTAAGATGCAAAGTGATTTAATGACCAGGCTAAGTGCGCATTTAATATAATTGAAAAGTTTTTCTAACGTCTTTTCAGTATATAATCTACATACTGTATAATTTTTGTTTTTTCGAAGTGAATTTTAAAGGAATGGCAAGGATCAAAGCGGCCTCGAACTGGATTCAGTCGTTTCGTTACATATCGTCTAAATGTTCAATGTTGGAATCAGTTCAACGCGGCCTTTCCAAGCAACATATGGCCACGTTTCTTAACAAGCAAAGTCAATTAAAATGTATTAGATCTAGATAATAATTTTTATTCTTGGCTTGTCGTGGTAATTATTTGCGTTTGCCAATAGTATTACTAAGAAATCAGAGCCTGAGAAGTTTCATAATGGAATAATGAATAATATTTTAAATGAACTTAGCTACAATAGGTACCTAATTGCTTGTTTATATATCATTATAATCAGGCTTTTTGTTCAATGCTGGACTAAGGTATTTTTAAGGATACATGCTTTATTTCAAAAAGCTCACTGACCACGTTCTGTGCCTACCAACTTACATTGTGCAAGCAAATTGGTGAACGCAGAAGCGAGCTCTCGCTCTATATCGCTTACCCATTGTTGCTGATAATTAAGTTTTACTCAAGGTAAACTATTTATTTATAATTTTTTATATAAATAAGCTTAAAAATAAGCTAATTGGGGATCAGTCATTTATAAATGTAATGAGATTATGTTTTTGCTAGCCTATAAGAGTTGTATACGTGGTAGAGTCATGCTGCAGCTGTATTAATAGTATAGTTGTAGCACGAATGGGTCGGCTCGACCGGGGAAGGACCACGCTCTCACAGAATACCTGCGTAAAATAGCATCTTGATGCTGCTGTGTTTCATATGGTGAGTGTAGAGAACCGGATACCCATTTTACTGGAAAAGAGGCATTCTATCTTAGTCCTCACGGCTGACAACGTATCTGCATTTTAATTTGCAAACGAAGATAGATGTAGATGTCTATGGGCCGCAGCAACCACTTACCATCAGGTGGACTGTGTGCTCGTTTGTCACCCTTATTCTATAAAAAAAAAAACACAGCTAGGCTTTGGCCTATCCCATTGTAGTGAGGGTTTGCCTCAACCATAACGCTTGCCAAGCAGGTTAAAAATCACAGTACAAGATGTCCCGTCAACTTTAATTTAATTGGATACAATCGTTTCCGACAAATTGGTGATGGAAACCATACAAACAAAAACATAAGTGTCAAATATATAACCTCCTTTTGAACCATTTTTTGAACTTATAAAAGAGAGTTTATATAGAATAATGCGTGTACCTTTTTTATGATATATAGATTTCTTTTTAAAGAAATTTACAATTTTACATAATACTTAATTTTATCTACAATATTAAAAACTACGATAATAAAAAAGAAAAACTAAAACTAGAAACTTAATTATCATATAGTCCTACTCCCCGCGGTATCGTGCCAAGAACGCTGGCTGTGTTTCCCCGCTGAATGGCTATACTTAGCCTTTGAGCGAGGAAAGAACCAGCCCTCTTATCACCAGCAGCAACGACCAGCCGCGGATGGAGTTCCTTTAGGAACTTCACCGCACGTGAACCCCACGGACCGATAGTCTCTACAGCAAATGGCACAAATATGTAGTCATCTCTCAGAGACTCATATTTGCGCCACTTACTCAGTTCAGCTGCCTCTGATGCCGCCCCGGCTTTAAACGAGGTACCCCTGAGATGAGAGGCCGCCAGAGTGTCTACGCAAGTAGCATCCCACACTAGGGCTTTACCTCTCTCCCAAGGGACCAATGTCATACCGTCGGGTCTCTTGCCATCGTCTCTAAATATTCCACAAGGCTCTAAAACCGAGGGAACATTTATAGAGGCAAGAGCCCTTCGGATGACATCGTTCAAAGAACTGTGTCGTGAAAACCTACCAGCGCTTTTCTTACATGAAAGTCCGTGGAGCCCAAACTTGTCGACGCTGTTACCACAGGGGCATTGATGGGGTTGACAAATCGCTGCTCCTAGTCGGATTCCTACGGCAATACGCAAGCTTTCCCTATCAAGTAATGTGCCGAGATTACTTGATGGTAAAGCGTGTAACCAGTGACTAGATTCCTTAGTCGAAACAGCTAGAAGGCGTGCCTTATCTTGGTCACTATGGAAATTGTGAAACAAATCCTTCTGCACGCCCTGTACCAACGGAATATCCCACTGTTTTTGTTGGTTAACTTCCAGTGGAATATTTTCACCAGGACAGAGCGTTTGCCATGTCTGCCCTGCCTCCGTAGCAAAGCATAGGTCTACTTTATTATTTAAAATTATGTTACATAAGTCACTGACACTATGCACGGAAGCAAGGAAAGCAGGCAATGCAACGCTAGAAAGATTTCTCACACCAATGCCACCAAATTTTATAGGTAAAGTAGCTTGAGCCCAGGCTGTTGTATTTAAAGTTAAATTTAGAATTTTTTCTATAGCAATTTTAAGATTATTATCAATATCTTGTAAAATATCCGAACATTTCCAGACTGGACTCGAGCGGAGTAAGTATGTAAATCTAGGTACAAGAAGACAATATTTTAAAATAGTAAGAGCTATGTGGGGGTTTAATTTATACAATTTATCAACGTGGTTTAAAAACTGATCAAATTTTGTTTTTAAAACAGGTTTAATACTATCGAAAAACAACGGGGCACCTAGCAGGTAAAGTGATTCCGTATTGACAGTTTTTATTCCTGGACAAATATGATTAAAATTTTGAATTAAAGTGTCTCTATGAGAAGTAGATAAATTATTGGAAAAAAATATTTCACATTTATTGCTATTTGGTTCAAGGCCAATATTTTTAAAATTTCGAAAAATATGAGTAAGATCGCTGAGGACGTCATCTGCTCTACCTCCCAGTGTACCGTCGTCTAGGTACCAGACATTCAGCCTGGATTTCAAATTTGAAATAATGGGTTGAATTCCCAAACTGAAAAGTGCTGGACCCAGAGGGTCACCCTGCTGAACACCAACAGCAGAATCGATAACATGGTTTTCGTAAAACAAGTTAGTATTTTGACTATAACATTGCCAAACGTAATGATAAATTTCGGGGGTATTGTTAGCCACTTCTTTCAGCAAGGTTACCCTATCGATAGAGTTAAAAGCATTCCTTAGGTCAACCTTCACAAGAACATCTGCATCAGAGTTTGTTAAAAATGTACGCACTGAATGTACCGCCGCCTCACAGCCACCTCTAGTGCCGAAGCCTAGTTGAGTAGGCTGAAATTTGGTCTTAAGGTTAGAGATTATGTACCTGCAAGCTAATTTTGAAGTTAAGCGTCGAAATGTGGAACCAACGGCAATAGGACGGATACCGTTATCCTTTTTTTTGAAGGCACATAATCTTGCCCCATATAAGAATGGAATGAAATTTGGATTAACATTACCAGAAAGCATAAAGTTACATAGTTTTGTAATGTCTTTAAGAAGTACTCCGCCGGCGTCACCGGCAGAAGCGCTTACAAGATCTTTAAGATGTTGAGGCGTAATTCCGTCAATGCCGCCAGCAGAGCCATTCGAAAATGACATAATTGCTTCTAAAGTGTCTTTTTCCGAAATTTGTAAAGGTTGCATAGATGTCTTGGGAGGCAGCGGTAAACCCTGAGACGGTTTGACCGAAGGATGCTTTTGACGAAGGCTTTCAAGAGTTTCGACATTACGAGGAGCCAGGATGTCGTCTGAGAATAAAATACGGGATGCATTTTTTAAGTCGCCATCCATTAAAGAAATTACTGAAGTAATTGAGAAATGAACTAAACCTCATCAAAATGAACAGGCGCGGAGACCGTGTGTACGAAATTTATCGCAACCTTGATAGGACCAGCGAAATGTCCCATGGGATAGGCACTGACGCAAAGTGTCAAGGTCAATTATATTAAACCATGGGCGGTTCCACCGCATAAATGTTTTTAAGGTGTGAACGTAAAAATGATTGCTAGAAGCTATTCAAATTATAGCGCGACTTTGTTTGGAAATTATAAATCAGTATAAGAACATCGAATAAAACTACTTATACGGGTTCTATCGCGTTTAATTAACTTATTTTTATTAAATTCCCGACGTTTCGGGGGGACTGAGGCTACTGTAAAACACCCGAAACTCCGTGAAAGTAGTTTTATTCGATGTGTAGTTATTCGCGTAAATATAAGAAATCGTCAGTGTAACAAATTATCAAGAAAAAGTTATTACATACTGACTGCAAAATAGTAACTGACAACCATAAGTGTGGCATAATGTAGGTAGGTATTTTTATTTTTATTTAAAATGCTTTATGGAGCAGCAACAAATGTGCGACCCGTTTGGTATTGCAGAATTAGACTCGCTGGAGCCAGGGGCTGCCTTAAATTCGCCGCTGCTAAAATCTGAAACGATTTGCCACCACCAGTCCGGTGTACCCTATCTCCGTATACCAGCCGACAAAGATGCCGCAAGTGGCTGATTCAACAACAGTCCATGGCTCTGTGTTTTTTTTTATAGGATAAGGGTGACAAACGAGCACACAGTCCACCTGATTGTAAGTGGTTGCTGCGGCCCATAGACATCTACAACTATGTTCTTTTGCGAATATACATGCAGATGCGTTTTCACCCGTGAGGACTAAGATGGAATGCCTCATTTCCAGTAAAAAGGGCCTCCGGCCACCTGCACTCACCAAGCGAAACGCAGAGGTAAACCTCTACTTCACGCTGGTATTCTGTGAGGTCGTGGTCTTTTACTTGCGTGTAAAAATTGACATAGAATTTACAAAAAAAAATATGCTGACCTTATCTATCAAAAAGCTAAAAAAAATTATTAGGCGAAAATTGCTTAGTAAGGGTTATTTTACTAATAAAGATTGATAATGTCTAATAAATGTCTTCAAATCAATTGTATAAAATAACATATTATAAATTGACTTTATTTAAAAACATGGGCTTCGTGCTGTTTTTTTCCAGGACAGATGTTTTTCCGAACCAGTGGTAAAAGTAAAAAAGTACTTTTAATACGTGTTCTTTTAATCTATGTTGAATAAAAATAATTCTATTCTATTCTATACTGTGTAGACAATACTGATTCGTCAGGCATAACGTGACCTCAGAGGATCCATTCCAGTGGCTACACTATTCGTTGGGATTCCTCGTACAATATATTATAGTAGTAGCTCACTAAACTCAGTGCCGTACTCACAGACTAATATGATGAGGTCGTACTGTTTTTGGAAGTTCATGTCACTATGCCGAAACTTTTGCGTATATTGTATACATATGCAAAAGTTTCGGGATTCTTGGCTTCAAGACCCACATTTGAAGGATTTTGATCCAAGTGATTGAAAGTTTTACGGGTCAAATAGTGAAATCAAAATTTTGTGGTACAATAAGTTATGATGGAAGCCAATCATGATGGTGCCGACATCATGATTCATCTAAAAATAAAGATGGCGATTTAATTTAGTAGCCTTTGAACAAATAGTAATTTTCTATTTTTCTTATTTAAATAATGTTGCCTCCACACTAGGATTTTCTCTTGTATCATAAATAAATTTCACAAGAATAAACACCCAGACCCGAAGCAATTACTTATAGGCCATAAAAATACTTGTTCTGTGAGGGATTCGAATCTGTGGCCCTCAGCGCTAGTAATCCTTGTTGATTTACTAATTGTATATTGATTAATTGGTGATTTATATGGAAATTTAATATTTAGTTACACAGTATGTAATAATAAAGGTAACAAATTACTAACATACCTATCGTGTTCTTTCGTAATAGACAAACATTTGTTTAGTGGAATATTTAGGTATTAGGAGAGTAGGGTCGCTTTTTATTAGTGGTTTTCTGGTAGTTTTAAAAGTTGAATATGGTGGAGAGCGGAGAGCTAAGTTAACCGTTGGCAACACTGGCAGTTTGTGAAAAAAATTGTCACTGTTTTCTTCGTCTCGTTTAACTGAAATTATATTTAAGATTTAAAAATAAACCTTTTATATTTTAATAGTAATATAATATTATACAAATTTGTTTTAAATAAAATTTCTAATAACGTAAAGGATGTGTGTTTGATATTAGTGTTGAAGTAAAAAGTCAGACCATGACATAAGTAAACCCCGGTTCGAGCCAGCCCATCCGTACGACAGCAAAAGCTGCCGCGTGGCTCTACCACTGTTTGGTTCTGATATCCCATCAAATTAGTTAACATT
The DNA here is from genome assembly GCA_963668995.1 of Parnassius mnemosyne. Lineage (NCBI taxonomy): Eukaryota > Metazoa > Arthropoda > Insecta > Lepidoptera > Papilionidae > Parnassius > Parnassius mnemosyne. The sequence goes on along the minus strand of CAVLGL010000104.1, from coordinate 48,135,058 downwards.
TTTGTATTGTTGTATTTTGTATTTCGTATTTTAGTAACTATTATTTATTTATTGTTTAAATTTTTATTTATTGCTGATACGTTGTTTAAAAATGTTGACAACATTTATGTTTCCGACTGTTGACAAATCAACAAAAGTTGACGACATTTGTTTCAAAATGTTGCAAGAAGCGTCTCCACCGAGGAAACAAATGTCGGCAACAAGCGTATTCCTTTGATGTAGCCGCCGAAAATGGAAGCACGATTCCCGACATGTTTCGTTTTGTTGCTAAAACTAGGTGATTACAGAAACATTTGTCGGCAACACGTGTTGACAAATGTTGAAAACTTTGGTGGAGACGCGCCATTAAACGTACTCTTATATGTAATGTCACTTATGGGTCATTAAAGAGATCATATAAATTGACTCAATTTAATAATAATACGAAATATTAGCATTTAGTTCTCCGATTGATAGGTTATCCCAATTTAAAAAAGTGGACATATGTGATAACGGAGATGATATTTGCATTATATGGACTTAAAATAATGATTGTTTTATGAAACGATTGATTATTAAGTGAGATATGCGAAGTAAGATTACTGATAATTGTAATTATTGAGTTTTATATGACGCAATCAATGATGCGCAGAGATGACAAGGATAAATAATGTTTACAACTGTTTGTTGTAAACATTATTTATTCACTTATAATGCTATGAAAATACATGCACTTATCTGACAATATTTAAGTACAATATGAAATACTTATACTTGACAATTTGATTACAGTTTATTATACGTCCTAGAAAATATATATTTAATTACACCGATCCGAACTTCCCCTCGGAAATGGAAATAAAGGTAAAACTGTTTTTTAATTTCCACAATAGTATTTCTTGAGGGCTCGGTAGCGCTAAGCATTTAACTGCGGTGTGTGGGGTTGCAGGTTCGAATACCACACAGCACAAATGACCTACATAATGTATGGTCTACAATTAATTGTTCCGGAGCTGGATGTTTATCTGTTTACAATTTATGTAAGTAAGACCTCTCTACGATACAGGAGGAAATTCTAGTAATGGGGTGATGGTTGTAGTAAATCAATAAGCGACGTTATAGTTTAAAGATTGAGAGCTAAGCCACTGGCAGCGGTGCGATATCGCGCCGTAAACTTATCCGTAAAAGTTCTAGATTCTTAACACAAAGAACGCTGGATCTGGTACTAGAACTGCTACATTGATCACGTTGCCGTCATGCAGCAACAACATGCAGTATCTCACCGCGCAGTATTGTCGTACAATGTGTATAATTTCACGGATTTCTAAATGTAATACACCACGTGAACACTGCTCAGGCAACGCGCCGCCGCGACGCTGCAACGCACCGTGTGGCTTATACTATGGTCATTCAATACAAATTAATTTACGACTGTATATTTTTTTTATGTGTTACCTCATAACTTTTTCTTTGTGAATCGATTTTGATGATTCTTTTTTTATTTGAAAGCTGGTGCTTCTCATGTAGTCCCATATAAATTTGATCAAGGTCTGACCAATAGTTTTTGCATTATTGTTAATATTTTATATTGAAGTCGGTTGTACAAAATATTTAATTTTAAATTATTATTGAATAAGGGTGACAAACGAGCAAACTGTCGATCTGATGGTTAGTGGATGCTGTGACCCATAGACATCTATCCTAGACTGAGAATCAAAATGCAGATAAGTTGTTACCCCTGAGGACCAAGATGAAATTGCCTCGTTTCTAGTAAAAATAGGTCTCCAGTTTTTAACACTTTAACATACCGAAAAACAACAGCGAGATCCTTCACCGATGGAGCCGACCTATTTCGTGCTACAACCATAATGACTACAGCATGGCCCTACCACGTATAAAAATATGTTTAGATAACCCATAACCTATGTGTAAAATCTGAGTGCGGTGCACGCAGCTGGACAGGGAGACCGGCGTGCATGACATACAACACATATGTCTTGAGTGGCGGCCGCCATAAATGTATGCCAAATGCGCCATCATGCTACGCGCCCTATTGAACTAAGATGAGAACAACCCAGAAAACGCGAAACGCGAACGGCGTTAAGCGCTCGCACGCGAGAGCGTTGGGCAGCGTATGTAGCGTGGCGGTGCGCTACTCAATACACTGTAAATAAAACAGCGTTTTATATAATATAATATGTTTGTCATGTACGCCGAACGCTCCAAGCGTCTACACAATACAGTCTCATAACAGTCAATAAAAAAATTAAAAGCTAAAATAATAAAGCACAATTACAAGAGCACCATTTATAATTTCCATTTTGTTTTTCTTACATTACATTTATTAATATAAAGTTTAATGCAGAAGTCAAGACATCAAATGTTTAATAAAAAAAAACGTAATACAATGCGACCGTATCCACACCTGACTGAGCGCACCAAACTATTGAACGCCTTATTTTACCACAGGAAAAATATTGAATGTATTATATTATCACAGGTTATCGCTAGTCGCTACTAAGACTTATTTTTACTAATAACTCAATTTCGCCTAGGTATATAATACATTGTCATTAATTGCATTAAAACTTGAATTACTTTCAATTTATTAGAAAAAAAATTATCGATTCAGTACGATTGCAATTTAATTTCACAATGTAGGTTTGATAGGATACATCAACTACTTCTTATATATTCTTAGTGTCTGTTATTAAAAGTTAAAGTGACAACCTATATATACGTCCCCATGTTGGGTACAGGCCTCCTCTAATTTTTGAGGTTTTAGGGCAAAGAAATGTCCGCCGCGCTGCCCCAATGCGTGTTGACAAACTTTACGTCTTCGAAATATTATTTTCTTATTTCACAGACATGCAGGTTTCCTCACGATGTTTTCCTTCAACGCCGAGCACGTGGTTAATCAGCACTTATAACTGCAATTAACAATTTCATTAGTGCCGCCGGGGATCGAACCCGGGTTGCTCGCGTCCTGTGAATTTACAGCGAGCGCTTAGCCCTTGAGCTACCACGACTTTATTAAAAATAAACAATAAAATAGTAAAGGTGCAGAATTCAGATTATAAAGTACTTTCCGCTGATTATAGAAATCATATTATAATTTTTTACATGTAGCTAGAGATATATCCCCAAAATATTACGTTACTCGAAATATTCAATCATAAATATTATTATTTAAATACGTGTGACGATCTTTCAACACTTATGTAACGGAAAATGATAACACGTTTTCTATTTTTACTATCACTCCGTCTTCATCAGTCAGTTGTATTGACAAGGTCACTCTTTATTGCACTAGTACACATTTAAGGCATTAAAAGTTAGTAGTGTGAAATTTGATAGTATCCTAAACTTCATATAAGTATTTGTATTTTAGAAGATATTTATTTGAAGATTTTTTATTTTTTCTTTGTCTTTTTTATTTTCTTTTTCTTTTTTTTTATTTGCTATTTTCGAATAGAAAATAAGTATTACACAGGTGGTAAAATAAAAAAAAATTACAACCGACTTCAATATAAATAAAATGAGAACATTATCAATGTAGTCGAAGTCAATTAACTACGCATTATTAAGGATAACTCAAAAACTACTAGTTAGATCTTGATCAAATTTATATGTGATCAAATGAGAAGCACCAGCTTTCAAATAAATAAAAAGTAATCATCAACATTAGTTCACCTAGAAAAAGTTCTGAGGTAGCACATATAAAAACAAATAAAAACATAATTTAAAATTAAAAATTTTGTACAGCCGACTTCATTATAAGTTGTTTAAGAATAACTCAAAAACTATTGGTCTGACCTTGATCAAATTCATATGGGACCACACGAGAACTATCAGCTTTCATATAAAAAAAGAATCATCGAAATCGGTTCACCCAGTACAAACTTATGAGGTAACACACATAAAAAACATACAGTCGAATTGAGTACCGTCTCCTTTTTGGAAGTCGGCAAAAAACATAATAACAAAAATACACTCGAATTGTGTACCTCCTTCTTTTTTTGAAGTCGTTTAATAAACAAATGATTTTCTTATATAGAATTAGGATCCCAAACGAGTACACAGTCCACCTAATAGTAAGTGTATGCAGTGGTCTATAGCCACCTACTCACTTAAATTTACATAACTGCAAGTAAACGACGATAATGACATTGATATCGGTGAATAAAAGGAAGTTTGAATGTTAGAAGGGGATATTAGAGTGTAACAAGTGTCACCCACTCGTACCTTTCAATACCCGATGTAAACCTTATTTAAGATTGTAGGTAGGTAGGTAGGTTTGGACACATATTCAGACACACGAAGACATAACACAATCCGCCCAACAAAATGTTGACGGCGGCTTTGTTTTCAACAGACGATTTGTGACTTAGTCGCCAGGTAGGTACTACAACCGCTGGGCCACATAGTCGTTGGACTCTGACTATTGTAAATAGTTTTCCTTGTTTGATATTCAGGTTATTAGCAGAAAAAACTACGCCAGTCCATTGCTCCAGTGCAGGTGCAGATATTTCACATTTTTTTTATTTTAAATATTTATTTTCGCGCGAAAATCACCCGATAAACAAAAATCCGAATGAGGGAATGTTTAATATGTTAAAAAGATTGTACTTCGAGTTCCGTTTATCCGTTTCCTTATACAAGAAATATCTCGTTCCGCATAACTTTCCTATATAATTTAGTACAACTTATGGATAATGACGTCGTGTTGTGATTACGCTGGTAATATTTACATGCAATAAGATATTTTATCAGGCACAGTCGTTTCGTTGTTTCTTTTAGTAAGTATCAGTTTTACTAAGAACAATGAGATACAATGTTTAAAAGACAAATTTTGGTTTCGATAGTAATTTTATTGGCTTAAAATATATTATGTTCACGCAGAACATTGCATGTAAAATGTACATGTCGACTGTTTTAGCTCAAATCTCTTTTTTTACGTACGCTTATGGAAGAGTGTATTCATCCTCCCACGAATAGTAAAAATAAAAAATCCCTTCTCAGGATGAACCGTCTCACGATTGGTCATTTACATTGTCAGTTATTTTAAATCATGATTAATTATTTTAAGGAATCGTCAACAATAATATTAATTAAACTGTGTTCAGATATTATCTGTTTTAATACAAAGTATGTTTTTTTGACAATCTCGAGTTTAAACCATGGTTTAAGAATAGTTCTTTTATTAAAAGAAGTCTCTGAAATTTGATGGTTGTAAAGCTAGGCTGCTGTTATATTATAGATGTAGTACGATCGTATCCGCTCGACTGGGGAAGGACCACGCTCTAAGAAAATACCAGCGTAAAATATATCAGCTTAATGCTGCTGTTTCGTATGGTGGCTATAGATAACCAGAGATCCTTTTTGCTGGAAACGAAGCATTCCATCTTACTCCTCTGCATCTGCATTTTGATTCTTAATCGAAGATAGATGTAGATTTCTATGTGCCAGAGCATCCACTTAGCATCAAGTGGACTGTGTGCTTGTTTGTCACCCTCAATCTTTTTTACATTTTAGTTTGCGTATTTCCGCAGGACTTCTTTCGTGAAACAGATTTTAGTTCAAACCTGAAAGTAAATATGATCAAACTTCGACAAAATAAATAACAGAAATCAAAGTAAAAAAATTAAAGTGAAACAGCAACACTATAAATGTTCCATTAATTTGCATTTTTAGAGGGCATATCGTAAACAAAGAAAAAGGTATACTTGATTTTTGTTATATATCTTAAACGAACGTGAGTTTTAGTGAAACTGCTCAAAAACGAAAATATATTAAAAATTTAGTTTAAAATGTAATTAAAGGCGTAAATTTTAACCTAACATTATAAGCCCTTGATATATAATTACACTCTCTTTTTGTTATTATATAATGTGGTTTATTGCGAGTCTCGGATTAGAACTTTGGTATAAGAAAAGTCTCTCTCACGAGAGAAGACTCATAGCTGAGGCTCTAGTCATTTTGACATTTAAAATTTTTGCGAATTGCAATTTAACATTTGCTGCCAAATGCCATACTTTACATTTTTTTTCTTTGGCTATCGACTCTATATACATATTTTATTTTATTTTTAAATAATTATATTTTGTTTCTAAACTTCAAAACTTCTTCACAATATGCCGATGCGTCACATCCAGAGGTTGAGAGATGTTGACGATAGCTTAACCCAACAGATCGTATCTCTAGTTCTTATAGCGCCTAAGCAGACAAAATAACTTGAGGTTTATATCAACATTGGGGCATTTATTTCGTCGTTTCCACTAATAGTTCACATGCGCAGACAGTACACAAAATCGCATCACTTTTGCTTATTATTATAAAATTCACTTCGTATTATTTAAACGATAAAACAAGAGCAACAATCCGGCGGCGATCAATTTCCCGCCAAAATTCTGCCATTTTATTTCGCAAATTTTCCACGGAACTTATTTCTTAGAACAAACTCTAGTTTAAGCTAGAGAATAATTATAAACTTCTCTTTATAACTTGAGTCTATATTTACAAACTAGTATTCAAAGTATAAAATTTCCAATGTCCCACAACAGTACATGTGGAAATCCCGCAAAAGTACAAGTAAACAGATTAACATAGAACCTATTCTTGTTACCTTAAAATAAAGTAAAGAAATAAAAAAACAACTGGAATGCTGCTATTAAGTTAAAAAGGTATTATAAGTACGTTCTTTACCTATTGCTATTCTATATAATTATATAGCTGACGAGTCAATGTTCAGTCCCACTCCGGATCCTTATAGAACTAGATTTTATTGAGCGAACTTATTTCCTTTATACGCCATGGCCTTGCGCGTCGAGTGCATTAAGACGCATGACACCTGCACTTGCATGAACGCTATAAGCCGATACATACCATAATGACGGGATTATTACGATATTGGAGATGTCATGATGATTAAGCCATAGCAAATCAACCGCAAAATTATATAGCAAATGCTAGGCACTGTATGAAACTGTGATAAACGTTGTGGATCCTGTGCATAAATTCCAGTTGTTCGTTTACGTGAATTTACACATGTATGAATTTCAGGTGTCTGAATGTAATAATATTGCCTATATATTCGACATTTTAATCGACTTACACGAGCGTATTCATTAGGTATTTATGTGAGCCGTGGTAGTGTAGGGCCTAAGCGCTCCCTGAAAATTTCACAGCGCGAGGACCTCGGGTTCAATCCCCACCGGCACCAATGAAAATGTTCGTTGCAACTTTAACTGCTGATTTGTGCTGAAGGAAAACTGACTGACTGAGGAATATGCAATGGAGCCGCGCAGTGGAGGCGCACAATACGTTGCTCTATAACCCTAATAGAAATAAAGGGAGGGCTGGGGTTTGTTGTATATAAATTGTAAATTTACTTTTAATTTTACCCCACATGACAAAAATGGATCATAGGAAAAATAATACCGGTTGTCCGTCAGAGAGACAGGTTTTTTTTTATAGAATAAGGGTGACAAACGGGCACACAGCCCACCTGATGGTAAGTGGATGCTGTTGCCTGTAGACATTTTTTTATAGGATAGGGTGACAAACGAGTACACATTTCACCTGATGGTAAGTGGTTGCTGTGACCCATAGCAATCCACATCTATACTCAATAAAGAATCAAAATGCAGATGCGTTGTCAACCGTGAGGACTAAGATGGAATGCCTCTTTTCCAGTAAAAAGTGTCGCCGGTTCTCAACACACACCATACGAAACACAGCAGTGTTAAGCTGTTATTTTACGCTGGTATACTGTGAGACATCTACATTTATTCTCGATTAAGAATCAAAATGCAGAATGTTTCCCATGTAAAAGGGTCTCAGATTCTCTATACACACCCTACAAAATACAGCAACATTAAGCTGTTATATTACGCTGGTATTCTGTGAGTGTGTGGTCTTTTCCCGGTCGAGCCGATCCATTCGTGCTACAACCATAATACAGCTGCAGCGTAGCTCTACCACGTAAAGGTGCATGTTAGAAATAAAGGTGGTAGAAATAAAGAAAGAACTGTGGTTTGATGTATCATCATCATTACAGCCCTTCACAAGTCCACCGCTGAACATAGGCCTCCCCCAAGGAATGCCACAAAGCACGGTCCTGAGCCACCTGCATCCATCAACTTCCTGCATATCTTACCAGGTCGTCACTCCATCTAGTGGGGGGACGCCCTACACTTGGTCCGCCGGTACGAGGCCGCCACTCGAGAACCTTTTTTCCCCTGTGGTTTGATGTATATAAAGTGTAATTATATTGTATGTATATTTACTTTAAATTTTACCCAACGTGTACAAAATAAGTAATTACTTATAATTGTTACCGGTATTGCTTATACCGGTTGTTCATCTGGAAGACAGGTTTTTTTTTTATAGAATAAGGGTAACAAACGGGCACGCAGTCCGCCTGATGGTAAGTGGATGCTGTGGCCCGTAGACGTCTACATCAGTCCTCCATTAAGAATCAAAATGCAATTGCGTTGTCATAATATGAAGAACAAGAAAAAGACTCGTTCATAGCAAAGACATTTATGAATTTGCCACTCGTGTAATGCTTAAATAAACAAACTATGACGTCGAGTAATTTATAATCTCAAACCGTCCTAATGTATTGTAAAAAGTCACGCGGAATCACAGTAAACACTTCCTCTTGAGTCATTTTCATGATGGTAACAACAAATGTAATAAGTTTTTGAATTTGAATAATGAAATAAATAGCAAAATATAAATGTGGCTCGCTAATATTGGAGATAAATTTTATTTTAAATGGATTATATTCGTAACTATTAATTTACTTTAAAGACATTATAATAATTTTTAGACTAAATTTTGGTGGATAAAGAAATAGAGAAATGAAGAAGAAGAAAAAGAAAAACGCCTAATGTAATAAAATTAACTAAAATAAATTTATAAAGTTACGGAGACAAAAGTCATATAAGAAACATTAAATTGATTATATTGTATCATATTTACTGCCAAAATGAATACAGGAAGGTAATTAAGCGATAGCCACGCTGATTATGAGCTTATAAAGAAGAAAAAACACGTAGGTATAACATATGAAGTTAGTTATATAATTGAATATTTACATAATATTAAAACTGTGGAGTCAGATTATTAAATCCTAACATATTGTATTGAATCCTATTTCATTCTTATATTTATTATTTAACACACAAATTACTAAAATTACAACATGTTATGCACATAACATTATTTTTCATGAAAAGTGCGAAGTAAATTCGACAAAAACGTACTTACCGTCTTCGTCCTGAATGACATCTGTTGTCAGCTGGACGAGAACTGACACCTCATACGTTTCGAGCTCCAGTTTTTCTCGAACAAAATTTATTCGAATACGAATACTCGGCTTATTTTCTTTATTTCACAATCATACTCACTTCGCTTATCCTTTATAACAACACTGGTTTGTTTTCACGGTTCACAAATTAAATCTTTTGAATGGTTGCAACTTTATCACTTTTTCGTGCACTTGTCGATCAACAGGTTTTTATCAAGAAGTTATCGGCTAGCGTGACGCGAAGATTTTCCTCTTCCGTTCGTTCAATTGTTCCGAATACTACCGTACGTCGTTTGAAAATTGCACGACAATTGCGAGTGATTTTATCAGATTTCTGAAGGAAAATATAAAACGAAATCAAAAATCTTGTGAATGTTTATACGATTTCTTAAAGATTTTTGCGTTGAATTTTCATTTTCTTGCTTTACGCTTTTAGATAATTTGCCAAATACAGATTAATATTAAGTCACACTGGCTGCAAATATTTTTTATAAATTAGTAGATGAGTAATGTACATGGAGTAACACTTTAAAAATAGCAATAATTTAATGGTAGTTTATTTAGTAAATTCAATCAAACAATTGTTTAAAAAGATAAACGGGCGTTTTGAAAAAGCGTTTCCTAAAATATTTCAATTTATTTAATAAGATTCAAAATTTTATTGCTATTGTCAAATTGAGTTCGTAAGATAATTGTTTTATTAATGTTGTAAACTCTTGGATCTCCTTATTATTTTGTACTAAATCAACGTTATGATAACATCTTCATAATCTTTTTTAGTGCGGTGATTTTTTTGAAGGAAATTGTAGCGTTTACTTTGGATTCATCATATTATCTAGTCTTAAACAAAGATTTGTAAATATGTTATATAAGGCGGTTTATCTACTGTCAAGGTTATGTATCTTAGAGAAATGCAAGGTGCTGTCATAAGATTTATTTAACAAAATAATCCAATGTATAACTTAATTAAAATGTAGTGGTACTAATGAGGTCATTCAATTGTTAAAAATCTACAACTTTTTTGTAAGTTACGTCAAAAGTAATTAATAAAGTATTTACTAAATGTAACCAATTAATAAATCATGCATATTAAAATAATTACGTTACTTCTAATAACTTCAAATGACTTAATTTTATTAATCACTATATTCTAACTTTTATTAAAACCTCAAGTTTCACGGTAAATTATATTCAAGTTCGAGCGGCTGAATGCTAATGCAGCCAGCCGTAGACGCTCGAAGCACGTGATCGGCGGAAAATCGCGCGCTTCAACCACACCTCCTTGAACATAAAAGAAAAACCGAACCCACTGACGTTCCATTTCTTAAACACGACATCAGTACATCAAACCTCAGTGGCCGAGTGAAAACAAAACAACTCTAAACACAACGCAAAACGGCGGCGTTTAATTATTATTTCCAGTTCCTACAGCAAGAATAAGATAAAGTTCTAAATGACAGGCTAATTGAATCGTCTTTTCCGCTAATTTAGACTCATTTTACTGTTTGTGTGTTACGCCTGAGCACTTCACATCTCGGATCACCATAACAATGATGCCAGAACAATAACAGCAGATATCGCGTTTTCCGTATAAATTTACAAAAGCAATGAATATTCATTAGGCTTTACGAATTGCTGGTAGCAATGAACACAACAAGACCATTCTGTCACTAATTTACCTACACTCACAAATGAAAATGTACGAAATTATGACGCGCTTGCTGTGTCAAGAGCATCAACCTGATCAAGTGCACCGACGTACAGATTGTTAAATATCACTTATTACTATAGAAATAAATATACAGAAAGTGTCTTATTTAAAGTGAAATTAAAGCAAATCGTAGGACTACACGTTATGGCACTAAACGAACACGATCTTTTCGATAACTTCGTACCTGTTGCGGTACAGCACGCGTGCGACCAATACGACGTTCAGCACTCGAATGCCGGCTCGCGTCTCGTTCATTGTTTACAGCGATAATTACATTTTCGTTTCGATCGAGTTTACGGGTCGAAGGCTTCTCTGCGGAAAATCTGGCTTGTGTCCAGTCAACGTCATTGGTCCCGATTGACAGCGTGATAACGAATAAGGATGTCCCAAGTCCGCTGTTGTTTGATAATTGTTTCACTCATTAGTATTACACGTTCGATTTTCGCTTTTTAACGACACTAATATTTTATACGTAGTAGAGCCACGTTGCAGTTTTTTATGAGTGTAGCACGAGGGGAAAAAACACATTCTCACAGAACACCATCTTAAAAAAATAAAAAGCGGGTCAAGTGCGAGTCGAATGAAGGGTCCGTAACATCGTAAAACACGTTTTTAGTAGGGGAGCCCCAATTAGTTTTAAATTTAATTTAATTTTTATTATCTGTTCTTATATCGGCAATAGAAATACATATTCAAAATGTAAAATTTCAACTGTCTACCTATTACGGATCGTGAAATACAGCCCGCTGACAGACAGACGGACGGACAGTGGAGGCTTAGTAATAGGGTCCCGTTGGTTACCCTTTGGGTACGGAACCCTAATAGCATCTTATGTGCAGTGCTTGGTATCTTCAGTGTAGAGATCCGGGACTGTTTTTACTGAAAACAAGAAATTCCATCTTAGTCCTCGGAGGTGACAATACTGCATTTTTGATTCATAATCGATGACAGATGTAGATGCCTATAGGCCACAGCATCCATCTACCATCAAGTGGACTGTGTGCTCGTTTGTCAGCCTTATTCTATAAAAAATATTCAAGATTCTTGATATGCGTCATACAATTGTGTACACGTGTCATGTATTTATTTTTCATTAATCTTATTTTTTTATATTTACAATGACGTTCATGATTACTATCAGTATCAATACGAATTACGAGTTAACGAGTTTCGTTCAATCCATTTAGAGTATTTTAACGTCGTTCATTGAGTTGCTTGGATATGTTGCGGTTATGTGGTTAATATTATTGTCAAGTAAATCACTATTAACAGAAGTAAATATAATAATACTCAGGCACCTAGATCTATCAATTAATAATCAACTGGTTACTTCGCCTACGCGGATTCCAGATGTGGAGGATCATACACCTTCCCTGTTGGACCTTCTGCTGACCTCTCATCCGGACGGATATCAGGTTTCCGTCGATGCCCCTCTCGGCTCTTCGGACCATTGTCTGATCCGGAGTATGGTGCCACTCACGCTCCCTTCGCGGTTGCGTTCTGCAGGTTGCCGCCGTGTTTGGCATTACAGGTCGGCGGATTGGGACGGAATGCGGTCTTTCTTTGCATCCTACCCATGGGGGCGGGTTTGCTTCTCGCCGGATGATCCCAGTGCTGTTGCTGACTCTGTCACTGATGTGGTGCTACAGGGAATGGAACTATTTATTCCATCATCTGTGGTACCCATCGGAGGCAGATCTCAGCCTTGGTTTGGTCGCTCCTGTAAGACTGCATTGCGCAGTAAGCAGGAGTGTTATCAAGCCTGGGCTGCAGCTTCGGTGACTCGGGATGTAAACACCAGCACACTTAAAAAGAAGTATAACTTCGCCTCCAGGTCCTTCAAAAGAGTTATTGCCAAGGCAAAGTCAGAGCACATAGGCAGAATTGGCGAGAGACTAGTTCGCCTTCCTTCGGGAACCCGTGCATTCTGGTCTCTCGCCAAGGCTGTCCAAGGGAATTTCTGTAAGCCATCACTACCATCTCTGCACAGGGAGGATGACTCACTGGCCCATGACGCAAAAGACAAAGCCGACCTTTTAGGCTCCCTTTTTGCGTCCAACTCGACTCTTGATGACGGGGGGAAAACACCGCCGACCATCCCGCGGTGTGAGTGCTCCATGCCGGATGTGCTGTTCTCACAGCGCTCGGTTCGCAAAGCACTGCTCTCCCTGGACATCCAGAAGTCGAGTGGGCCTGACGGAATCCCCCCAATTGTGCTGAGGACGTGTGCTCCGGAGTTGGCACCGGTCCTAACGCGTCTTTTCCGGTACTCCTACTCCCAAGGCGTAGTCCCGAATTCATGGAAGACAGCTTTTGTCCACCCGATCCCTAAAAAAGGCGACCGCTCAGACCCGTCCAACTATAGGCCTATCGCGATCACCTCCTTGTTCTCCAAAATAATGGAATCCATTATTAACTGCCAGCTCATCCGGTACCTTGAGGATCACCAGCTGATTAGTGACCGCCAATACGGTTTTCGTCGGTGTCGATCAGCTGGTGATCTTCTTGTCTACCTGACCCATAGATGGGCGGAGGCAGTAGAGTCCAAGGGGGAGGCGTTGGCCGTTAGTCTGGACATTGCGAAGGCCTTTGATCGGGTTTGGCACAAAGCGCTTCTTTCAAAGCTGCCTTCCTATGGGCTTCCCGAGAAATTGTGCAATTGGATCACCAGCTTTCTTGCAGATCGGAGCATCAAGGTCGTTGTAGACGGTGCATGTTCTGACTACAAGCCTATTAACGCTGGTTTTCCACAAGGCTGTGTGCTATCACCAACGCTGTTTCTTCTGCATATCAATGATATGTTGCTAACTGGTAACATTCATTGCTATGCGGATGACAGCACTGGTGATGCTCTATACACCGGCCGGGCCAATATTTCTCGGGAAAACGTCGCCGAGTACCGGAACAAACTTGTGTCTGAAGTCGAGTCTTTGCTGGACAAAGTCTCGGATTGGGGGCGACTAAATCTAGTCCAGTTTAATCCTCAGAAGACACAAGTTTGCGCGTTTACCGCTAAAAAGAACCCCTTTGTCGTATCTCCTCAGTTTCAAGGCACTCCCCTTCTTGCCTCAGCCAGTATCGGTATCCTCGGAGTCGACATATCGAGTGACGTGCAGTTTCGTGGTCACTTGGAAGAGAAGGTCAAATTGGCCTCTAAAAAGCTTGGCGTGCTCAGCAGAGCGGGACAGTATTTCATGCCGGCACACCGCCTGCAACTTTACAAGGCGCAGGTTCGGCCTCACATGGAATACTGTTCCCATCTCTGGGCAGGGGCTCCCCAGTGCCAGCTCCTTCCACTTGACCGCATCCAGCGCAGAGCGGCTCGAATCGTCGACGACCGAGCCCTTTCCGATCGGCTCGATTCATTGGCACTGCGAAGAGATGTTGCATCTCTTTGCATTTTCTTTCGCATCTACCATGGGGAGTGCTCTGAGGAATTGTTCGGATTAATCCCAGCCGCCAAATTTCACGAACGCACATCGCGGCAGAACTCCCGATACCATCCACACCATCTGGATGATTGGCGGTCCACCACTGTGCGATTTAGAAGATGTTTTCTTCCTCGCACAACTTCCTTGTGGAATAGTTTACCACCAGGGATTTTTCCGGACCGATACGACTTAGGGACCTTCAAGAAAAGAGCCTACTCCTTTTTAAAAGGCCGGCAACGCATCTGCAATTCCCCTGGTGTTGCGGTTGTTCATGGGCGGCGGTAGTCACTTACCATCAGGTGAGCCGCATGCTCGTTTGCCCCCTCTCCTATAAAAAAAAAAAAAAAAAAATCACAATGTAGATGCGCTCTCGTCTCTGAGGTTAAAAGGTTAAAACGGATCTCGGGTTATCATCATATGTTTTACTCCATGGTAGGACTCGGAGTCCGAGTAGTTACTAGGAGGCCGCCTGGGTTACCATCCTCTTAACTATTTCTGCCACGTAGCAGTGCTTGAGCTATAGAGAGGGCTATATATATGCGTGATAGACTTTGTAATGAGGATATCCACAGTAGAGAACTCGTTGGGCTGATTCGGTTACTCTTTTAATAATCGGCCGATAAAGAACCACTTTTGGATCAACAAACAAACTGACCGCCACCGTAGAGTCTATATCACCTGAGGATGCCTCGTGTAGAGGCGAAACACGTGTCGTATTATCGTCAGTGGTGTGTCTTGCCTAGTGTAGTGGTGTTGGGAGTAGCGGTGCTGGGATTAGTGGTGGCGGGGATGGTGCGCGCAATTGAGGGAGGGCGGGAGGTGCTTCTTCATACTAGGTAAGACACATCATTTTATTTTATAACGCGGATATTTGCGAAGTAAATTCTTGTTCTTCAGTCCCTCTAAAACTTGTTAGCTATCCTGGGTGTAAATTTGCAAGTTACGAATATAATTTATCTTCATCAATTGTGAACCAATTTTCAATAAAATAAATTATATTTCAGGAGTGGTCACAAACAAAATTGGAGAAAAACTTACAAGGTAAATTGGGGATATGAAGTTATAATGGAGCTATTGAGACGCCATTGAGATTGTGATATTAGTCCACTTGTCAATCTTGTGTTAGCACCGGTTTCAATCGTAAATCCGAATGTATAATTATTTTATATTCTTTTTAGTTGTTTGAAGATGGTGTTTATTTTTGTAAAAAGTTGTTTTTAATATGTTATTGTTGTTGATGCCGTTACATTTCAAAATTTACTCAGATTTAAGAAAACTTCAGTCCTAATAAATTTTCTGCCTAGAAGGTCATCGTGGTTGGTACCAATTTTAATACAGTGTCTGCTGCCAAACATCAGTTTATCCACTCGTGCACAGCTGCGTTACAAATTTGTATAGTAAAAGTACGGATGCAGGTGGCTCAGGACCGTGCTTTGTGACATTCCTTGGGGGAGGCCTATCTTCAGCAGTGGACTTATGAAGGGCTGTAATGATGATGATGTTAGAAATTTAGTTACTATTTCTTAGTAGTTACCGCGCGTTTGGGCTGCTTTCTTTAAAGTTAGGTGCAATCGTCGCTTATCAACAGATGGCCATACCGTGCGGTAGGCAGCATACGATAATCCGAAGACAATTGTAAGATAATCCATCAAACAATTTCGTCTCGTAGATATCGTAAGAGGTGACTAAGAGTAACGTCAGTGTTGACATCTCAACAGAAATAATTGGAGTTTGGTCAATAGTCACTTCTTCACCTGCGAAGAAACGAAGCGCTTGCTTGTGTCTGCTATAGCTTCCGATAGATGGCGGTAAGATTATATCGTTTACACTTCAGACCGGCGACGGGCTGCCAAGTAGGTTTGCCAGATCGGAAGACCAAAATATCTGGACAAAATTTGAAAATGTCGGAATTTTGGGGTTGTTGTCGGGAGAAATAAATATAAAAAATATTTTTATTATACTTAACATTGTTAACTTAGGCTTAACATTTTTGACATATAACAAATTTAATTACACTTAAATTTTAGGTTGTCAAAGGTATTTGGCATTGGACTTTACTGAGTCCCCAAATTGGGTCCTTTAGTAGTATTTAGAAATTATTAAAAATTTAAACAATTTACTTGAAATAAGTCCAATTCAATTACTAACTCTACTTTTACTAAATCACTCACGGGTGACAACGCATCTGCATTTTGATTCGCAAACGAGGTTAGATGTAGATGTCTATGGGCCACAGCAACCACTTACCATCAGGTGGACTGTGTGCTCGTTTGTCACCCTATCCTATAAAAAAAATATTATTTTGTATAGAAATTTCCGAGAAGCTGTTTGTCTGGAGATTTTGAGTTTTGTCGGGAGTCTGGAGATCATTTAAAATGTCGGGAGAATCCATAAGAATCCCGACCATCTGGCAACCCTACTGCCAAGCGTAACGGATAAGGTATATTATTCTCCTTAAAACGGGAGAGGAATATGTCTGATAGTGAACTTTTACGAGCTAATGATAATGAAGAAGAAAAGAAAAGATGGACTGTAAAGCTAACAGACTGTTTTAATGTAAATAATTTTCTTTAAAATGTACCACATCGTCACATTAAAGACATTTCTTTTTTTCAAATACTCGTAGTTCCATGATTTCGTTTAGAGTAAGCATCGAGTTTCTATTAAAAGGAGCGAATAAATAATATATTCCTTGAAATTTTATCTGTAAATCGTGATTTGCCCAAAATTTACGAGTTTATTAAGTTGGAGTGACCGGTTCTAAATGTCAACTGATAAACGTCAGAGGTGTTCTTCTAATTTAAATAAAGATCAAGCTAAGACCAAACAAGAATTATAGAAAATATACTTATTTCTTTCTGTTACAATATGAAAATATGTTTTGTTGATGTATAAAATGTTTTTAAAGACATCTTTATGAATACTGTATGCAATGAACTGTAATTTTTTCTCTAAATTTTCTACGTGGTAGAGCCATGCTGCAGCAATATTATGGTTGTAGCACGAATGGGTCGGCCGACCGGGGAAGGACCACGCTCTCACAGAAAACCAGCGTAAAATAGCAGCTTAACGCTGCTGTGTTTCGTATGGTGAGTGTAGAGAACCGGAGACCCTTTTTACTGGCAAAGAGGTACCATCAGGTGGACTGTGTGCTCGTTTGTCACCCTATCCTATAAAAAAAATAGGTACCTATGCTGCACGGCGCCCTGGCGATGGACTAATGGTGGAATTATTGGATAATTAGGCAATGTACGGTACCGAAGATTTTTTTATATTGGGTGACATCGCATCTGCTTTTTTATTCTTAATCGAAGATAGATGTCGACGTCTATGGGTCATAACATCCACTTACTATATTATGTGGGCTGTGTGCTCGTTTGTTACCCTTATTCTTAAAAAAATATAATCTTTACTTAAGTATTTTTTTAACTAAATTCTTTAATAAAATAGTTACTATTTTTTTCTTTATTACTACTCTCGTCGTTATTGAAATAAACGAAATAAACAAACGCGTATTATTAGACTTATTTTCCGATGCGTAAACTCTTGTTCCTCTGACTAAAAGCTTAACTCAAAATTACGACCTGACTCAACGCCTGGATAAAACGATCTGATTCAACGTCTGGATGAAACACACGACAAAAATCAAAAACAAATGCACAGTGCGCGACTATTTTCGAATCGAACTAATTCAAAACGACGCGCATCTTATAGAAAATGACATCATTAATTTTAAAAATTATTATCTTTTCTTTCAACTTTTTATAGTAAAAATCACTGTTGCTTAGATTCCTGCAAAATCGGTCAGGTCGGACAGTAAATAAAAATAAAATAATTTAATATTAAGGCCAGTACATAGTATATAGGGATTATATTTTCTGTATATATATCTATACACACATAGATAAAATTTAAGTGTCTGTCTGTATTATCGAAATGCCTTTTATTTAGCTGTGGGGGTTAGTCGCATGGTATTAAGATCAATAACAATTTTAAGAGAAGATGAATAACTATTTTAAAATTTTAGTCTGCCTATTTATTTGTCCGGACTCATCTTCGGAATGGCTGAACCGATTGTAATCAAACTTCACGAACAAATAGAAAGCAATGCAAGGAGCAGAATTTTTTTTTGAAAAAACAAATATAAAATAAATGGTGGTTTATTATCTTAATTATCGGTGGCGAACATGGTAACGGCAGGGCAGGAGGTGCTAAGAATCTCCGGTGGAGGTTCGGTTGCCAGCATAGACGACTCGACTTGGCAACATATAACGCACGCACCCTGAGGACTGACGAGAAGATACTGGAGCTGGAAGAAGAGATAGACAAGTTGCGCTAGAAAATTATACGAATATGCGAGGTCCAAAGAGAGGAGGAGGACGTGGTAATCCTCGAATCCGGCAACTTGTTCTATCACCGGGAGGGCGACCATCGACCAAGGATGTGTAGGATTTATCTTCCACAAGTCTCTCGTTAACAACGTGGTAAAGATTGAGAGTGTGTCGGGGATAGTGGTGTACCTTATACTCAGAATTAGCAAACGGTATTCGCTGAAGGTCATACAGATTTACGCACCAACCTCGGCACACCCCGATGAGGAGGTGGAGGATATGTATGAGGATATATCTAGAGCCATGCATTCCTCCAAATATACCACTATACGGTGTTAATGGGAGACTTCAACGCAAAACTAGGCACAAGAGAGAACGATGAGCTGAAGGTAGGGCAATTTGGAATAGGGCAACGGAACCCAAGGGGCCAGCAGCTGGCCAATTTCACGGAGAAGGAGGAACTCTTTATGATGAACTCTTTCTTCCAGAAGTGGCTTCACAGGAAATGGACCTGGTCGAGCCTCGATGGTTCGACAAAACTGAGATTGACTTCTTTATGACGACCAGACGACAACTGTTCAGTGATATCTCAGTGATCGCAAGGGTGAAAACTGGCAGCGATCACCAAATGGTTAGAGGCACACTAAATCTAAACGTTAAGTTGGCGAAGTCTCGTCTAATGATGTCAATGCTCCGTTCCCCTAGTGCTCTAATCCAGAGTCCCGAAACTTTTGAGCTTAAGTTACAAAACATTTTTCAGTGCCAAGGAGACTGCAATGAAGTGGACGATATGAACAATAAGCTTGTGGAAACTACCCATGCGGTCGGAGCTAAGTTCTGCAAGACCCGCCGCAGAAGAACACAAAAACTCTCCGATCACATTCTTAATCTCATGGCTGTTAGACGGGAAATGAAGCTGCAGTCTTCAACAGATTTGACAGCAGCAGCAACTGAACAGATAGATCTCCAAATGCATGCGGCGGGACTTACGCAACTTCAATACAGCTTCTATTGAATAAGAGATCGAGCGGAACCAAGGTTCGAAACTCTCTGGCAGATACCAGTCTGACAGAAAAAGCCAACTGTCAAAGCTGAAAACCGAGTGTGGCAGCATCGTTTCCGGGACACCTGAGATTTTGAGTGAGATTGAGAGGTTCTATGGGTAGCTGTACACGTCATCGTTGGAGCCAGAAGCAAGTGTGAGTCCAATCCAAGAGCGAATCTTATCCGACACTATTCCGATGATATCCTGGACGTCAGTCTGAGCGAGATTAGAATGGCTCTGCAGCACCTTAAAAACGGCAAGTCCCCGGGCGAAGACGAAATTACAGCGGGGCTTCTGAGAGCGGGTGGAAAACCGGGACTTGAAGTCCTTCAGAAGCTCTTTAATTCCATCCTCCATGGTGGGATTACTCCGCAGGCGTGGAGCAGAAATGCGGTGGTCTTGTTCTTCAAGAAAGGCGACAACGCTCTCTTGAAAAACTACAGACCGATTTCCCTTCTGAGCCACGTCTACGTGCTGTTTTCGAGAGTCATTACGAATCGTCTCGTCTCCATCTAAGACGGCTATCCGAGTACAGAATCAGAGTACGAAACCTATCCAACTGCAGAGCGAACTGTAAGACAGGGTGACGTTATATCACCGAAACTCTTCACCGCTGCATTGGAAGACGTTTTCAAGCTACTGGAATGGAAAAGATACGGTATTAACGTCAATGGCGAGTACATCACTCACTTTCGATTTGCCGACGATATATACTTATGGCAGAATCGCTGGAGAACCTAAGCACTATGCTCAATGACCTCAATAGTGCCACCCAGCGGATAGGTCTTAAGATGAACATGGACAAAACAAAGATCATGTTTAATGTCCATGTCACACCTATGCCGGTAGTTGTTGGGAGCTCTAAGCTCGAAGTTGTTGATGAGTATGTTTACCTGGGACAAATATTCCGACTAGGTAAGTCCATCTTCAACCGAGAGGTCAATTGACGGGTTCAACTCGGCTGGGCAGCGTTCGGCAAATTACGACAAATCTTCTCGTCAAGTATACCTCAAAACTTGAAAACGAGATTGTAGAACCAGTGCGTGTTGCCAGAGATGACCTATGGAACTGAGACGGGGTCCTTCACTGCTGGCCGTATGAGGATGCTCAAGGTCGCTTAGCGAGCTATGGAGAGAGCTATGTTCGGGGTCTGTCTGCGTGATAAACTTAGAAATGAGGATATCCGCAGTAGAACCGGAGAGACCAACATAGTCCAACGGATTAGTAAGCTGAAATGGTCATCGGCCGGTCATTCAGCTCGAAGAACGTACAACCGATGGGGAAGAAACGTTCTCGAGTTTCAACCTCGTACCGGTAGGCGATGTGTAGGGCGTTCCCCCGCTAGATGGAGTAATGACCTTGGTAAGACATGCAGGAAGTCGATGGTTGCATGTAGCTCAGGACCGTGCTTTGTGGCATTCCTTGAGCGAGGCCTATGTTCAGCAGTGGACTTTTGAAGGGTTGTAATGATGATGAATGATGATTATCTTAAATCTACATAACGCCACGTTAATAGATCCCACCTAGGCGAAGACGGGGTGGGTCGCTAGTAATAAAATCGTTTGTGACTCTGTTCGTTTTAGGAAATGTACCATTTCTTTTTCTCGAAACGATGACTCATGGCTTTGCTTGGACTCGATATGTTTAAGTAATTAATAAATTCTACATTTATAGACCGAAATGATACCTATTCACAATATAATTGGTTTAGTGTCAAAGAAAGAAAATTTCTTAATATAGTGGCGCTATGATCAAGACGTAATAAATTTTGCATTTACACTAAAAATACCGGAGACAATCCGGAGTGAATCACGTCGCGCCACCTACCGAAAAGAGCAAAACAACGACTGCCAGGCCATCTAGTCTTTAAATACATAATCATTAAATCGGCTGTTAGTGATCGCGTAACTCTGAATGACTTTTTTTTACTCATCATAAGCCAGTGCTTGACTAAAATCCCAACTGGTGGTAAGTGACGATTTGGTCCTAGATTGTAAATCGTACTGTCTTAGCGTTACAAAAGCCTATTCACTCTTTCTTTTAAGACGCCCAGATTGTATTCGGACGGAAAAATAGTCGCCGGCGAATTATTCCACTCGCTTGTTGTACGCATTACAAAAGAAGAAGCAAACCGATTGGTTCTAATGCGTATAATATCGACAACAAAGGGATGAAGACCCGCCGACCGCCTGGTTGACTTGAACAAGTGATGTCATATTCACACAATATAATTGTTTTGTAGAGACTATAGTTCATAGCTATGCTAATATTTGATAGATAGGGCTGTACGCTGTAGTCAAGTTACTAACTTATACATTTATGGACCAAAATTAAAATATTTCACAATATTAATGCAAAAAAGATAATCACAGAACTTTAACCAACGGCTGGTGCTATTTATGAATTATTAATAAATTTAATATTTATAGTTAAAACCGGTGTAAATGTGGGATGAGTCAATTTGGAGCGGAAGATTTTTTATTTAATTATTCCAAGGCCCTCTAGTACCTATAAAATAAAGCTCGGCTAAGTCTAAGGTCTCATTGGAGAGCGGTCGGCAGAGCATGTGGTATGACAGCGTTTTTCTCATATAACTTGAGTGCGCGTCACTTACGTTACTCTAATTATGCGACTCTAATTATACATTGTACAATAGCGCGGGTGTTTGTCATTACGCATCGCGGAACGCTTTTGAGATCTGGCCCTGCATTTGCGCAGACTTACTCATTATAATTTTTTTTTATAAATCGGACGCTAGAAATTATAAATTTGTGTAACTGCCCAAAATGTTAGTCCTGCTGTTGATTCGCGGTTTAATTGCACTTATTAACTTTTATCTTATTGGAGTCATACCACATAGTAAACTAATGTAAGGATCAAGATATTAGGATGCGTTAATACTAGAATCGTTTAACTCGCGCCGATAAATAAACAAATCTGAAATCGCTGCTAATCATGCGTCCTCAATCTATATAACTTTAAATATTATTCCTGTCTTTACTCACACCCGCACATATAATATACAATAATATAAATCGATATGTATTTGCCTGTATTGTTTCAAGTTAATTGATAACATTGATAACAAAAAACGGGAGTCATGGGACTCTCGTTTTTTTCTTTTCTTATCGAATATCCTTTATTAATTAATTAATTTATTTATTTACCTTTTGTTTTTGTATTATGTAGTGTAAAATATGAGCTTGCACAATATGGGAGATATGATAGATACGGAAAAAAAGAAGTAACAAGAAACCCTAAAAAAAACAAAACAAGGACTAACGAGGAAAAAAGATCGCTCATTATTTATATTATTGTAAAGAATACGAGACCAACATAATGCATATTGTGACCAAAAAGATCTGAAATGACTATCATTTATTTTGATTTTTCTGGAGAGTTATTTAACGACAGTCCTAATGCAACAGAAATACCTTGAAGAAAGTGTTATTGTAAAGACAATTCTTTGTGTATCTTCAATACGCAATATTCAATAAATACTCGTAAACAACAATTTTACTCAAATTTGACCCCCAAAACATACCATATAAAACATAACATAGCTTAATCACTTTAGGATTAAGCAGTAGACAACAATACAAATACCTAAACAACAGCATATCCTTTAATAATGAAAGTAATTTATTTGTACAAAATATAATTTTTTTTTAATTATGCACGTATATTTTGAATAAAATTGCATACTAAAAATTGGCTTGAGCTTAGAAGCAGTACATTGGTAACAATATTGTTCACAATATATTGCTTCTAAGTCTAATTTGATGGCTCCGGGCGCAGTTGCATAGCAATGAGTTGCAGCGCTGAGGACTGCAGTTTCGAATCCCTCACGGAACAAGTATTTGTATGCGTAAGCAAGACAATATCCGCTCTTACACATTTATTATTTTTAACAAGTAACCTCTCCTGATGTATTTACGAGATATAATATATATATATATATATTTTAAAAGTAAAATAAAATAACAGCCTGTATATGTCACAGTCCTCCTCTCATTTCTGAAAGGGTTATGGAGCAATTTGTCTTCACATCTCCTCAAAATATTCTCCAGATATAGATTTTTATTTTTCAGTCTGTCTGTGTTGATGTAAAATTACTTAGCCAACAGAATTGGAAAGCAGTTAGAAAGACGTACTCTAGTAGAGTCACGTCTTTTTTGTCCTATATTCCTTTTGGTTTTATTTAAGGTATTTGTTTAATGAAATAAAACCATGTTTTTTGTTTTGTTACTAATAATAAACCGATCACCCATTCTTCAACAAAGTCATCGACAGTTTTATAGTCTATACCATCCCGAGTTTTCTTTACCTTACTCTGTATTTTGATATGTATATATTGCTACTTTCAGTTATAAAATAAAAAGCCAAATTATTAAAATATTAGTTTAATAAAACCGACTGCGTAATAAAGTCTACTGCAAATAAAAAAAAAACAATATTATACCCTGTCACATGAACGATCTATGACGATATCCCATATGATAAAATCCAACATGCCGCTTAGGCTACAGAGCGTGCCAAAGAAATAGATATACATATATACATATATATACACATTACTATACAACACTTAATTAACATCGTAGGAGGCATTAAGATTAAGCTATAATTGTTTTAAAAGATAATGCTTTATGATATCTTTAAGGAAATGTCAACAAAATATGAATTCCAGGTACGTATAAAGCTCTAGATATAAACGAACACGACAAACATGCAAGCAGTTCATATTCGCAAGGCAATTTGAATAGTGCTAAAAGATTTCAACTTTTGAAATAAATATCACGATTTTAAACATACTTGTAAATTAATATGGGGTACTTGTGGTACTTCACAATAAGTGGAATAACCGATAGAAATATACCAAATTAAATATAAAGTTTAGTGTGACATTTTTTATTAGCATTAGTATGTAAATTATCATTTTCCTTCTCAAAATCTCAATACAGTTGCGCAGCTGGAAAAAGGCAGATCTCATTACTGAGAAGATTTTGAAGCAGGGAAAAAACCAGCTAAACTGCCCCAACATGATATGTTGGAGGACATTATTACGTGTTCTCAAAACAGACTTCCTATCTATTTTCTTTCACTGCTGAGAATGTGGTATATCAGGAAAATTGCGATGGCAAATTAAATGCTGCTATCGGGGATCAGACTCAAGGAGAAATTTAAGGCATGTGCATGACTGAGTTACCAAGGTACATACAATATAAATATATACTATTCCATCTATTTCAGCCTACGAGTGGTACGTAGGGGACTCTAGTACATTTCACACAAACATACAATCATACACTCACACACACACGCATTTACACTATACACAAGATTTAGAGGCTGCTAACTCTACATTCGTTCCTCTGTTCTTCTTTCATCACCATCACTATTACAGCTTTTCCACTGGGGGTTATTGCCATATTTGCCATGTTTGGCAGGTGGTTTGGCAATCGCAGGTTTGTTATTACTTTTTCACCCTTTAAAATTCACTTTTGGGTGGACCTATTTAAAAATGAGTCAAGGACGTCTGTCTTGAAAGATTAGATCACTAACCAGATTGTGTTGTCGTATTAATGGCGAGTAGTAACTAGAGATATACATTAGATATATTATGTTACAGAATCACTTCAAAATATCCAACGGTGATAAGTATAGCTGAAAAAACGATTAGTCTAAAGAAGAACGATCCTTATAGCTTAAAAGCGATTTCGGTAATGGAATGTTCTGAGTGAAGTGTTACCGAAGCGCAAACTTCTTACGATCATGTATGTAAATAAATATTCATATTTAAAAATGTAAGAGTTATTACATACTTATACATTATGCCAAGTACTCAAACGGGTGTCACAGTCACTTTGACTTAAAGTGATAGAGACAGCATGAGACTTAACGACATCTTAAAATTGAGCAGCTTTTGAGTATTTGGGCGTTAATCGCGTTTTATGTTGATGACTCCACTGTAATGTTTAAAATTATTGACTAACGCTACAAGTTTAATATTTCTGGTACGCAAAGTACTTAGTATGCAAAGCAATCTATCGGGGAGACCGATGTCAATAGGGGAACCTGTGAACGAATAATGATTAAGGTAATTTAAACAAGAGAGTTACATATGGTCTTAAAATATAATAAAATTAAAAAATAAGTAAGGAAACACTTACATTCGTTTGCGATTTCATTGATGTATCATTTTAAATATATACCATATTATGTACCTGAAACCAAAAATCAAATTGTAAATAATACGATCGTTTTTTGTAGCTTCTGAAACATCAGAAATTAAACATAAAGTAAAATTAAGCACGTAACAATAAAAAATAATATGACAGTTTTAGGATTCAAGGACATTCAGAAGAAAAGAACATTGTATTGGCCTAACGCACAGAATGTACCGAAAAATTACTAATATAAGAATCTTTTAAATTAAAATAAAATCATAATGTTATGTTTACGCTATAAAACGCATTTAGTGCGTAGATTCAAATGAAATGATCAGGATTGAGCTCCTATAACGGGCATAATATTTACATTGCGAATTAACGTTTCTTGAAATCGTGAGTCACGTTCCTTTTATTGTTTACACCAATGGCGTTGATTTGTGCATGGTTGAATTTGCATGCCATAAAGTTTATCTAAATTTTTCTCATTGCAACTATTAGATTAAGAACATTTACGAAAATTAAAGACAGAAACATTTTCGCAAATCATATTGGCTTTGCAGCCAAAATATCGTCATGGGATGGCCCAATCATTGTACTATCTCGGATCTTATTAACTAACACCTCCCAGTAGTGTTATTGTTAATAATCATTCTAACCAATTGAACGTGACTGTTGTTTTTACAGATCTTTTTCTTCTTGTTGTTAATGGAATTGTTGTGGTTGTGATTTCCGTTACAGGTGGAACGCCGATAGCGGCTAGTAGGTTAAGTATTAAAGCATTAAGTTCTCTTAACAATCAACATGATGTACGAATTTATATGCATTGTATAATCCTGAATATAATAGCTCCTAGAATAAGTTTCTTCTTATTTTATATACAAATTCAAGACATTTTTTTGTCAAAGATTATATAATATTTGCCATCTTTATTTTAAAGAAGAACATATGAATTTGTACGACAAGTTTATGATTGACGGAGCTCAAGATTTTTCGAGCAGTGAAAAAAATACTAAAAGATGAAGCTTTGCCAACAATCGAGCATCAATTTATTCCAATACCAGCATATGAGCTCCAAGCAAGTATTATTGAACCACAAAAATCAACTTCATGCCACAATAACAGTGGCGACAACCAGCAGGATAGTATGCAAAACAGCAGCATTGAGCAACATGAATTATTAGATGATATATGTATAGGAATACCTAATAATGCTACAAATTACAATGAATAAATGGAACAGGACTCATTACATTACATTTAATTATAATACATAATATGTGCCATTTTGTTTGATAACATTTTGCCATCTTGTAGGTAGTGACACAATCCCATTTCTGTAGAAATCTTGGCATTTTTGATCAAAAATGCGACATGTAGTTTTGACAGTCCCCTATTTATGTTAATCTAACACTACCCAAAGAATTCTGCAGAGACCGAAACAGATGATAATCTGAGGGTGCAAGGTCAGGACTATGTGGTGGATGCATTAACACTTCCCAACCAAACTCTCTCAATTTTTGCTGAGTAGCCAAACATGTGTGTGGTCTGGCCTTATCATGATGAAATACCACTCCTTTTCCATTGGTCAATTCCGGTCATATTTTCTCAATTTCTTGCTTGAGTCTCATTAGTTGTTGGCAGTAGTGATCCGGGTCAGTAGTTTTGCCCGGCGGTAAAAGGTCATAATAAAAGATGCCCTTCCATCTTTTTGCGTGTTCATCCGGGTTTCGCCACAGTCTGTGGAGCTTGACTACCCTTTGACCATGATCTTTTTCGCACGTTCTTGTCGTAGGTGATCCACTGTTGATCACCAGTTTTTTTTATTTTCAGTCTTTATTAGGATGACTTTGTCGCCTCTTACGACACCCACTGGATGATATGGGGTAGTGGATATTCGTACACCGCCATGTAGTGAAATAAAATTATTTTGTGTTTACGATAAAATAAATTTATAACATTAGGGAAACAGGCACATTCAAATCAGAGTTTGGATCTTAATAATTTTGCAGGAATATATATTGTCTTGTAAAAATAATACAACCTAGCGATCATTTAATAGCCTTAAATAAGCATTACGTAATTAGGAACACATAATTATATTGTAACAGACTTACGTTCTGCTGCTAACCAAAGGACACATTAATTATATTCTTACGTTTCCGCAAACAACTTTTCTCCGATTACTTTCTCACGATACTCGATAATAATTTCCGATCATCGAGTTTACGCATACTTAAACAGTGTGCATATGTGCCTACACTCACAAATAAGACCAACCTGACATCGCTCTGCTTCGAAGACAGCAATATAATAAGCAAGCAGCAATTTATATATTGAGTATACTCTACGGTATAAACCACTAGACCTTGGAAATAAAATTATTTTCAAAAACATGTGATATCGTTTTAGTATTAGCAGTTGATATATTGTATATTTATCTTTATTTTGCGATGTTAATGCTGTTTATTTGCCTTGTATCAGATGAAGTGAGTGCGTATGAGCTGTTTAAAAGGATTGAAAGGCAATGATGATGATGGTGATGATGGTTTACGACTTGGTTTTGTTACCAATCATCATGTTCTATTGTATAAGAAAAATAAAAAGCTTCATAAAAGATTTATAAAAGAGCGACATATTCTTAGTTCGCATAAGTGTCTAAAGAAAAATCTTAATTGCTGCTAAAGAATAATTATCTTTCATTAAAATTAAAAATGCAAATAACTTTTAAAAGTACATTAAAATAGAGACGCGTGCAAACTCAGGAGTTCATTACTACGTACGGATAGCGGTGTTGTTACATCCTTTAGTCTTTAATTGAAAAAAAAAAGAATGTGGCCACGAAATAAGCGAAATGTCTGTTGTAATAAAAACATTCACCATTATTTTCAATTGTGACAATGCTAACCTTTCCTGTCGCGTAGTAACGGTGTGGGAACAACCACTTCCCTATATTATCCCGTGGGTGTCGTAACAGGCGACAGAGGGAAACAAATCAGGAGAGTGGCAGCAGCGTCTTCCTAATAACGACTAAAAATAAGAAAACTGCGGGCGACGATCCGCTTGCCAAGCGTGGCAACTAAATATCCACCTTATGAGGCAATCTACGGAGGAGGCCTATGTTCAGCATTGGAGTTTAATAGGCTATAACGGTAACGGTAACTGTAACCTTAATCAGATTTATTTATTATGTTTTTTTTTTGTATTGGAGAAACTTGTCAATATTATTCTTCACACGAGTCACGATTCACGAATTTTGAATAATTCAACTTCTCCAACACATCTCACGGACAAATTCCAGTATCTCTTTTCAACTCATGATGACATTGTTCACCCCTCATCTAATCATAAGATTAATATTCCATCTTATTTCACTGGGTTCACCACCAATTCCTTTCCTATTAAGCCAACATTACTCTGGAAATCCTTGCCCGAAAACGTAAGAGCGCTTTATTATTTCCAATTTTAATATTTATTATCATATGACATTTTTCTATTACCATTTTAAAATAAGTTTCCCCTTAAGCAAAAGAAATGGCGAAAGTGGTGTCTTATATATCGTAAGAGAAGCCACTATCATATATCATACCATCCTGTGGTTATCGTAAGAGTAGGCGATAAAGGCAAATAAAATAGGAGATAGGCAGCAGCATCTTATAACATCTGATAACAACAAAAATAATGATTTCATAAATTTACGCGTATACTATACATGAAATAAATCGAATTTTACGGATTTTATATTTATATATTTATTTTTTAAATTCCCAACGTTTCGGGCACTTTCCAGCGCCCATTAAAATCCGTAAAATTAGTTTTATTCCAACAGAAATAGTAATAAATAAACTGCGGTTGTCAACCCACCTGTCATGCATGGTAACTAAAACTATAATAGCAAATATACAAAGGGTATACGAGGCAATTTATGGAGAGCCTATGTTTAACAGTGGAATAGTGACAGGCTATAATGGTGATAATGAAGATAATACCAGTTTATGCGTGGCGTCTTTCAAACTCTGTCTGTAATTTTTTGCGAAAATTAGTTAAAGGTTGCAGTAGAAGAGAATTTTGAGGAGACCTGAGCTATTTTAGCTCACTTACAAGTCTTTTATTAAGGATTTAAAAATGTTTCATTTTTTGTAGAAGAGGAGGCAAATGAACATGCAGCTCACCAGTCGACGATGAGTGTCGCCCGCTGCCTATGAACAATTGCGACCCCAGGGGAATAGTAGGTGCGCTGCTGACCTTTTAAAATGCAGTATGCTCGTTTTTTGATGGTCCCTTAGTCATATCGGTCCGAAAAAATCGCTGGTTACTTCTGAAATCGTTTACCGATTCTTTAAAACAATTAGAAGTCGTACGAGAAAGAAAAAAACTCCTAGTAAATGACACAGTGGTGCACCGTCGAACATCCAGATGTTGTGGCTAGTATCGTGTTGCGTTTTGTTGCGATGTGAGAACTAATTCGAACATTTCTCAGTGCATTCCCCGTGTTAAATGCAATGGATGATGCAAAGTGAGGCAACATCTCTCAGCAGCGCCAGTGAATCGAGTCGATCAGAAAGAATTGGGTTGTCGACGATTCGAGCCGCTCTTCCCTGGATACAGTCAAGAGGAAGAACCTGATAATGAGGTGCCCCGGCCCAAAGATGAGAACAGTATTCCACATGAGGCCGAACCTGCGCCTTGTAAAGTTGCAAGCGATGTGCAGATATGGAATATTGTCTCGCTCTGCTAACTTTAATTTAATGGATGTTATTCTAGATATTGTAAATTCTTCTTAGAATGTTTCTTAACTAATAATTTCCAATGCTCAGAGTTTACCAGATGGCATTTTAAGATCTTATGAGATAAATTACAAAAAACTAAAATTTAAGCATTTATTTAAGAATTGAATATCAATCGACTGCTGTGATTTTAATTAACTTAAAAACTTTTACAAGATATTTTTATTGAAATTAGAAGAAGAAGCCTTCCTATGCTTCCAACTTCACTCGGCACTTGAAGTTGTAATATTTGTTTATTATCATATAATATAAACCATGTTTCGTAAAATTCATTTTTTAATTTTAAAGACTTTATAACACCGGGTTACATCAGTTACACTTTCATCTGAACTTTAAGGTAAAACAGAGAAAGGAGAGAATAGAAATGAGAGAGCAAGTACACTAAATATAAATTTTATCAATTTTTGTTTGAATGCAGATTCCCACATTGCAGCATTGCTTGGAGAAGATTTATGTATAGCATTAGAATTGTGAATAAGTGCAATCATGATGATGATGATGGTGATTATATTAGCTAACTTTAAACAAAGGAATTTGAAATTTTATAGTAGACAGAGGTAAAGTTATCGTTGATTAAATAAACTTTTCCAATTTTAACACGCTAGTTTTATGGCCACACCACCCACAGCAACCTTGCGTACACGTGGGTCAGATTATGTGCACCTAGGACGCTTTAACACATTACTTCCGGTAAAATTCTTTGTTACTTCAATTAAACTGTCGTTATTTTCCACGTCCTTTGAATAGTACCGTTTATGCGAAGTTATTTTCGCATTGTTATAAGGTTTGGAGGGGCTCTACGAACTTGTTCCACGTATATTATTTAATAATTTCTCCCGCTTCATGAAAGTCGATGAGGTATTATAAACACTTAAAGTACCTAACCCAAAACTCTTCATAAAATAATATTTACTTGTTATACCCACACGTATTATTATTTTTTTAATTAAAAAAATAATAATACGTGTGGATTTTTAACAGTGGTAGAGCCACGCGGCAGCTTTTGCTGTCGCACGGATGGGCCGGCTCGAACCGGGGTGGTACCACGACCTCACAGAAAACCAGCGTGAAGTAGAGGTTAGCTCTGCGTTTCGCTTGGTGAGTGCAGGTGGCCGGAGGCCCTTTTTACTGGAAATGAGGCATTCCATCTTAGTCCTCACGGGTGACAACGCATCTGCATTTTGATTTGTAATAGAGGATAGATGTAGATGTCTATGGGCCGCAGCAACCACTTACCATCAGGTGGACTGTGTGCTCGTTTGTCACCCTTATCCTATAAAGAATAAAGAAAACGTGTGGATACGGGCCTTACGCATTATTTTTTAATTAAAAAAATAATACGTAATGCCGCGTAGATCTATTATTCGAAGTTTTTAGATTTTGCCTTTCCTGGTAAGATATGCAGGAAGTCGATGGATGCAGGTGGCTCAGGACCGTGCTTTGTGGCATTCCTTGGGGGAAGCCTATGTTCAGCAGTGGACTTGTGAAAGGCTGTAATGATGATGATGACGATGAAAAGCAATAATATATGTATACTTCTAATCACAAATAAAAAATGAAGGCTTCTTGTATAAAGAACCGACAAAAACACGAAGGTCGTATTTTTTCAATGCAGTTCTGTTAAAAGCGTGTCTTTGTGTTTGCGCGTATAGGTATACCATACACTTATAATAGTATATAATAGTAAGTATGTAATATAACAAATACGCGTTTAAATTTGGAATATGCAGGTCTTCTGCCATGGTCTTATGCAGACACAAGGACATTTTTATATATGTATAATTTTAATAATGCAACACCAATATTTAAAACTATTATCAACGTATCTTATATTTCTTATTTATAGTAATAATGTGGTTAAAATTATTAAAAACTATAATAATAAAAAAACTAAAACTAGAAACTTAATTATCGTATAGTTTTATTCCCCGCCGTATCGTGCCAAGAACTGGCTGGCTGCGTTTTCCCGCTGAATGGCTATATTTAGCCTTTGAGCGAGAAAAGAACCAGTCCTCTTATCACCAGCAGCAACGACCAGCCGCGGATGGAGTTCCTTTAGGAAATTCACCGCACGTGGACCCCACGGACCGATAGTCTCTACAGCATATGGCACAAAAATGTAGTCATCTCTCAGATACTCATAGTTGCGCCACTTACTGAGTTCAGCTGCCTCTGATGCCACCCCGGCTCTAAACAAGGTACCCCTGAGATGAGGGGCCGCCAGAGTGTCTACGCAAGTAGCATCCCACACTAGGGCTTTACCTGTTATTTATTACTTAGGTGACAATAAGTGACAATACAGGGTAAGTAGGTAGTAGATATTGAACATTAGTTCAAAAGAATGTTGTCATCGATTTCCAAGAAAAGGAAAACTAAATAGAAAAATTGATTTCGAAGCAACAGTTGAGCTCATCGATTGAATATTTTTTTTTAACTAAACCATGTGTTTTTATATGATCCATTTGATGACATAACAATGATTGCGTCCATTTATTAGTAAATCCATGTCCAAAATTATTTGTATAGAAATATAAGACATATAATAACACATGTTACAGACATTAAAGTATGATTTAAGGATCATCCTAAACATAATTAATGCTTATTAACGTTTTACAATTTATTACAGAGCGAACGGAGCTAGATAGTGATTTTCTAAAAATAAGTTCTAATAGTTCTAGCGTCATAGCTCTCATTATTGAGCGACGCGAGCAAAACTATTATATACTAACTATTATATACAGATAAAGAACTATTATATACTAACTGTTATATAATACCATTATATATACTATATTATATTGGACAAAATTGGCACGCTAGACGGGCGGGTTATCGATCACAGTAATAAATGTATCGCACTTTAGACACAGATCTCTGTCGCCGGTCTGGATATTTCACGTCGAGTAAACGGCATGGTTATTCCAACAACTTAC
Source organism: Parnassius mnemosyne (assembly GCA_963668995.1). Taxonomy (NCBI): domain Eukaryota; kingdom Metazoa; phylum Arthropoda; class Insecta; order Lepidoptera; family Papilionidae; genus Parnassius; species Parnassius mnemosyne. The sequence continues at coordinate 48,101,352 of CAVLGL010000104.1, read as the reverse complement.
CGAAGCCTTATTGATCTTGCTGACATTTTCCAATACTCGGCAGATTTTAAAAGCGTAATACAAAAGATATAATTTTACAAAAAACTAGCAATGCACCACGGCTTCGCGTGTGTGTTTTCTGGATCTCGACAACAGCGCCACCTACTGGGTCCAATTGTTAAAATAAACCAAGGTTTCCCAACCTTTTTTTGACCGGGGACCACTTTGAAAAAAATGTATTAATCTAACAATAAATTATAATCACAACTTTTAACATAATTATATAATAAATTGAAAAGAAGCATTGATTATATATAATAAATATATAATCAATTGAAAAGAAGTATTGTGTATTTATTGTAAAAGCTAGTACACTGCCCGCGTCACGAGAAAATAATAAATGTGTTATTTAAAACGAATAGGTATGTAAAATATATAAATCTTTCACGGATCATTCTTTAAGCGCTTGCGGGCCGCTGGTGGTCCGTGGACCACTGGTTGGGAATCAATATAACCATCCTCCTCTAAAAACACATAAAAAATTCATCATAATTGGTCCAGCCTTCTAGAAGTTCAGTGACAAACATACGTAGGTACAGAAGAATTATACATATAAAGGTTAATTTTAATTTTAGAAAATAGAAGAAAATACAAAAAATAAGGAAGAAAAGGGATGATTCATTTTCATGCGTCATATTAAGCGGCAGTTTCTAATATACAAGAAATAATTTTATAAATTTTTAATTTTCGGTTTGAATTTGAATTAGCAAACGTCGATCGCTATTAAGCAATTCTATTGACTATAGCAAATAACAAAGGCTGTTCTATAATAACCTAATAATAAAATACCTATAATAATTTTAATAATTTATTGAAATATATTTAATAATGAAAATTAAATTAATTTAGCAAAATTACATAATTATTATACCCATTTAATAATATCAATATTAATCATTCATTTATTTATTACTTTCGTTGCAGTATTAAAAATTACATATATTTTTTTCGGACCTTTACGAAAAACTCGCCCGTTAATTAAAATTATTAATGGATCATTAATTGATTTATCTTCATAAATCGACTTAATTTCGACGTAAAGTTCGAAAGACTTTTAACTGCCATTTATTTAGGTTGGCGTTGAAAGAAAACATTGCGTAGATAGCTACGTACAAAAAGTACGAAAAATAAAATTGATTTCTAGAACATTCGAAGTTTCACCAAAGGAGAAATGTACACATATTACATTTGAGACTTAATATTTAAAGTAATAAATACTAGGGTATATGTATCTTTACAACGAAGTACTGTTATAAATGAATAACACATACCGCCTTAATTTTGCAGGTTTCATTAAAGTACTTTATTACAAAAATCTTTTTAATTAATTTTATGAACCGCAGTAAGTATATTAAACAATCGACACATTTCAATCCCTTTATAAGGCAACGAATCTCTGCCGCATTGTGCAGGGCGAGTTGGAAATGTGCGAGTGAAACGGGTTCGCAGCGACCTAACTGCGTACACCATACACGGATTGTGAGCTTTACTACCACTTTGATGCATTATTCATGAATATTTATTGATACTAATTAGCAACACTCCTTATTTGTAAACTGAGAGATTTAATTAACAGGGTAAGGGGAACTAAATTAATATTTAAATTTTCCTTTACAATTTGTGACAAATTAAAAATTATCTTGTTTTCCTGTTTAGATTATTAAGGCCAACATAAATTTAAAGAATATACTAATGAATTTATGAAAGAACGACCTGGGCTACCGGTGAATGTTTGTAGATTAGTGAGCACATGCCTAGTACTCTCGTAATGTTAATGTTACTCCCTGTCATATATATTCGAGGTGTTACGACTCCTTTTCTGCAATGAACTCCGCTTGGGTAGGTACCACCCTAGTACCTATTTCTCCCGCCAGATAGCAGTGCCCGCAATGCTGTGTCCCGGTCCGAGAGGTATAGAGAGGCAGTATAATTACAGATTGTGAGGCATTCCATCTTTATCCTCAGAAGTTGCAATACATTTGTCACCTTCTTTGTTTGGACTGGACGGTAGGTGTCCATGGGCTGCAGAAGCCACATATAAGATGAATTATGAGATTGTCTCGTTTGCGTTTCTTGTCTTGCCAATTTTCTACCGACTTTAAAAAGGAGGAGGTACTCAATTCGACTGTATGTTTTTTATGTGTGTTACCTCATAACTTTTGTCGAGATGAGCCAATTTCGATAAATTTATTTTAAAGCTAGTGCTTCTCATGTGGTCCCATATAAATTTGATCAAGGTCTGACCTGTTCTATCCTTAGTTCGTTCTATCCCTAATAATTTATATTGAAGTCTGTTGTCATTTTTTATTTTAAATTATATAAAAAATATATCTAGACTATAGGATTTGGTTTCGGCATTTTAAATTAGCTTTCCATCATAACTCGCTTACCAGAGCCTCATCTGTCAACCAGAATACACCACGTGTAGTGAGTTGTCATTTTGAGTAAGAGTTTATCATTCCGCACAGCTCCTAAACACAGCGTACCAACAAATTGAGCAGACTAACAGAATATCGCACGTAACTAATCAAAGCTGTTACATACTTTAGATAAATTTAAAAAAAAGATGTTGTTCTGCAAAAACGAGATATTGCCTTGTTCTTGACACATAAATTATAATTTGTAATTGACCCAACATTAAAAACTCGCAATTATAACAATACAATAAAGATTACTCCTATTATTTATTCATGTTTAACTGTGAGTTTCTAATAAAATATCGCGACAAGATTGATCTGAAACAATTTTTATAAACCGTTTAATTTAATTTAACTAACCTTAAAGGTTTTAAATAGGTGTCGAATCAATGCCTTCACAGATAGCGTAATACTAATCTCATTTATGTCCCACCAGTGACGTGGAGCAGCGACATATGTGTAACTCATTTGTTATTGCGATTGCCATTGCGGAGGTAAGCAAATCAAAAGCAAAAAAGATTGTAAGTTTTTGTAGACTTTATAGAGAAAGCAGGGGGCTTTCTCTATAAAGTCTACAAAAACTTACAATCTTCAGCACTTTTCTTTATATATAAAAATAAATTGCTGTCCGTTAGTCTCGTTAAAACTCAAAAACGGCTGGACCGATTGTGATGCAAATTTTTGTGTTTGTCTAAGTGGGTTCCTGGATGGTTTAGATTCAAAATTAGACTCGGTAGATGGCGCTGTTATCAATATTCAGAAATATCCGTGCAAAGCCAGCGCGGATCGCTAGTATCTAATAATATGAACGACATTCGAAGTTAAATTTAATTTTTTTATCAAGCACGTGATTTAAAATTAAACTTGTAATAAAAAGTTACGAACAAAAAATTATAAAATAATTTCATCACTTGCATAACAAAAAAAAATACAGTCCAATTGATTGACTACTCTTTATTGAAGTCGCCTAAAATACAAACCAGGTAAGAATTATATTAATGAGGTACATGAGGGTAATATGGTCACCTTAGCTTTACCATCCTATACAACCAAAACTACGAAGAGGATAGAGACAAAAACACAAAGTCGTATAAAATCTATTAAAAATAACTTACTACACTACACAATACCTAAATCGATTAAAACATTTACTACAATGACAACTGTCAATATGGCGTCAATAAAGCAGCGCACTTTTGACAAAGAAAATATACACTACGCGAACTTTTGACCTTTTATTATATGATTGATTGATGAAGAGTTATCGTATCATAGAGCCTGTAGTTTAAAAAAAAATATAAAAAGTAACCATATTAACCGGATGACCATATTACCCTCACATACTATATTTTGCTTATTGCTATCAACTTTAACATGTAATAAGTCATTTATTACGCAGCACATGAAATAACGCAATCCGGAACCAATCTCTGCTATTCGCTCATAATCCAGTTACGGTCCGGGAAATAGTAATATAATATCTTATCTCACATTAACGGGTCTAATCGTCACAAGCTCAAGGATATTCATAAACAACACTACGCTGTAATTAAGCATTGTATAACAGACTAATTTTTTTTTATATGACACGTTTTCAACGACGTAAAATCAAATTGGTCTCAGTCGGCCTTACTTTTCTATAGCTTCCACAATCAGCGGAAGTGTTTTTTTTTTAATTATTGCAAATATACTGAGATACAGATATTAATATTAACTATTTCAATCTCACTCACTCCGATAATCTGTACAGTACATACTAATAGCATAAGCAGAAACAAAACGAATTAGTGACTTGTACTCTATGACTCTATGTAAAACTTATAAACTGCATTCGAAGAGTACTTCGAAGAGACCTATACTATTCCGAAGTAAGAGTAAAAAAGAGACAAAAATATAACTTCTAACGACATTCTGAATTCAAAAACTGACTATGCAGTAATATATATTATGTCAATGCTTATTTTCATTAATACGTAGTAGAGCCACGCTGCAGCTGGCCGACCCATTGTGCTGGATACAGCACAAATGGGTCGGCTCGTTCACTCTCACAGAAATCAACGTTATATACTGGTTATTGTAGAGAACCGGATACCCTTTTTATGGCCAACGAGGCATTCCATCTTAGTCCTCACGGGTGACAACGCATCTCCATTTTCATTCGCAATCGAGAATAGATGTAGATGTCTGCGTGCCACAGCAACCTCTGGCCATAAGATGAACATACAGTCCGTCTTATAGAAAGAATTTTGCAATGAGCACATGCTCCTTCCCTTATTCTATAAAAAAAACATAATTAATAATTGAATTATAAGAATCTAGATGCATACTTTTGATAGTTACAAGTAGTTAGAGCAAAATATCATAATATACATGTGAATATAATATACACATATACTATATGTGGTAAGGGAAATTTCATTATCATAGCGGCTGAAAATTAAAAAAAAAAACATTTTTTTAAATGTTTTATTATACAAACACAGTTGATTGTTTCTTATACTACTTTCGCCAAACTGCAGGGTGGTTTGTTAGCGAATACATCACTCCCGTACATTCTATGTACCTACATCCTAATATTGGATTTAAACTTAAAGTGGAAAAATTTACGTAATCGTAGCTCATCTCATCTCATCTCACAAAACGTTTTCCACGTCAGCTGGTTTCGAGGTAATGCTAGCTCCACATTTGATCATCTTCGCATATCGTATCATTGTCAACTGGCGCAGAGTGCATTATAATCGCTAGTTTGGACGCAAAATTATATCATTATATCGCATAGATCACAAGATACGCCGTTGTGATACCGTCCCGTTCCGCGCAATTCTAGTATCGGGTACGTGTATCGTGACTGACTGTATGGATTTTGATACTGAATTACGTTATGACGATGTGATACGATAGGCGTTTCGCCGCGTCCCATCTCTAGTTCCCAATCATCAAAGGAGATTCTACACGCCGCTATACAGTCTTGAAAGATTTGAATGTTGATAAGACGATATTATGGTCGAAATGAGCGTCCATACTTAAGATAGTACTTGATACGATAATACGCCAGATCAAGATACGTCAAAGTGATCAAATATGAACCCGGTCTAACTAGATTAGCACAAGCTTAAATGTCTGAATGCCGACTGGGACATTAAAAATAGAAATATTATGCATAATTCAAAAACTCCTTCACATATTATCGAAAAATTCATAAAAAACTAAATACTCATGTAATAATTCCTACAGACCGAATTTCAGCCACGGCAGTCAGTCTCAATGGAGACGCCATCTGCGCAGGACTGGATTAAAGTGCGCGAGTGTATGCGCGAACACAGGTGCACTCTCTATTCCCTCACACTCATAGTCTGATAGAACAGCAATCCGACACGACCGGAGAGAGATCCAACGCAGGAACTACGGCTTTCCGAGACACGGAGATGAAATACCGCCAACTTCCTAACTCAAGGCTGCTACTTTCTTGACAGATAAACCCAATAAGTAATTTTGGCCCGACCCGGGATTCGAGCCCGAGACATCATGATAACTAGACCAACAAGACAGTTCACCTTCACATATCGAGGACTTAGGTAAGGAACTTCTACTTCAATTTTTTTCTAAATATTTATAATATAGTAGCGATCCGATGACAGCGCCACCTGCCGGGTCCAACAGTGAATCTTAACCATCCGGAGATGCACACAAATAATTTCATTAAAATCGGTCCAGTCGTTCAAGTAATGATCTTTCATACATTAGGCAATTAGCAATTATTTCTGATATATAAAAATAATTATTTGTTTGCTTGTATTTTATACGCTGTCATACCGTTCATCAGATTGCACTAAAATTATGTCAACTTATTGCTTGCACTTACGCGAAGGTTATAGACAATACAGTCAACTTACAGTAAGTAGCGCGCGTATCGTACCGACAAATTTATATTCAATTTAAATGAATGTATTATTGTAAGATTTTTTCACAATTATTTCTTAGGCGGCTGCAACGCGCCGGATATTAGTATAAATATTAAGCAAGGATAGTCTATGTGTAAGGATTTGTACGTGGTAAAGCCACGCACAAATCAGCAATCACAATCAGTAGCTACATTAGTGGTATATGTAGTTGTAGCACGAATAGGTCGGCTCGACCGGGAAAGGACCACGCTCTCACAGAATACCAGCGTAAAATAGCAGCTTAACACTGCTGTGTTTCGTATGGTGAGTGTAGAGAATCACAGACCCTTTTTACTGGGAAAAAGGCATTCCATCTTAGTCCTCACGGCTGACAACGCATCTGCATTTTGGTTCGCAAACAAGGATAGATGTAGATGTCTATGGGCCTCAGTAACCACTTATCATCAGGTGGAATATGTGCTCGCTTGTCACCCTTATCCTATAAAAAAATACAGACAGAGACAACAAAATAGTGACAGAAATATGGAAATATAGTTTATTGACATTGAAGTATGGAATATATATAGTCTTATCTCATATCTCTTATTATTGAAAATGTCTTCGTAACAATCAGAAAAACAATTAAATTTTCTTAGGTTTACTTGTTTACATTTATTAAGGTGTAAAAAGAGTACCTGGAGCGCGTGTATTGTTCGTATTACAATACATCATCGCGCAATTAAAACGCATTTTAATCTAAATCTTTCAGTATTATTTAAACAAGAAAATTTACTACAATAATTCTAAAATGCCACTTCTTATAGTTCTATCTCACTGAGAGATAGATGTCTATGGGCCGCAGCAACCACTTACCATCAGGTGGACTGTGTGCTCGTTTGTCACCCTAATCCTATAAAAAAAAAAATAAGCAATAAACAAATTTCATCATTATATATGTACGTGTGAAGTTCCTTGAGTGATTATGAACACTAAAGTCGATTCAAATACGTCATACGTCAAGTCATTTATATGAAGTTTTATATATAGATTTTAAGAAGACAAAGGTTTCATGAAGCGACTCTAAAGTGTGGCAATTAAAAAAGCATTAAAATGTAAAATTAGAAGATGTGTCCATATTAGAAGAGGTATTTATTATATTTCATTTTGTTAATTAATATTGTCGATAGTTAATTTTGTTAAAGGTTCTTTAATTGCTTTGAAAAATACACGATAAAGAGAAACTGGCTGCATGTTAAGATAGACGTAGAGTTGGGTCCGTAGATTGTCCCTTATTATATTGTTTTATTGGGACTATGTCCCGCAATGGACATGTGAAGTAATGATGATAATTGCTAGTATTCCCTATAATCGTAATAAATTGGAATGAGGAAGAAGGTGATCTACTATCCGGAAAGTTTTGTATCCCAGGTACAAATATAAAAGATATATTTGTATTTCTACATGCGATACATACCCTATATCACGTTTCGTAAAGGTGACACAGGGAAACTGAACCAGTAGGTGGGCAACAGCTTCTTTCTGATAACAACTCAAAACTATAAAAAACTGCGCTTGCCAACCCTCTTGCCAAGCGTGGCAAATATTGCAAATCTTTGGGGTGGGGGAAGGCCTATTTTCAGTAGTGGACTTTCATAGTCTGTAATGGATGGATGGATGCGAATCATAATTTTTCGTAATAGTGTATAGTACGTGTATAGTACGAAACTACAAAGGTTATAATAAAACAAACATTAATTTTTAGTTACACAAAGCAAAGATGCCAAGAAATACTTAATAGAAAATAAAGTGAAATGATAAGAAAATAAAGAATTGAATAAATACAAAAAAGTATTGACTACTGTTTAAATTGGCGTGTGGTTGTGGCGACAGAGAATTCATCACCTCGTTTCGACCTGTAGTTGTCGTGAGACGTCTTAGCGAGTGCTAAAATACCTGATCGCTTCCGATAGATGGCAGTTTAATCGGCAGTAGACCGGCGACAGGGAGCAGCAACTAAAGGGCTCTTGTCCATAGTGATTTGTCAGATTCATATAGCTCGTTTTAATTGCCCAGCATAAATATAACAAATAGTGAAATCTTTATGTATGTACACGTAGGCATGTAAATAGAAATGCTGATGTCAGAGAGATCTGTTAAGTACGTAATGACTTACGAGTATTACTATGCCACGTCGTATATGTTTTTTCAAATACCCATGTAGTAAATTTTACACGTGCCTTGTTAAATACTGGAAATTTTGCACATGAAAAAGTCATAATACCATCCAAATAAGGCGTTGAATGGAAAATTATTATTAATATTTTTACGCTATCCTGAACGATTTATGACTGCATTGACGAACCTTGCATTATATAAAAGCTTTTACAAAAATTTACTTCGCAAATATCCGCGTTATAAAATAAAATGATGTGTCTTACCTAGTACGAAGAGCACCTCCCGCCCTCCCTCAATCGCGTGCACTATCCCCGTCACCACTAATCCCAGCACCGCTACTCCCAACACCACTACACTAGGCAAGACACACCACTGACGATAATACGACACGTGTTTCGCCTCTACACGAGGCATCCTCAGGTGATATAGACTCTACGGTGGCTAACCGTTAACAGACTTAGCGGTTAGCCACCGTAGAGTCTATATCGGTGCTGGGATTAGTGGTGACGGGGATAGTGCACGCAATTGAGGGAGAGCGGGAGGTGCTCTTCGTACTAGGTAAGATACATCATTTTATTTTATAACGCGGATATTTGCGAAGTAAATTTTTGTAAAAGCTTTTATATAATGGATTTCCGCAAAGTAACGCCTGATTCTATTAATTATGAACCTTGCATTGCTGTGGTGTGATTTATGCAGTGTTACTTTCTACAAAAGTCATAGTAAGCCGTATTAAATTTGCAATTGTGATGGTGTGAAAAACTTGTTTCTCGGTTTTCTTGCTAAGTTGAGATTCATATTTTACTTATGTACATATTCATGTATTGGGAGAATCTGACTTAATTGCCACGCATGAAAATAGAAGGATGATCGCAATACCGACGTCCCGACTTTTTACTCTTCTCCCCGTCGCCAGTCTACTGACGTCGTCTAGACTTTTTACGCTTTTCTCGTTAACGAGGTAGTTCAAACGCAATATATCGAAAGCTATGAGGTCGTTCTGGAATCTACAGAACATAAAATATGAAATAAATCTAGGAAATTTATTTTTTAACACTAATAATAACATAATTTGTTTATATTGTTTTGGTAGTATCCCTGTCGGTCGACTCGTATGAGTTGATTCTTTTTTATAGGAGAGGGGTCAAATGAGCATGCGGCTCACCTGATGTGAGTGTAAGTGTAAGTGACTACCGCCGCCCATGAACAACTGCAACACAAGGGGAATCGCAGATGCGTTGCCGGCCTAAAATGATATACTCCTAGCGCTATATAATGAAGAATACAAATCTTTTTGGCCTTTCCATTAGTCGTCTGTTACTGGATCCATGAAATAAACTGGTACCTTCGACAATATCTGTTAATATTCGTGTATTATTTTTTATGGCCGAAATCGATCAGAACCCAATCATAAATTCAGAGTTTAACTTGCATTAGATACACATGAAGATCACAACAAAACCATACCTAAATATCTTGTATGAACTTTGTTTTTGTTTGCTTAAATGTTTGCAGGAGTTACGCGTACATCCGGGGTCAGTGACTCTATAGCCACCTACTCTCCCACTTACCACTAGGTCATGGGCGAAGCATATAAAAAATGTAGGTGATTTACTCTACCAATGGAAAACCAGCTGAATGCATCTCTTATTTACACGTAGCATACCCTCGGAGTTAAAGACAACTCCAATACGCCATTTATTCACAAAAAAAAATGTTAGCTGATTTTAAACTTGGCAGCATAATCCAGCTAATGCTTTAATGTAACTTTGTGTAAGAAAATTGTATTCAGTATTCTTAAAGAATCACAATTTACTAATCAGGGCCACGAGATTTATGCAATGTCTCTGGCCAGAATCAGACATGACATAGAGAAACAAACAATAATAAAGCTCTAAATTGTCCAAATAAATAAAAGTGTCTGTTTGTAATGTCAAAATAACAGCTTTTTTACTAAATACATATGAAAGTATATACGCTACTAATAGCAAAAAAAAACAATTTTGAATTTTTGTCTCTCTGTCCGCCTGTCTGTCTGTTTGGTTCGGCTAATCTCCGAAACGGTTGGACCGATTTTGATAGGACTTTCACTGGCAGATAGCTGATGTTATAAGTAGTAACTTAGGCACAAATTACACAGAAGCAGCATAAGGCGACTCAAGCACGGCACAAGCACCTCGCAGGCATGGTGCCGCTTCCAAACTTTTTCATATAAAATGTATGAAAGCAGCGTGTCGTGAATTATACACAAGCGACTCGGCACAGGCATGCCGCTTTTATTCGTTCCACTATTGCGCCACACCTGTGCCGTGCCTTCGCCTTATTAAGGCGAAGGCACAGCACAGGACTGCTTCTGTGTAATTTGAGGCTACTTTTATTTTAGAAAAAGAATTAGAGATCCGCGCAATTAAAATTAAAACCCATGAAATCCATCGTAATAAATTCCATTCGAACGAAGTCGTGAGGAACAGTTAGTAACTAAGAACTTTGCTTTAGTCAGGTCTAAAGTCAGTTAGAAAACCGGCCGAAATTATTAAAACATAATAATTATATGCGCTGTGAAAGACACAATAATAGCATACATTTGTTTACGGAAATCAATCAAAAGTGAGTTTCGAATGTTTAACTTTGATCAGTACGATGACCCCTTCTTTGCACATACGAGCCTTAAAATATTAAAACGGTATTCTTTAAGCAAAAACGAAACATGTAGGAAGTGTTAGAGGTGGAATGTTGCAAGGTTTTTATCATAAAAAGGCAATCAAAATAGTATCAAAGAGCGTACCGTTAATCCTTTTACCATTCGTAATATGCGCCTACGCACAACAATCCTTACTATGTGGACGTCAGATACAGAACTCGAACCACTACTACGGTTCTGCGATAGTGAGTCGAAGGAAAAATCCTTGAGAGTAGACGTGATTAAACTGGAATGTTTATTGGTACATAATGCTCATAATAAAGTTTTCGGTTGTTAATTATAAAATGTCACCGTTGTTGTGTGCTCAAAATATTTTCTTTGATACGCGTTTATACAAAAGGAACCTTCGGCTTATCTACACTCTTCTTCTATACATATAAATAAAATTGAATTGTCTGTCTGTAATATCGAAATAACTGGCTTCTATTAAGCTCAGAAGGTTATTTGAACAATCGAATGCAAATAGTCAATCTAAATAATACTAAGTCTGATTCACAACATAGTTACATTGGCGTACCGCAGGGCTACATCCTGGGACCATTGCTGTTTTTAGTATACGTGAATGACCTTGCAAAAAATCTAACCTAACTGGGCGATGGTTGCTATTTCCGGATGATACACAGGTTGGTGTTAAAGAAAAAAACGCATTTCAAGTAGCCAAGAAGACAGATGAAATTTTTAATATACTTAGAAAATGGTTTGAAGCAAACGGAATAATTTTGATTGCAGAAAAAAATACCATAATTAATTATGCAAACAAAAAATCAAATATTGAAGTCGCGTTTTTAAGGTGTACTCTCAATTTCACTTTAAGTTATGTAATTCCTATAGATGATGTTTGTAAAAAGTCAGCCAGTGTAAATTACGTCTTATTTAAGCTTAAGTTCAATATTGACAGGAAAACTCTAATATCCGTCTATTTTGCATACTGTCATTTAGTTATTAGCTACGAGATTACGATATGGGGAAATGCTTCACAAATTGAAAGAATACTGATTTAAAAAAAGGTCGATTAGAATTATACATGGATTGCAAACACTGACATCAGCTAGAACGTTTTTCCAAAAAGCGAAAATCATGAATGTCGTGTCGTTGTATGTTTCTAGTTCGCTTCTGGAAGTGCACCAGCAAAAAAGTAAACTACCAATGAAGATACATGTACACAACTACAATTCAAGAAATCGCGAAAGATTAGTTGTTCCAAGAACCAGATTAGTTAAAGCGTCCAAGCAAGGTTTTCCATTAAAAATCAATTTGTACAATAAATCACCTTTAAAAATAATAAGACATCCTAAACGCGTTTCGACAAGTCAAAAAACATTATTTTTGAATCACACTTTCTATAATATACAAGAATATATGATATATTAATTTTCTGACTTGCTTGACATGTAAAATTATGTAAATGTAGATGTATTTTAATTTGTAATTTTAATAATCTAATGTAATCTTATATCATTTGAATTGTAATTTTGACGTACCGATGTTATGCAAAGTAACGAAATGGCCAATAAATAAATAATAATTCTGTGATAATACTAATAATTATTAAAGGAAAATATTACAAGACCTTATTAGGTGAAATAAATAGATCCTCCTTATTTGTAATAGACATTTTTTCATATCCCACATGGTTTTCGCGATAATAGTAAAAAAAATAAGTTTCAACTAAGTTTTTCCATAATTGAACGACTTGTCCAGAGTCCACTATTACTGTAGATGTGCAAGCTACTTTTGTTCAAGTTCTACGCGTTTGATGTCGCGAGTAAAAGCTAGTATGCAATAAAAACCTTGAAGGATGAAGATATACAATTTAATTTTATATATATATATATATATATAAAATTAAATAAGACTGATCTTAGTTTAAAAAAATATAGTATGTTAAATATTATGTCATGAATATGATGTATTAAACAACTTCTTTTTGGCACAGCTAAAGCGAGAGCAATAATTTTTGTGACCATATTTTGTTGATTTGCAAAATGTATTGGCAAGATTATACGAGTAGTGCCCAAATGTATGCGCAAGCATAGGTGCGCTCTCTATTCCCTCTATCTCACAGAGCGATGGGACAGTAATCCGATACGACCGGAGAAAGATCACGCGCATAACCAACGGCTTTACGTGCTTTCCGAGGCACAGGGATGAAACTCCGCCAACTACCTTAATCTGCTGCTTCCTCGGCCGCTACTGAGAATTAAGCTAAGAAATCTTAGAGTTGATTTGTCATGACTTCAATCATCAGATAAAAATCATCTATCATATTTATTAATCTATTTTGTCCTATGAATATTTTTTGACGACCCTAACGATACTATTTGCATGACGACGATAATATTTGCATCTAGATAAACTATCCAAAACATGAAGACACGATGAAAATCAATCAGTGCATAATTTAATAAAAAAAATCGCGACTGTATCAAAAAATTACCATACTCATAGTAGCGGAAAGGAGCCGTTCAAGTATTAGCATTGGAAATGAGAGAGCGTGCGTAGTTTATATTGAGCAATGGGGTAGGTCAGACATGATTGTTGATTTAATGGTCTTTAAAATACCCAACATATTTTACAATGTGCCATTGCATTGTCAAGCCATTTATATAATATGGCCTAGGTTATTTGTATATTATACGTGATATATCGCACCGACCTCGGCCGCGGCATGTTAAAAATGTCCTTATTTGAGTGCGTGTTTATGTATGTTTATTGACATTTATTATTTTTCTTTATTGTGTCGTTCTACGCATAACCTTTTCTATTACATTCTTTACATAATGCTTCAACACGAACAACGCACATTTGACGTAAACGCAACGCATGGCACGCGTACTGGTGATTGCAGCACCAGTATCGTATTGCTCTCCGCCTTTGATCTGGGTAATGGTTACAACAACAGCTTATATTGTTATTTATAATATTTATCTCGGAGCCTGCCATGACCGTGTAGTGGCGGTCTAAGAATATACACTAACGCCAACAATTTGCTTTTAAACGGTAATAAAACGAAATGTATTCAAATTTGCAGCATCATGTGTGCTTTAAAATGGTGAATTCTGAGAGAATCCACTGTATTTAACGGAATTACAGTTGACGCGAAGCTTCAACGGGGCCCTCATATATCTAAAATAGCTAGTAAACTTAGTTCTGCAGCATAACTGTTAAAAAGATCACACACATTACATGTGTTGAAACAGCTAGGTTAGTTTATTCTATTTATTCCCATAGCATATTATATTGAATCCTGGTATGTAGTAATGCGACTGCATTGTAACTATCTTTGCTTTGCAGAAGAGAGCCATAATAAGAACAATTTATAACTTATGCCCGAAGGAATCTCTTAGAGAAAATTTTAAAGAAATCAATATATTAAATTTGGCCTCTCAGTATATTTACTATAAAGAGAGGCCAAAATAATATGTTAACGTTAAATATCGTAAATCAGTTATAGTGTAGATTAATTAGTTAATCAGCAGAATGCGTTATAATGCGAACAAATTATTCAGTTCTTACATTAACTGGTTAATCTGCAGACTTCCAAGGTAATCTATAAAATAACGACAATTTCTTAGGTAATATGAGGAATAACAGTAAGTTAACAGTAGGTTGAGGTATAGCTGGGGTGGCCTTTCGGCCACCATTATAATGATATAAAATATAATATTGAAAGAATTGAACTTTTTAAATTCAAGCATTCAAAAAATCAAAAGTCAAAAGTAGTTCATTCTAATCTTTAAAAAAATTAAAAACAGTCCGACGATAATAACAACAATCATTCACAAAATATAGTAATTAAAATTATAAATTTTGCAATACAGTCAGCTCTCTGTCTTCTGCGATTTAACGGTGTAGCATCCGTTGATATGGACAGTAACTAGGTAAAGTGCAGATATTTGCTACATTAAGTAAAATTTCGCACATTAACGGATCGCACCCGATAATTTAAAGATTATCTAGCTAATGCGCAAATTAACGCATTCCGGATTCTAGCGGTATCAAATATATTTATAGCCAAGGTTAATATATAGAAGCCTTTATATTTACAAAAATTTAATGTATGCACACAAAAATAAAAGTAGTTTTATTAAAAATAGCAATGTACATTCTGTAATTACTAGGAACATGCACAAGTTAGTTATACCAGTTACTCGACTCCAAAGAGTCGGTAATTTCTTCATGGGGCAATGTCTACGCTTTTACAAAATAGTCACAGACAAGTGGTAAAATTAAAAACTTTGTACAACCGACTTTAATATAAATTATTAAGGATAATTCAAAAACTACTGGTCAGACCTTGATTTATATGAGACCACATGAGAAAACACACACACACACACCAGCTTTAAAATAAAAAAGAATCATCGAAATCGTTTCACCGAAAAAAATTTATGAGGTAAGACACATAAAAAAAATCATACAGTCGAATTGAGTACCTCCTCGAAGTCGGTTGAAAAGAACTTATCTATCAAAAAGTTTAAAATTTTATAAATAGTTTAGAAAGGGTTATTATACTATAGAGCGCATGTTTGATAATAACACCTATAAATAAGGTGATCGCTACCATGCTGTTCCTAAATACTTTCATACTTAATGTTATAAAATTTTATATTGTTTAAAAAAAGTCCCGCTGGGTTTCTTCATGGTTCTTTTGAGGATAGCGATTTTTCCGGACCAGTGGGAAAGCTACAATGACTTTGAATAACTCGTCTAGTAATATATATTGAGTAAAAAATATTTGTATTTAATTCTATTCTAACTAGCCCATATAGTGCCATGAATATCATATGAGGCGACACCCGAAACCCAGAGATAGGCAGCAGCGTCTTCTCAATAATAACTAATATATTTATACAACTTTCTGCGAACGGGCTAATCCCGGTCAGCCTCTCAGGTAATCTGAGGCGACTGGGACTCCTGACGGACCAAATGCAGAAGGCGGTGCTCTTCGATACCGCCCGCATTGCCCGCCGATTTCTTTCCTTTTCCCCCTAACTCTAGGCCGTTTGATCTCCCGTGCCGAGGGCTTCCATTTGGTTGGGTTTTTATTTATTTATGTGTTTTTATGTATTTATTTTATTTTATTGATATTTATGTATATTTATCATTTACATTTACATTTATATATTTATACAGCCCATTCAGATGAGAAAACTATATAGATACCCCATACCTAAATTATAAAAAACCCGCCTGCCAAACGTGGCAACTATTGCAAATATTACCCACCTATCCAATCTATTGAGAAGACCAATGTTCATCAGTGGACTTTCAACAGACTGTAACAGGAGCCCGCGAGATTTTTTTAACCTTTTTCGAAACTTTTTTTCAAATGCCTATTACATACAACTTAAGCGAAAAAAATGTGGATGATAGATTATTTTAAGCCGTAACAACACGGCAACTGTATACTTAATAATTACTTAAGTATTAACTAACTACGTTATTATTGCAAAGGTAATTTATTATATTATTGTAAGGAAAAAACCAAGGAAATCGTAATAAATGAGTAATAAGGTATTTTAAACTATGTAAATTTATACATAAAACAACATTATTAAAAATGTAATTACAATAAGAACTTATTTGAAATTAGAGACTATTGGAGACACTCGCCTTATATATGTACATATCTCTACATGGTTTGATTTTATTTCGTCTCACCGTTTGTTTTATATATACATATTTAAGATTTCTGTTTAGGAAATGCTAATGAACCCTTCTTCTTTATGAATGTCTTCATTAGTCAATTTGTTTAGTGGCAAACTTTTTGCTTTGTCTTAATATCATAAAAATAATTTCTCGTAGAAGTTTTACGTGTATACTTGCATGTATAAGATTCCCTAGTTACACAACAAGGAACCCTTATAGTTTCGCCATGGCCGTCCGTCCGTCTGCGGTTTTACAGATACCCTAGGTGCTACAAATCTGTAGTTCGGCCTAGTTATAAATATTAATCACACCTACAAAACTGTGAAATAAAATCTTAAAAAACATTTTTATTTGGGGTATGTCTCATACAAGTAAATGGAGGATGATTTGTTTTACCCGTCTATCCTACGGTGTGGGATATCGTTAGATAGGTTTTTCAAAAACACTAGGGTATGGAACAACATTCTTCGATTCAGGCGTCCGTTTGGGAAATGGTATTTTACATTAGAGTCATGTGTCCCCTTTCCCTCTACCAACTAACTAACTATCACAGCTAAGCAGAATTAACAAGTTAACGAGTAATAGACGACCAACTTATAAAATGCACTTGTATTAATAAAAAATTTACAAAGGTTCCAACTCAATAGAAAATGACCTAAAACTAGCTGCACTTTATGAAGAAAACGACTTATAAGCATTACTACTTTAGCTTTACTTTTTCATTTGAGGGATAGGCAGGGAGAATCTTTCTTACTTATTTACTACTTTCGCTTATTTTATAGTTGGTAGTTGTTGTAGGCCTCATTCAAAGTATTCATAAAATTAAATAGCCCCATACAGTTTCATTCGTCATACTTTTGGTTTACGCGGGTAACTAAATAATTTAAGGCAGTGGTGGTTTACGGGAAGGTTCGCTACGGTCATATATATCTTAGGGTTGCACTGCCGGGAATATAATAGATAGTCAACTATGACCATCTTTGTCCGGACATGGCGTGTGAATGATTTGATGTAAATTGTATTAGTTTCTAAATCGAAAAGTTTTCTTGATCTTTTTTGAATACCACTCCCTATAAGTCTCATATGAAAATAAGTCCATCACTCTTAGGAAGATGGACTATTTGGGCTCATTTTTAGTCGTTATAGCTGTCAAACCGCGAAGTCACGTATTATGCTCATTATCAAGAAAACCCACGTATAGTGATGGGCAACTACGGAACCCCACCTCTACATTGTTCGTGGTCCGACACGCAATTAGCCAGTTTTTATTATATGCAAAGATTTTACAGTAATGTTTGTGTTTTATTATCATAATATCCTAGATACATAGCAGAAGCGAGTCACTATTTTCTTATACTATTAACATGATGTAACAGTATACCAAGCAAATGATTGCCAATATTGGATATGTTAGTTTTGTTAGATATATGCGATGTCGGTCGGTCGTTAGCTCATCTGTTGAACACTTGAGAAATTTTTTTCTTGGAAAAACTCGTCGTAACTATTTATAACTAGTTTTAAAGTTTATAATGATTTAATAGAATCAGGCGTTACTTTGCGGAAATCTATTATATTAAAAATTATAGTGATTTATTAAATAAGTTAATATACGCGATAAAATTCGTATAAATTTGTTTGATTTAAATTTTAAAAATCAATTAGCCAAGCCGCTCAATTAGCGGTCAGCCAACGCAGAGTCCATTTCTAACGATGGTGTCTCGTTTAGAGGTCAAACACGTGTCGTATTATCGACCGTGGTGTGTCTTTCCTAGGGTTTTATTATTAAGATTTTTGAATTCCGATGCTTCTCCTAAGCCATGTATTTATTTATCTCAATATCAAGTGATAATAATCCTTCATAATATTTTGATGCGTCACATTGCGTAGTTTGCGGAGATTTTGACGCCAACTTGAGCCAGCAGATAGTTAGCGATAGTATCTCAAGGCACCTAAGCAGACAGACACCTTATCTTAAGATTCACATAACCATCGGAGCACTTGTTTCACCGTTTCCATTAATAGTTCATATGCACAGATATTTAATACACAAAATCGCGCCACTTTTATATATCAAAATCCACTTTAAACCATTATTTAAACAATAATACAGGAGCAGCAACCGCCGACGGTCAAGTTGCTGCTACAACTACAACTCCTTTCCTTGTGGTGTGGTGTGATTTTAGGGTTAGTAGTGATGGCAATTGTGCACGCTATTGAATGTGCTCTTCAAACCAGGTAACCAGTAAGACCAGTCATTTATTACGTAGATCTCAGCTAATTAATTTTGAACATCTTTAGTTTATGTAACGTGTATATAACATAAACACTGCATAACGCGCAAGTGTCTGATGTTGAACCAAGAAACCTGAACTGATACTCATAAATAAACATTGCCGTTACGGAAGCGAAGTATCACAGTATTGCTAGTGATGCAATATTAGAAGAAAAAATAACCCACTTCGTTCTAATAGAACAAGCCAAGTTAAAACCTGGTACATTTGAGAAACAAGTAAATTTAAAAATTGAAATAAATTAATAAGTTAAAGGAATGAAGAGTAAGAGCTAGCATACATCGCATCAATTAAATATAGGAAACAAAATTATATAAGCACAAAATATAATAACGTAGAAATTACAGACATTAAAACAATTACATCATTTATATAAACTCCATATAAAAGTTACAAAATAAAGGAAGTAGTAAAAGAAATATGTCTCAGCCAACTAGCTTAATTAATCTCTCAGTTAATAGCCTAGCCTTCTTACTAAACGGCGCCGGTCAAAGTGGCCTGAATGATGATAATCCGCTATGCGCTTTATTATATAAATGTACGCGGCTTTAGGGTGGTCCAAGGGTACGCCAACCGCACCTTAACTTACTGTCGCTAATATTATAAGATAGGTGCAATGTTGTATTAGACGCATTGATTGAATATACTCACGTTTAGTAAAATGGCTAGCTAATAAATGGCTGTTATCTAAAAGGTTAATAAACCTATTTGTCTGCGATATATATATATATGTGCGCGTGTGTATGTGCGTGCGTGCGTGCGTGCGTGCGTGCGTGCGTGCGTGCGTGCGTGCGTGCGTGTGTGTGTGTGTGTGTGTGTGTGTGTGTGTGTGTGTATACATTTACATACACACAACCTTTAGACACCACTCAGAGTTCATAGACACGTATTTTATGAACACATTCCAGATCAGAGAAAATACACAGATATGAAGGTGGATTGATTATACCTTGAATATGGAAGAGAGGATGAGAAACGGGTACACAGTTCGAGTGATGATAAGTGGATGCCGGATTTTCTTCACCGGCCCGTCAAATTCTATCTGGATATGGATCTCCCCTATTGAAGAGAAGATATGCCTTATTCACAGGTCTGAGTATTTTAAGTCTGGCATAAAAGAGACGGGTATACTTAAACCTGTCTAAAGCCACGAGGTCGGCCTGTCTTCTACCGTAGCTGCAGATGTAATCCATATGCATTTACATCTATCCTCAATTAAGTACTAAAAAGTAATAGCGTTGTCAACCCTTAAGACTAAATGATCAAATGCCAAGTTACCATTAAAATGGTCTCCCTCTTTCATAGTATGAGATCACTGGCACATTTGAAATGGTTCTAGCAAAAAAAAAATCGGATCAACAAGCCTAACATCGCATTTACAATTTTGACGTAAATTGAAAAGAAAATGACACATTTCTTTTAATGTGGAATTTTTTAAGTGATAAGAGAAAAGTGTGGTTTGTAAGATGATCTTGTGACCAGGATTAAGAAAGGAATGCTTCGGTGGTTTGGTCTTGTAGAAAGAATGAACGAGGAAAGGGTGACAAAGAAAATCTATATTGCAGATGTGAACGGCAGAGTCGGGAAGGGACGCCCTAGATGAAGGTTTATTGATCAAATTAGTGATATATTGAAAATGGGCCAGATTAGAAGTACCCTTAACCGACGAGCATGTATGCGTGTCAGGACCGCGCCAAATAGAAGTCCGTAGTCTCTGCGTACCCCTATGGGTGACAGGCGTGAG
This sequence comes from Parnassius mnemosyne, assembly GCA_963668995.1. NCBI lineage: Eukaryota > Metazoa > Arthropoda > Insecta > Lepidoptera > Papilionidae > Parnassius > Parnassius mnemosyne. Next base: position 48,080,452 of record CAVLGL010000104.1, on the reverse strand, counting down.
TATTTATTTATTTATATAACATGTACGATTTTTTTTAAATGTACATGTAAAAAAAAAATCATGAGACTCTTTCGATTATCAACTATTGATTTGACTCGGACAATTTTCGCATAATGATAAGCTATTAACTTTGCATTAGAGAAATTAAAAGGACATAAATAAATTCTCAACCAAGGATATTTTGTCTAGTCCCAAGTCTTACTCTAAGTGGAATCTTCTGCCAAGGAGTTAGTATGGATAACTAGGTGGCAGGCCCTCCCCTACCCTACCCTACCCTACCCTACTCTTATCTATTTCTGCCGCCATAAAGAATTGCTTACACTGCTGTGTTCTAAAGAGACAGTCAATTACAGGTTATGAGGCTTTCTTTGAAGTTACGGGTAACAATGTATCCCTAGCCTTATTTGTTTGAATTGGCTGCATGTGTCCATGGACTGCAGTTTAAGTTCGTTTGTCACTTTAGTTTTATAAAATAAACGTGCCCGATGTAGCGTTTATGCGATAATATCTAAGGTAGGTTGGGACACGAAGACCAAAAACTTATGTTAATGCACAAATGTTGGGTCCAACTAAGATTTTTAAATTTCCCAGTCCCTAAGATAGAATGTTGTTAAACTCCTAATGCTCGCTATAGAAAAATACACCAGTATATAACATTTTAGTATTTTTTTTAAATAATTTATTTCTCAGCGCTCTAAAAATATCTTACGTGTCGTGAATGTATATTAAATATATACGAGTATAATATATTATAGATGGGCAATATAGGGGCAGCGTTGCAGAAACCATTAACCCATGTCATCCCGTGGGTGTCGTAAACGACGACAGAGGGAAACTGAAACAGGAGATGGGAATGCATGAGCTCAAAATAATATAAGAAATGCCTGGCAAGCATGGCAACTATGGCAACTGTAAGGCAATCTATGGGGGTGGTCTATGTTCAGCAGTATATTTTGATAGTCTGTAATAATGAGTATGATGGTGATATGAGCAATTACCTATACCTGGAATATTATTTGCAGGTCGTACAAGCACACATTCTGTGGGAATAGAATACGCAGGCCGATAAATTCAAAGAATTAGCCAAACCGCTACCGAGTCGTCCAATAATAACAGTGTAGAGTTATTTAACTCAATCCAGTTATACGAACGCAACATCAAGTAATTAACAACAATGAGTAATTTTTGTATGCTTTTTTTACTAGCAACAAATATATCAGGAACTTTCATTCGTTTTTTATCTATATTCACTTTTAACCTTTCGGGCAATCGCCAATTAAATATATTAGACTTAACGGAAAACTACAAATAAGATTAATTTTCTAATGAAAAAAGCTAGTAACAATATAGACAATGTACACTATAATTCATAGACGAGTAGATCACTATAATAAGCATTAAAATCTTAATAATGTTGCGCGCCACTATTAATGTCTTGTACATGGCAACACTAGTTACACTAGCGCCCTCTAGTGTCGAGTAGCAGAACTAGGAGAGTCAAGATCCTTCCAGAAATTTCGGGACCGATATTTACTCGAACATTCTAGATGTCGCTACAGTAGAAGGTTCTGGATACTATCTGAGGCCCTATATAAGGCCGGTATAGACCACGACCGAGGCAGTATTGAATTGGCGATACAAGAGAATACTTCCGAAGCGAAATAACTGCTAACTAAAGTGATTGTGTTTTATTATTAGTGTGGTTTTAGATTGTAATTAGTGTTGTGTAATTAAAGTGTCAATTTTGGTAATTCAATCGGCAGTTTTTAATTGTCTCGAACCCCAAGCTCGTAACAATACACTTAATACACGCAATCACCAGCAATATGCTACTGTTTCAAGCTGGTATTCTGAGTCCATTTATAATATGAACGTCAGCCACAAGCACGGTCATTAGCATAGTTCTACCATGTTTTATAATTAAACCGCGTTTTTTGTATTTGAGTGTGGTTTTTAACTTTATTCTTGTTCCATAAAACGTCTTTTAGCAGATAATAAAAATATCATAAAGCCACAAAACGTGTAGTAAATAAAGACTGTCAATAAAACATACGATACTTAAGGCTACAGAAGTGTACAAACTTTAATTTTTGGGTTGAAAATGAGCAAACATGGCAGTAAATTATTCCCTCGATTAGACCTTTGCGTGCATAATTTAGCGAATCTCTCCGCTCCTCACTCCGTGACCGACATCTAAAGTTCTCGATCAAACAAGTTAGCGAAGTATGCAATTATACAAAATTCGCAGAACGGCAGGTAGGAGTGAAAGTCCTGACGTAAGAACGAAGCGGTCAGTGAATATGTCATCGGACGAGACATGTTGACTGTGTAAAAAGTAAGGCAGCAGTTTTCATACATCCCACAGTTGCGTACAAACTTCCTCTATTTTTTAAAGAGTATTTAGATGCGTGATAGGCAATTTCACGTGTCCTGGGCAAAATGATGTCCACCGTCAGACATGGTAAAAATGTCAAGTTACCACCTATATACATACATCCCATACGGGCACGGACCTACTCTCGTTTCTAACAGGGTTAAGAGCGCATAGTCTGCCGCGTTGCTCTAGGGCGTGTTGGTGGATTTCACATGACCTTGAAATATTTATTTCAATTCTCCTGGTATGCAGATTTCCCTAGAATGTTTCCTTCACTACCGGTGGCCGTGGTAAATTAGCACCTAAAATTGCCCTAAAATCACACCAAACCCAGGTTACCCGCGTGCTCTGAGATTTATGACGAGCGCATAGCCCCTGAGCTACGGCGACTTTTGTATAATGATTGACACCGTAATTGTTATTAACAACTTTATGTCTGTTTAAGGCATTTAATAAAAGTAAAAGCAGATCACAAACAACTAAAAAAAAAAAAACAATTTCACATTCTAAAGTTGGGGCTCTAATATTTTTACACAATATGTCTTAGAACGTAGTTGTTTATAGTTGGATCTGAATTTTTATAAAAAGTTAATTTTTAACCCTTTTGAGTGGACTTAGGAATATATCACAAGCTCAATGCTGCAATGCTCTAAATAGTTACAAAAAAAAACTTTATTCCCTATTTTGCCACCCTTGTGGGTGAAATTGTAGCGTAGAGTAGCCCACATGACTTACATAGTAATATTATTCGTAGTTGTTAAGGGAATAGTCTAATTAAAGACGTAGTAAGAACAACACGTCTCTGTTTTCATTTGACACAACCCTAGATTACAAAATATTTAGTAGGACCATACCTGAATAAAAAAGAAACATAAAAATAGGTTAGTGATTGACGAAGAAATCGCGTTACATTACATACTCGTACAACCAAAAAAATACAGTCGAATTTTTAACCTCGTTCTTTTTGACTGAAAACAACACTACATAGATTTATGTAATAAAACTAAGTAAACACAGCGAAAACTAATCAATTACACATGTCAAATGTGAGGGTGCGGTGACAATTTTATACTTTAAAATGATTATTATCTTGAAAGTTAAAATCAGCATAATATGGAACACCAATGCTAACATCAAAATTTCGAATCCAAACGATTACCATAAAGATACACTTTGTGTGTCCACATAAAAAATATATTAAAATTTAATTTATTATACATTCGAACGATTCGTTTGCTTCGTCCTTCTTTATACATAAAACAAGTGATTGTAATAATTTGTCAACGTCTGTGTCCTTCCCATTACAAACTGTCTACAAATCAAGAATATATTGACTTTTATTAGCAAAACCGGTGCGCTTTCACATTTTCGGCTACATCCCCACTAACCAACGGGTAAGATAGGTGTAGTCCACCTTAATGTCTACAAAAGTATATAACAAACAACCTCTAAATATAAAAGAAGAAAATATTTTCAGTTAATCTATTAAATTAGAAAAGGAATTACTTTTTAATAAAGCGAAGTCAAATGAAGAGAAATTCGTTACCTCTATTTTTTTCTGATCATGCCTTTTGTTAAATTTTAAGCAATTATCACCTACTAAAACCATGGTAACGTCTTGGGCTATGGTAGCACTCGTCATTGATTGTTAATTGTTTTGTGGTGAATTTACTTAGTAGAGCCATGCTGCAGCTATATTAGTAGTATAGTTGTAGCACAAATGGTTTGACTCGACCGGGGAAGGACCACGCTCTCACAGAATACCAGCGTAAAATGGCAGCTTCATACTGCTTTGTTTCGTATGGTGAGTGTAGAAAACCGGAGACCCTTTTTACTGGAAAAGAGGCATTCCATCTTAGTCTTCACGGGTGACGACACATCTGCATTTTGATTCTTTATTGAGGATAAAATGTAGATGTCTATGGGTCACAGCAACCACTTACCATCAAGTGGACTGTGTGCTCATTTGTCACCCTATTCTATAAAAAAAAGTTATATAGGTGCGGTGTCAGAATATTCAATACCCTATATCATCGGTGGGTGACGTAAAAGACGCAGAGGAGTGTTAAAACAGGAGATCGGCAGCAGCATCTTCGTGATAACGATTCAAAACAATAAAAAACCCGCCTGCCAAGCAACTAAGGCAAAATCCCCACATGAGGCAATCTAAGGTGGAGCCTAATAAAGAGTAAAGGAGTAAGGTGGTCTAAGGTCTGCTAAGCACTGTTTATAGCCTGTAATGAATGAATGAAATTAAATTGTATCGTAATGACTTTTTAAATTGCAACTTTAGTGAAACAAGTTATTGAGATAATTAAGAGGTCCGTTAACACCCAATAGAGAAACGCGGCGGACAAACTCCTCCATAATCCTCTCGGAAATGAGTGCAGACCAGAGGCCATCAGTGGGACGTATATATGCTGTGACTTTTACTTATTTGTAACACAACTAATAATTGTAAGTAAATATATTATTATTGTGTTAACCCTACAACTATATTGCACAGTTTAAAAAAATTATATCTAAATTTAAAACATAATTTATATAATACTATATAATCTGTGGTTGAAACCGAGCAGCTACGCTTAAACCAATTACATTTTAAATTTGCCGTCCACATGTCGACGCAATGAAATAAAGTGTAATTTAATTGAACGCAATTATTCACAGCCATTAATTACTGTATGAGATTTCTAAAGTGGTGACGGCATAATAAATCCTCTTTTATTTTAATTATTTGGAGGCTCAAGCTCAATACCCTCCACGTTTGCCATAGTTATGACGTTTGGCGAGCGGGTTGGCAACCGCAGTTTTTTGCTGCCCGTCTCCTGTCTCATTTTCCCTAGGTCGAGCCCCACTATATGAAGTGACGACCTTTTGAGAGATGCAAGATATCGATGGACAGTGCCTTGTGGCATTCCTTGGGTGAGATCTATGTGTAGAGGACTTGATGAAAGACTGTAATGATGATGATGATGATATATATACGAGCTATGTGACGTACCGCGCATAAGCGCGGCATAAGGTTTTTTTATAGGATTGGGTGACAAACCAGCACACAGTCTACCTGATGGTAAGTGGTTGCTGTGACCCATAGACATCTATATTTATCCTCAATAAAGAATCAAAATGTAGATGCTTCGTCACCCGTGAGGACTAAGATGGAATGCCTCTTTTCCAGTAAAATGGGTCTCTAGTTCTCTACACTCACCATACGAAACACAGCAGTGTCAAGCTGCCATATAACATACCACCCCTTAATCAGTGTCATTAGGAGCAACTATGGGCAAGATATGTACCTTTCCTTTCTTTCAATGAGCAATGGAGTAGCGAACAGGAAATTTTAGACTATAGATTATAAAACAAACCCGTAGTGCCTTATAAAACTAAAAAAGTTTTTGTGTTGTAAACGCTTTAACCTAAAACTCGGAATGAGACTGGTGCGCTATTATGTTTTCAGTGTCCTACTTTATGGAGTCGAAAGTTGGACTTTAACCTCGACAGTATGTTCAAAACTTGAAGCATTTCAAATGTGGATATACAGACGTATGCTCCGAATATCCTGGACTATGAGAATATCAAATATTTAGGTTCTGCATCGAATGAATAAGAAGTTGGAGATAATGAGGACCGTGAAGGAGAGGAAGCTGCACTATTTTGGATACGTAATGAGAGGACACAAGTATCATATTCTTCAGCTTGTGATTCAAGGAAGAACCTTCGTGTATGGTTTAACCTCAGCACTCGCTCTCTCTTCCGTGTTGCAGCTTCGACGATAAAGATAGCCATGATTGTCGCTAACCTTCGCAGAGAAGTAGCACCTTAGGCCCTAAGAAGAAGAAGGTAGGAAAGGTACTTTATTCACCATTTCGTTAAAGTCCACCTGTGGGCTGAAGGATTTGTCTTTATAGTCACGCTTGACTTCTCTCTACGGATATCTATACTCACCATACGAAACACAGTAGCATTAAGCTGCTATTATACGCTGGTATTTTGTGAGAGCACGGGCCTTCCCCGGTGGAGCATTTATATCCACACAACCATAATATAGCTGCAGTGTGGCTCTACCACGTGTATCGTATCCACGTATATATAAAATATTTCGAAAACATTATGGAGTTCGCTTCCCCAACGGAGTAGCGAGGTGGACTATTTCATAGGTAACCTTCTTAGAAATAGTAACGTGTCCGTGTCACCCATTTTAGCGTTACCCCCACACTAGGATTTTCTTTTGCATCGTGGAGGCAGTTTACAAACATAAATTGCACAAGGACAGACATCCAGACCCGGAACAGTAATTTGTAAACCTGTTCCGTGCGGAATTCAGTCCGAAAAAATATTTCTGATCCATGCAGCTTGCTTCAGGATATTTCCCTTCACCGCCGAGTTCGCAGTAATTCAGCATTTATAATTTCAATTAACAATTTCATTGGAGCAGGCTTACATCGAAATCAAACGGTCGGATCAGATATCAGAAACTATATTTACATAATATGTATCACTGCCCGTTGGTCTAGTTGTTGTAGTAGTGTGACTGCTGATCATGAGGTCCTGGATTCGAATCCCGGGTAGGGCCAAAAAACAGTTATTGAGTTTTCCATTAAGGAATTCTCAATAGCTGCCCGGAGTCAGGAAGTTATCGGTGTCTCACCTGTGTGCCTCGGAAAGCACGTAAAGCCGTTGGTCCTGCGCCTGATCTCTCTCCGGTCGTGTCGGCTTACCGTCCCATCGGACTATCAGAGTGAGGGAATAGAAAGTGCACCTGTGCTTACTCATACACTTGGGTACTATAATCCTGTCCTGCACTATAGTCTCCGTTGAGACTGGCCGCCGTGACCGAAATTCAGTCTAGAGGACATTAATATGTATGAGATTTGCCAATTAGACCAATCTTGACTATAGAGCATAAAACTACTTTTTTACGGATTTTATCGCGTTTAATTAACTTACCTCAGTCCTTCAGTCACCTCAGTCCGCCGTGACCATGGTTGCTGGAAAGCAACCGAAACGTCGGGAATATAAAAGTAAGTTAATTAAACGCGATAAAATCCGTAAAATAGTAGTTTTATTCAATGTGTAGTGTTCAAGTAAATATAAGAAATCACAGTTTGAACACGATAATTGTTTTAGTTTTCATTGATCGACAAGAAATTTTATCACCATGAATCCATCATATTTTAGAGTATTTTTTAATGAGCAAGTGACAAATTAACTTCAGTCCATCTGATTGTAATTAAAACAACTTTAAACAAAGAAGGCTTTGTTGTTTTTACTTAGAACCAAGATACCACGGCTCAATATACAACAGTATTACATATAAAAACAGTAGGAGGTTTATCGTAATATTCGAAAGGATAAGTCAGGTTGGTTATGCAAGTATAGTCAAGTATAGTGCATCTAATTAATGCTAAAGCAAACAGCGGATGTGATTATTAACGAAGTCTAATGTCACTGGGTCAAGCCGCTTCACACCTCTCATGCCCACCTAATAACTTCAAAATTATTTTTCTTTATAGTATCTGTGTTATGCAATAATCCGTTATTGAGAAGAAATTTGATCCTTATTTAGATGAAATTGTAGCTGGTTTTGGTGTGTTGACTTGCCACGAATGTAATAAAGAGATACGACGTAACGACATTTATCTAAACGCCATATTGGTCTTCAAAGTTCTATTCATTAGAAACCTTCATGTAATCTTTATAATTCTATTATTTTTTATTGCGATAGTAAATGAATTCAATGGTTAAAGTAATAGGTTACTTTTGTGTATACATACTGGTAACAAAAGTACTGATTTTGGTTTTGGACACTAACACGTGGGTTGTACAACTGTATGATAGTTTAGATTTATAGTTTTAGTTTTCTTTTTTGTTATTACAATATACGGAGTGGCGATAAGATTGTCACATTAAATGAAAAGACTTATCCTACATAACGTTCTTTGAACATACACAACTAAAAAATATATTATAATTAGCATTCTAGACGCGGTAGCCCTTTTTTCGTTTTTTGCCTAATTACCTAAGAATGGGAAAGTGTAGGTAAATAATTACCTATGTCGATGCCGCGTGAACACTGCGCACCTGTCGCACCGTTGCCGCTTTTACTGGCCACTTCAGGTAATTTTTTGTCAATTTTTACGCTATTTATTTTGTTTGAAAGATGCATTTTTTAATTTTTGGTATAATTGTTTATTTTATTATTTTAACAGTCATATATATTGTACTTGTATAAACCGCTGTGTTATTCAATGTGATAAAATTATCGCCATCCAGTATATGTTTACTATACAATATTATTGGAAATATAAACTAATATACAATATTCGGATATCCTCATTTCTGAGTTCACGCAGACAAACCCCGAGCATAGCTAAATCAGCTACATAGCCCAAGGCAACAATGCTAGCTTCCTAGAGCTAAAAACTACAGATGATGTTCGGTGTTGAATGGAAGGAGTTTTTGAAGACGATGAAGAACGCTTGAAATTAAGGTTTCCCAAGGTCATCGGGGTCACCAGTTTGATCGTGGAAGGAAAAGGGGAAATCTTCTGTAGGGCAAGGTGCTCCGCTCGACGAGCGACCTTAGATCCGTGTGGTATGGAGTAGTACGAAGCCGTTCTTTATATAGAGGAGTTGCACAGAAAGTTTTTATTTTTTGACGTGATGACAGCACCGCCATACTACTTAAAGTTATAGCCTATATACGTCCCACTGCTGGGCACAGGCCTCCCCTCATTTCTGAGAATGTTTTAGGACAAGGAAGTGTCCGCCGCTCTGCCCCAAAACGTGTTGGCGAACTTCACAACGAAATTTTTTTATTATTTTTCAGGCATGCAGGTTTCCTCACGATGTTTTCCTTCACCGCTGAGTACGTAGTAAATCAGCACTTAAAATTGCAATTAACAATTTCATTGGTGTCGGCAGGGATCGAACCCGGTTTTGCTCGCGTATTGTGAAATTAAAGCGAGCGCTAACCATCTGAGCTACCATTTAGAGCTACTACTTACTTACTTCTGTTTTATACTATATAATTTAGTATAAAACAGAATATAATACAATATTAATATAATATAATATTTTTTAATTTTATCATGAAATATAACTTTATTTGAAATTATGAGAAATGCACTAAACGATTATAAAAAATAATGATGTTTTAAAAAAGGAATATGAAAAAAAATTGAATAGTAGTTAAAGAATTCAAACAAAATTACCCACTTAAAAAATAATTCATTTGTAAAGATACAAAGACGTTTACACCAGGTTACAGAATAAGAAAAAAAATTAATAAGCAATACTTCCTTGTTACCGGATATAGCCTTGACTTATGGAATCCCTTGAACGCGACGAAATCAGTGATTACGTGAAAGCTCGTACAAATTGTAAATATCATTTACAAGATCTGAGTGAATTCATTTCATCATTTGCAAATTTGCATTTTTTCTCTTCTATTTGGCACAAACAGTCATTAACAAAAATTTTCCATAGACTTAACATTAAACATAAAATCTAAAAAAAGATAATGCGTGCCCAAACATTTCATACTTATATTATTAGACTCTTAAATATAAAACTTTTACTTGCTATGCTATACATAAATACATTATTTGCTGTATCATGGCTACATAAGAAATGTTATTAGCATTCTAAACTTGCACTCTTAATTTGAATCCTAGTTGAACCCTACATAGGTGTGCAAAAACATAATGTCTTCTTTTTATTGTCTCAATGTGAAAAGATGATTCATGTGTCTCGGAGAATACATTTACTTTGACGTTTAACACCTTCTTAGATTTATGCCACGATGTTTTATGCCTGTTTCAGATTTTGACGTATAAACTTTTAAGTGCCTCTGTGCTCGGACGTACTCTGCGTACTACGTACACTGCAGTCCATAAACACCTTACAGACTACTAAAAAAAGAAGGCTAAAACAACGACCTAACGACTAAAAAGGTCTCTAAAGATGTAATTTTAGAGTTCATTTTACCACAGTGAATAAGTGGATGCAGGGCAACAGAAAGTTTAGTGGTACCTTCCTAGACCAATTGAGCAATAAAATAATAGAAAAACAGCTCTACCACTCACTCATTATATAATTTAGACATTATCAAATTTAGTCTTAACTTTGCGCTCTTTTTCCATTAGCGTTAATTAAAGATATATTAAAGCTTTAAATTAGATACTAGGTGTTTTTTTATTTCAATTTTGTTTGGCAATGATGTTCCTAAAATAAAAAAAAAAATAAAAAATTGCCGAAATAGATACTTTGGTGAGTATCTTCATTCGGCTTATTCACATCTAATAACATGAAAAATTGGGTTTAAGATATTTCGAAAATTTTATGGGATATTATAGTAAACTTATACACAAGGCCCCTGTGTTTGTACAATTTATATAAGTCTGAAATAATACATTCGTCTTTTCAATCCGTCATTTGTTATGAAATAATTATGTCATTATTTGCTAACGCACGACGGATTGAACAGATCGGGTTGGACTCACTTCCTTGCCATAAAACCCTCTAAGAAATGAGTGGAGCCTGCGTCGCGCAGTGAGACGTATATTCCAGCTGTACCGTGCTGCTGTACTTCATCATCTTTACAGCTACACTGCTGAACACAGGCCTCCCCCAATTAATGCCACAAATCACGATCCTGAGTCACCTGCGTCCATCGACTTCCAGCATATCTTACCACTCCATCGAGTAAGTAGGCACTCCACATTTCGGTACGAGGCTGCCTTTCGAGAATCTTTCTTCCCTAGTGCTTGTCGGTTTTTCGAACTATATAACCAGCCCATTGGGCTATGTCGGTTACCCTGGTTCTACTGCGAATACCTCAAAACTTGAAAACAAGATTATACAACCAGTGCGTCTTGCCAGTGATGACATATTAATGTGGTCCTTCGCTGCTTGAATTTACTTAATTATGCACGCTCAGTAGCCAAAAATTACAGTGTATTCAAAGAATAATTTTGAACAACCGAATCACTTTAAATTGCGGTCTCGTTTACGCCTACGGTCACAGAGTCAGTCATGCTACAGTACAATTACTTCACAAATAAAATACTGATCAATAACTGGCTTCTTAATTTTTAAATGAAACCATATTTCAGATTCAACACAAGATCACTATTACCGTGAGTCCACCACTAATGATCTTAGATCGGGAGGACGACCTTCTAATAGATGAACCAATAACGTTAATTGAGTTTACTTAAAAAAGTGGCGTCATCTGCCCGTCTGACCACAATTTCCTTTTATTAACCTACTTCAAAAAGGAGGAGGTTCTCAATTCAACTGTGTGTTACTTATTACGCGACATCTTCGCAGATTGTGAATCAATTTTGATGGTTCTTTTTTTATTAAACATGTTATAATAACTTTCAAGGGTGATACCATAAAAATTTGGAAAAAGAAATTCACCCCTAAAGGCAGCAAATAAATAACTACTGTTTTAGCAATTTGAAGTCGGTTTTTACTTTTTGTTAAAAGTTGTAATAATAAATAAAAATATGGATACAGATCATATTTATATGTGGTATAGCCATACCGCAGCTATAGTATTGTTCCCGCACGAATGCGTCGGCTGGACCGGGAAAGAACCACGCTCTCACACAATACCAGCGTAAAATAGGAGCTTTGTGCTACTGCGTTTCGTATGAGTATAGAGAACCAGAGACCCTTTTTACTGGAATCGTGGCACTCCATCTTATTCCTCAGAGGTGACAATGCATCTGCATTTTGGTTTTTAATCGACGGTAGACTTAGATAGTTTGACACTCTTGTATAAAAACGTATTGAGAACGTTCTTTCTGTTTTTCTTCGAGGTATTTCGCTAATGTTTCCTTTCGCGCTTTCTTCTTTACCTGCTAGGGTTCTTGTCGAAGAAGAATCCTATAGCGTTTGCCGTTGAATTGTAACTAAACAATTAGTCAATCTACTGCTTTAAAAATAAAGAAGTTCGCCGACTTTCGAGAGTGCGTCACACGTATGACGTACATATCATTTTTTATATCATTTGGGTATCTACTTTTATTCAGATCAATAGTGTGAAAGAAATTTATAGGTACAATAAAATAAAATAAATTTTGGTAAGCGATGTCTCCAAAACTCTTTGAGCTATCTTTAACAATTCTTTCGTTCCCAAAACTTGAAAAAAAACTTGTTAATATAATGTTTCGTCGGTCCATTAGATATAATAATTTCCCATTGCGTCATGCTATCTTATTAAGGTCGTGCATGTGCCGTTATTTTATCAATAAAAAGTGTAATTTGCAAATTTTCGGTCGATTTTTTACATACAGGTATCCCCAAACCCGTTCCGTCTTGGAACAGTGTAAAAGTAATCACCACCATTACGCTTCTCAAGATTGATTTCAGATTTTTACTATGTATTAAATCTCAATTATTTCTGTAATGGTTTCTATGGTAACACAAATACTTTACATTGATTAAACCAATTTTATTGATTTTATCGTCTTTAACTGATGTTCCTTTGTGATTTATTTTCTGATAATTAGCTTTTAAAATATTTTTTTAAATATTAAAGAATTCTGATTAAAATCGTATACTACTTTAAAATAATTACAGTTTTTACCAGCGCCATACCAACTGTTCCGGTAACTGTTAAAAATTTTGGAAACGCATAATTTTGCAGTAACAAGCGTTAAATATCCTGCCTTCAAACACGCGAACAGTGTCTGGCCTCGAGGACGAAATTCGAATTAAGTTCTTCAGAAACAATACAAGAATATTTTTAGTTTTCCTATCGCATAGAGTCATTTCATCTCTTACGGCTATGGAAAATTCCAGAAAGACGTCGTTGTTTCCAATAGACGGCGGTACAACGCGATATTATGACGCACTCATTTTGCTAGACGTAAAACACTGTGTGAGTAGCGCTAATGTGTGAAACATCTTCTTCTAGAATAGCTAATTCATATGCCAAGCACTGTAATTAACGCAAATATTTCTCTAATGGCAGGGACTTATGCCCAGCAATGGATTTTAATAGCTGTTCAGAAAGGAAAAAATGGTAGGGTCGTGGTTGTTGGTTTCTTAACTCTGGCCATTATTAGGGGCAGCCTTTAGCCAGCCTTAGTTTAAAAGTCAACACGCGATGAAGTTTGCAAAGGAATTTTTGAAGCGTATCAGCGAAATAAAATTAGCCGCTGTTCTTGAACCAAATTTTGCGAGGAATAAGTTTTGAAATTTTTTACAATATTTTTACATTATTTACCTTCAAGACACTAATCAATAATATCCTACATTTATACGTCTTGTACTTTACAAATTTCGATAAAAGGCATTCAGATATCTTCACATTACCGGGTACGGTCTATTATAAGACTGCGATCAAAGACAATTGTCTCACTATAATATTATTCATTATAGGCGGCGGGCATTGTCTGTAGTACCTGTTTACAAATCAGAGACAGTGCTTTTGAGAACATCGGAAGACGCCTTGACCCAATACTAACTGCTTACTAGATAGGAATGCCTTGAGCATACAAGCGAGTAACATTTATAAATCAGCTTTATCAAGTACAAATGAGCACAGTAAACAACCGCAATTGCCGGCCTTGATCGGAAGTTTTTGTCGCTAATATGCTGTTGTTTAGTTATTGTATTGTAGTCTATTGTACGGTTAATGTAGAAGTGATTAAACTATAAGTGCTTTTTTACATAGAAAGTGTGTTTCGGGATGTCAAATTACTGTAAGATTGTTATTTATTCATTGGGCATTGCATGTACACAAGTAATTGCGAGGTTGTTTGATAGTTTTAGCCATGCAGTTGCAAATCGACGATAACACTTTCTTCGAGATATTTCTATTGCATTGGGACTGTCATCGTCGAATAATTTTCTCCAGAAAAATCTGAAAAAATTATAGTCATTTCAGATCTTTTTGGTCTTGTAATGTATACAATAATATAAATATAATGAGCGATATTTTTTTCCTTGTTAGTCCTTGTTTTGTTCTTTTCAAGTTTCTTGCCACTACTTTTCTTCCGTATTTGAGCAAGCTCATATTTTACACTAAAGAATAAAAAAAACTAAAGTAAATAAATAAATTAATTAAAGAATTCAATAAAAAAGAGAAAAGAAAAACGGGATTCAAGGAATGTTATCAACTAACTTGAGACAATACAGGCATATCCAGATCGATTTATATAATTGTATGTTGTATCTGCGGGTGTGAGTATGATGCAGATGTAAAGACATAATTAGCGCAGCGAATTTAGATTTTTTTATTTATTGGCGCGAGATAAACGATTCTAGTATTAAGAGATCCTAATATCATGATCCTTACATTGGTAGGTGGTAGGAATGTTCTCTGCTTGGGAATCCGTTTGAGTACCTACTCAAACGGATGCCTCTTACCTATTTCTGCCACCAAGCAGAAGTGTGTGCGTATATTAAAGTCCAATAACTTAAAACCTGTTACTGCCTACGATACTTATCGGCAGTTTAACAAAATACATCAAATGTGCTTGAAGGTTTCAAGTCACTATATCACCTTTAAAAAATGTTAATAATAATCACATAAGGAAATATTTAACATAATATATTTACCGAATGTAGTATGTCCCTCTTGGACACATGTATTTTGTAAAACACCCGAATTATCGTGAATTAAAAATTTACTTGCAATATACACAATAAAATCTGTAAATTTAGTTATATTCAATAACTATTTACTGGCAAGGCTTAATTAAGGTAAATCAAATGAATATACTAAAGAGAAGGACTCTGAACTTTATTTTATTGAGCTAATTATTGCATAAAAACTGATGGCGAAGGTTATAAAGCCAACAATCAAAGAACAAAGTATCCAGGCGACGCAAGGACAACAACTTTATATTAAACAATAAGTAAAAACACACCATAATGGGCGCTGTTATTTTCGATTCTTAAAATATCTTAAGAAATATTTATTTAGTTTTCTGTATAATTCTTTTTGTAAAATTGATGTCATCGACAATAACTTAAAAAATTAAATACATTTATAAAAAAATAAATTGTGCTATTGCGTGAAAACAGTTAGATAGATAGATACAGATACCCTTCTAGCGAGATTTCTTCACAAAAGTCTACTTCACTTGAGGATGCCTCGTGTAGAGGCGAAACATGTGTCCTATTATCGTCGGCGGTATGTCTTTCATAGTGTAGTGGTTTTGAGAGTAGTGGTGCTGGGATTAGTGGTGACGGGGATAGTGCACGCAATTAAGGGAGGCCGGGAGGTGCTCTTCAAACTAGATAAAACGCATCATTTTATTTTATTGAGCGGATATAGCAAAAGAAATTTTTTTTAGGTTAAATTTAGATTTACACTACCTACACTTTTTACTTTCAACTGCTATGCACAGCCTCCTTTCATTTCTGAAAGGGTTTTAGGGCAAGTAGGTGACCGCCGCGCTGCACCAATGCGCGTTGTCGGATTTCACGTCGGAAATATTCTCAAATATGCAGGTTTATTTCACCACCGAGCACGTGGTATATCCATGGATATCCATGATTCTATCACATTGCTCTGATTACACTTATAGTGTAATTGTTATGTAAATCTCCGTCTGATATAACTTGTACGTGAGTCTGACCTACAGACTTGTACTTTCTATTATACTTTCACAGCTATTGTTGAACATCGGCCGGCAGACGTGACGCAACCTCCGAATAGACGAAACGTCAACGCTTCATCTGAGCTATACTGTGTATGAAGCGATTAGATATAGTTGCTTCTATATATTACTAGCGTTCCGCCCAGGCTTCGCACGGGTGATTTCTGGACCTGGACAACAGCGGCATCTACCGGGTGCAAATGTGAATCTAAAATATCTAGGGACCTATTCAAACGCACACAAACAAAAACATCAAAATCGGTCAAACCGTTTTTGAGTTTCAGCGAGACTAACGGACAACAATTGATTTTTGTATATAGAGATTTAATTTATTTCAAACAATGATGATAATTTATGGGCGCCAACGACCATAAAGTTTGTCAATCAAACCACTTTCTGATACCGGGAAAAGTATTAGCATACGGATAACTGATTGTTTCTGTGATACAATAGGATTTTGTTTTTAGAATATATATTTTTTTAAAGAAATCAACCTAAGATCAAATACTTGATTCTAGATGTTAAAAGTTGTTAAATTCAATCTAGATAGATTTGCGTTAACATGCGTATTATGCAATAAAAATGAAATCACACATTAATACCGATATATGATAGTAAGTTGAAGCAGATTGTTTACGGTATTTACATAAAGGATAACTACACCACACCTGCCGGGTTATTTTGCAAAACGTGAATGCACTAAACATTTTTTTTTCACGAATTCATCTCTTATAAATTCCACAATTTACATTTAAAAGAAGGAAAAATGTATTTATATAAAGTCGATCTATATCATGTTTGACCCAATGGAAGTTTTTACGATTATGTCTCCATGTCATTTTATTTTCTCTCTCATAATATTAACTTTAAAGTCATGTCATCCATTTTTAGGTCATGTGTATTTGTAAATAACGTATCAGTTTCCGTTATTACAACTCGAAACTAAAGAGGTCTTACATGCTACATTAGCGTTAATTTTCAAGTTAGCATCTCCACAAAGCGAATAGAGGTCGACCAAATAAGGTCATAATATTATGATGAACTCTTGTCATTATTTTATTACAATCTATAAACGTTGTATTATTGTAACGCGCTTGCAGTTTACCTCGTGCTTAGAGATCACTGTAAGTCATGAACGTTGTATCTCACTCGAAGTATTGCAGGCTTACAGATCCTGCATTATTAGTAGTAGGGTGCTCTTTTCGCTTAGGAGTCTGTCTGGATTGGTATTACTTATATAGTTGATGAACGAAGAGGTACACCCTGTTCAGCTTTTTCTGATTTAAACAGTTATAAAGCTGACTGAAACAGGTGACCGATGTTCATCGGCTATAGTACACATTTACCTTTAAATAGAACTGTTAACTCGTATAAAACCCTGGATATTTTCCTACTCCTTTATGATTTGGAGCTAAACAAAATTTTATAAAAAAAAATCTAGTTGTTAAGGTTGGTTAAGACACAATTACAATACATTCCAAGGCCAGACCTGCCGTATAAAAATCTCGCGTGCTAAGCAAGATCATACATTATGTATATTTTTGCATAATACTATGCAGTGTGCTTCTGATATTTTAAATCTTTAACTATATTGATGGGGGTCTGCATCTTATTTCCTATTTAAAATATCAACGATGATGATGTTTCGATTTTCAATTATTCATCATTCATTATAGCCCATCAAAAGTCCACTATTGAACGTAGACCTCCCCCACAGTTTGCTTCATGGGAGGCATGTTGGCTATGCAAGCTGCTGTCCATCTAAAGCTAGAGTCCCACGGCCTGCTGCCTCAGAGGTCAGACCGCGCCAGACCAGACCAACAGGCCGTGGGAACCATCGCATCCGATGAGGCCTATGGTGGTCTGTTGTCGCCCGTCCGATCCATCGGGAGTCGGTAAGTTCAAAGCCGCTTCGCGGCGCGGCGCAACGGTCCTTGTCGCGGCCTGTACGCATAAAAAATAATTTAAAAACTGGAACTATCCCTATCACGGAGTTAAAAGAGAAAAAAGAAAATTTTATGTCTACCTACAAGGTAGGTGACATAAAAGAAAGAAAAGAAAGGTGAAAGCTAAAATCAAGGACTCCACGAAAACGAGTAGGGCTACCGATAATATTTATTAACCGGAATGGCCATTCTACGACATAATGACAAAATTTTTGGATGTCGTGTATAAACCAAGAAAGACAAAAACTACCATAACGGTGAGTAGCTTTTATTTGTATCTAATAATAATAGTAAAGGCTTTCTATCATACGAGTACCTTTATTATTATTATTATTTTAATAATTAAATCATTTTTGTGAATTGTGGTTGACAGGGAAGAATAAGTGATGGTGGTATGTACAGAAAGACAGAGTTCTACAAAAAACTATGTCGTTCTGAATCGGATTTACCACAACCAGATTTTTTAACATTTAAAGAAGAAAAAACGCTGTACGATTTCCTAGCTGATACTGCATTCGCCCTAACTGTTAACATATCCTGGGAACCATAACAAAGGAACAAAAGAAAGAGTCTTCAACTATCGTCTGTCAGGAGCTCGGGAATAGTCGAAAACGCTTTCGGAACACTGTCTTCATCATTCGCCACAGGATTCACCATCGTCATCATCGTACTCACCGGCCTATCGGAGCCACAATTATTTACAGTCATTATCACAGACTTACATGCACCATACACTCAAATTATTCCTAATCCACAACACTCGCCAAGTACCCAGTCTCCACAGGTTTCACCAAGTTTTCCAGCTCCATTCCATCCTTAACCATCGTCTGCATCGCAGTCACCGGCCTACCAGAGCCCTAATTATTTGCAGTTATCATGACATAATTACTCACAAGCACCACATACTCAAACCTTTCCAAATCTACAAACATCGCCAAGTATCCAATCTCTACAGAATTCACCAAGTTTTTCAGCTCCATTCCACCCTCAACCATCGTCCGCATCGCAATCGCCGGCCTAGAGCCTCAATAATTTAACAACTTACTTTTATTTCTTCCTTTAATTCTTGTATTATGACTTTGCAGACGTCGTCAACGCATCTTGAGACTGTTTGTTTTGAAACCTTAAATAAGTATGAGAGGCTTTTATAACTATCTCCAGTAGCCAAAAATCTGAGTGTAATAGCTAGTATAATAATTCTATTTAATTCTAGTGTAATAATTCTTGAATTGGTATGCACTGTTTCATGTTCGTATCGATCTTTGGGATATGAGGGCCAATCTTATTAAGAAGGAACGTAAAATCATCTTGAGATATTCTACAGAAATTTTCAAATGTTCCCCTAGGTTCGCTTACAAAATCACTCAGCATATTAGTTGCATTATATCTATAAGTAATAAAGAAAAATATGTTTCTATTGTTGTAAAATAAAATATTCGGTTTACGAGTAGCTAGTTAAAATCACCAACCTTGATCGGCTTTTGTTGAATGACGACACCCACCAGCGTCGTTTCTTCTGCTTTCTTTTTACTTGGTTTATCAAATGTTCACCATTGAATAAAACCATAGCGGCTACACACGCAGCCATGCACTCCGTATCACTTAACATGTTGGAATATCAGTCGACAGGCACCCGCCGTGCTCAGTACAGGCTGCGACAGGCCCATTCAGGCGGGGCAAGCCTGGCGCGGACTGTCGCCTGGCGTGCTGTGGCACCCCACCTTAATGCATCATTAAGCGTGATGCACATCTTATGTATCATTTCCCTCTGTTGCCTTTTACAAAACCCACGGAATGATGTGGGGTAGTGGATTATCATACGCCGTCGATTACTAATTGTATATGTTACTAGCATTTTATAAAAAAATAGGTATTTATGTTTTTGCCACAATTCACTAGTGAACACTTGGTCATCTGGGAACATAAAACTCCTCGATTACTAGTGTAGTTGCTATGTGACGCTATTTCCTTTTGTTTATAAATAGGTCGTGGGAACGTTGACATTATAGTGTCTCTTGTCTCCTTATTATAATAATAGGATATTTTCCAGGGATGTTATTAGAAAATATTAACAATACTATAGTACAAAAGATTGATATGAAAGTGTAAATGTAAATTTTTCAAACTACTACCGTAAGAACAGTTGTATCTCAGGGGATAATCGCTCGCTTAAATTTAACGGTAGTTAAGAGAAAATATATATTTAAACAAGCCCAATAGTTAAAACAGTAATTTAAAAACCCCCGACTGTATAAAACTTATACTGGAAAGAGAAATTTTCAAATATTTTAATGCCGAAACTAACGATACTCCGTGTGTTAAAATCCATCAAGCCGTTAAAGCTACAGAGCGTGCCAAACAAATACACATGCACATTGCACACATACATACACGCGAAAAACATTACCATCCATCTGGGGTTGTCGGGTAAAAAAATACAGTATCCGAGAAATCCAAGTTGGATCCTCGCCGGCACTAATACGCAATACATAACGCAGTGTTGGTACCGACTTTGTTATATGGCAGCGAAACCTGGGTATGCCAGAAGAAGCATAAAAGTAAGTTGAATGCAGTGGAGATGCGATCTCTTCGTAAAATGTGCGGCGTTACCATGGCCGACCGAAAGCGAAACGAAGACATTCGCAATATGGCAGGTTTGAAAGATGACCTTGTCACAAAAATTGATAAGGGCGTGCTTCGGTGGTTTGGGCACGTTGAGCGAATGAGTGAAGACCGAATGGTGAAGAAAATATATAGCGCGAAAGTTAATATTAAAAGGTGTCGAGGTAGACCGAGACTAACTTTCGAAGACCATGTGAGCAAATTGCTCGAAGAGGGTAGGGTCAAAAGTACTCGGATACCTAGACGTGCATGCATGAAGAAGATAATGAATCTGAAAGAAGCGAAAGAGGTTTGTAAGGATCGTGACACTTGGCGATCTGTTCTCTCTGGCTACCCCGTCAGGGATTGTGCGTGAAGATAAGTTAAGTTAAGTTACGGTGAAGAAAAACATCATGAGAAAGCCTGCGTGTTTAAAGAATAAAATAGTTTTAGGACTTGTGATGTTTGCCCACACGCACTACAGCAGCGCAGCGGAAAATTTGCTCTTTAACCCTTTAGAAAAGAGAAAGGCTTGTGTCTAGCAGTGAGTAACATACAGAATATAACATAACATTTTTTTTCTATTTGTTATGTGCTGTTGGCACAAAGTTGATGCCTAATTAGTAATTACCTGAAAAGGGTTCTCCGGTTCTCATAAATCACCGAACAAAACACAGGTCAGAGCTGTGTATCTCTAGTGCAGTTGATAACTTCTGACAGTATTTGGATGTCGTCTCCGTAGTTGAAATTGTCGACAAACAAATCACTATACTATCAAGAAGGTAATAAAGTAAAGTATTATACGAGTCATAACCGCGTAGTGATTTAGCAGTGTTGTAAAGCTTTAGAGTATAGTGGGGTAATTACTCCTATTGTGGAACATTAGTATTAGATAACTAGTATTTTATGGGTTATTATTACAGTGTGTGTAATATAATACTGTTTTAAATGAAACTAATTTTTACGAATTTTATCGCGTTTAATTTAACTATTTAATTCCGACGTTTCGGGAGGACTGAGGTGTTTGACGTCCCAATATCATAGTTTACCCGGCTACCTTCAGTTTTGTTTCCGGCTACCTTTTGAATATTAGGAATTAGAAAAATAAATTAAACGCGATAGAATCCGTAAAAATTAGTTTCATTTAATGTATAGTCTTCGCATAAATATAAGAAATCATAATACTGCTTTTTAGTGACGGCATATGAGAATCTCCTACCCCATATCATGCAATCACTGTTCTAAAAGGCGACAGAGGCTCATTGGATCTGCAGATGGACAGTAGCATCTTCAAAATACCAATCGCTTGCAAAGCATACCAAATGTAGCAAATAATCTTCTAAAGCAAGCTATGGGGGACGCCTATGTACACCCACAGCCCAAGAAGAACATACAGCAATAAATTGCTAGGGTTGTCAGAACGGCAAGTAATAAAAAATAAAAAATTGATTTAATTTTATTTCACGTTTAATATAATTAATGTGTATGTGGAAACTATTGATAGTAATTTTTTATGACGACCCACAGTTTTTTACCGCACATAGTATGAACCATTTTAATTTATTTGCGTGACAAGCCAACCCTAGCGGACAGTTCCCTCAACCCCCGTCTCACCCCACACCGCACAGCACGATTGTCACGTCTAGACGCCTCTGATGACCGACTGTTATTAGTAGTTAGACTGTGGTTCAGCAGTGGACTTTAAATAAGCCTCAGTGAAAATAAAATATACAAATGAAATTATATCACACATTAGAAGCATTACACAATACGCAACAAATAATGTTTGAACAGGAAGTAAACCAAGAACCTGTCAAACATGCTTAGCCAAACAATGAAATAATGGCCTTAGTAGATCCGATTTCTCAGTATCACATAGCGAAAAAATAATTCAGGTCATAATTTTTTAATTATTAATATCATAAGCGAGCTAACTGTCTACGCGATGGCAACTAGTTAGCAAGCAGTAACTAGGACTACATCAAATACGTTGTCACCTCTGAGGTATAAGACGGTTTAGATGGTAATTTAGTCTATTTTTTAAAGCGTTACCTCCACACTAGGATTTTCTCCTTCATCGTAGAGGCAGTTTACAAACATAAATTGCACAAGGACAAACATCCAGACCCGGAACAATTATTTGTAGGCCATACAAATACTTGTTCCATGCGGAATTCGAATCCACGGACCCCAGCGTTTTTTTTTGCGTTGTAACTCATTGCTAAGCCACTGCGCCACGGAATCGTCATAGCTGTCAATTTTATTGCAACAGTTCTTTACACTCTTCGGGTCGGAACACAGCAGCACGGCAAGAAGGTAGAATCAACCTTTTTATTATAGGATAGGATGACAAACGAGCACATAGTCAACCTGATGGTAAGTGGTTACCCATAGACATCCACATCTATCCTCTTTTGCGAATCAAAATGCAGATGCGTTGTCACCCGTGAAGACTAAGATCGAATGGCTCTTTTCCAGTAAAAAGGGTCTCCGGTTCTCTACACTCACCATACGAAACACGGAAGTGTTAAGTTGCTATAATACGCTGGTATTCTGTGAGAGCGTGGTCCTCCCCGGTCGAGCCGACGCATTCGTGCTACAACTATACTACTAATATAGCTGCAGCATGGCTCTACCACGTATTAGACAAGTTTTGGTTATACCGCCATCTATCGGAGGTCTTAAATCACTTCTTTTCTCCCTCTTTTCATTTAATGACAAGGAAGACAATAGAAAGGGACAAGTATAGAGATAATTAATACTTATTTATTTATTTATTATTGGATAAAAATTGTTACATTATTGCTATGCGGCACAGCGAAAAACCACGCAGGTTTGTGTTGCGTGCCGTTCCGTCTACATCTTAGAGTATTCAACTAACGTCTACATTTACAAAAATGAGGATAACAACTAATATTTGTTAAGGAAATAACATTTTAATTTATACTTTATGTTAACTTCATTAATTTCACTTTTAAATTTATTATCCAGACCATTTATTAAGCGTGGTATTATGTATGCACTGGTGCGCTCACCATATTTATTTTTGGATGGTATTGTTATTAATTTTTTTTGAGTTACTTAGCGGGTCTGAATTTTGTTGGAGACTGTATGTTGTATACCTAAATTAAAGAATTGTTCTTTTAACAGTTGATATTGGACTTTATCATGGATATTGAGTACCTTGTTACTTAATTTAAGTAACCGATATTCAAATATTATATGTAAGGCCGTATATGGTATATGATTAAATTTCTATGTAGTTATATATAATTTTAGTTCGCAATAATATGTGCATAGATTAAAATCGAATAAACTCTTTAAAACTGTAAAAATTTGATATATTGGCTTTTACTGCATCCCAAACATTCCTCAACACAACTTTAAAAAAATTAATGTACAGTTTTAACCGCATTTATTGATTTATTATAATATGTATGTAATTGTATAGTGGCGGTATACTGTGCAGTGGTAGTGTAAGAATATTCACTACCTCATATCATCCCGTGGGTGTAGTAAGAGGCGACAGAGGTTAAAAAATCACGAGATGGGCAGTAGCGTATTCCGACTAAAATTAAAAAACTGCGTTTACCAACCCGTTTCCCAAACGTGGCAACTATGGTAAATATCCCCATATGAGGCATCGGTAACGGTAACGTTATGTAACAGATTCATTCATTTATTACAGCCTATCAAAGGTCTGCTGCTGAATATAGTCCTCTCCCATAGATTGTCAGTCCTCAGGAATACTTGCTATATTTGCTATGCATTACAGGCGGTCTGGTATTTTTTTTCATTTGATTTGTAATCAAGTAGTACAATTAATTTACAATAGATGGCGCGCGTATCGCACCAATAAATTTATTTGAAAGTTATAACATCATTCAACTTCTATGAATGTTTTATAATTATGATTTCCTATATATACGCGAACAAAATAAAACTAGTTTTACGAATTTTATCGCGTGTATTAACTTATTTTATATTCCTGAGGTTTCGAGCACTTTAAATAAGTATAATATGTCACGAGGGGTACCATGGGTGCTGTAAAGTGCTTGAAACGTCAGGAATATAAAATAAGTTAATATACACGATAAAATCCGTAAAACTTGTTTTATTTTAATGTTTTCTACCGACTTCAAAAAGGAGCCGGTACTCAATTCGACTGTATGTTTTTTTATGTGTGTTACCTCATAACTTTTTACTGGGTGAACCGATTTCGATGATTCTTTTTTTTATTTGAAAGCTGGTGCTTCACATGTGGTTCTTTACAAATTTGATATAAATTTGATCAAGGTCTGACCAATAGTTTTGAGTTATTCTTAATAGTTTATATTGAAGTCGGTAGTACAAATTTTTTTATTTTAATTATATAATTAATTCCTAATTAAACAATATAACTCTTCCAAATTTAAAACAACATTTCGACAATTACTTTTTATTGTTTCATGTGTAATTTAATTAATGTCGTGTATGTAAGTCAAATAATTTTTAAGATGGTGAAAAGTAGCAATGAAGGCGCTTTCACCTTTTTTAACATAACGACGTTATAAGCGTTGCAGTCAGACTGCGAGTCATCTTGCCACATACGCACATTTATATTCATACAATACCAACAATTACTTAAATATTTAAGTAAGTACGTATTCACTCGCATATAAAATTGTGACACCTAAGCAAACAAATGAGATAGCAGTTAATTGTATACGTATAAAAACTATGCGACGGAATACATCGATTTTTTTTAAATAATGGATTTAATTGGAGGGAAGTCGTTGCAAATTATTTGCTTATTTATTTATATGTATATTTCTTTATAGAATAAGAATGACAAAGGAGTACACAATCTACGTGATATCAAGTGAATACTGTAGCTTATAGACATCTACATATATCCTCGATTAACAATCAAAATGCAGATGCATTGTCGCTCGTATCCCGTAAAGAGGGTCTTTGGTTCCCTACACTCATCGTATGAAACACAGCAGCATCAAGCTGCTATTTTACGCTGGTGTTCTGTGAGAGCATAATCCTACCACGGTCGAGCCGATTTATTCGTGTTACAACCATATTATAGCCGCAGAATGACTCTACTATGTATAATAATAATAATATTACCATTATTAAAAAAGATTCACCAACGATTTACGTGCGCAGTAAAATTATATATATATATATATACAGAGTTATTTTATAAACCAGGACGAATTAAAATTAAAGTTTAAAAGAAATAATTTTTACCATATTAAACATCCCCATAAGTGTAGGGGTACACTGTACACTAGATAGAGTGACGATCTGGTGATAAATGTAAAAGGTCGATGGATGCAGTTGGCTCTGGACCGTGGTTTGTTGCACTCATTGAGGGAAGCCTGTATTCAATTGAGGGCGTGTTTTTGGTCTAATAATGATGCTTATGACATCGGGAAGTCGTTTTGGTTAGACTGTTTTCTTATGATATTAATATATTACTATATCACAACCTATTAGACGTGTGGTGACGTGATTTGTGTCCGCTAGAGATTCCATTATCCCATTTCGTCAACCAGATCAAGGCGTTCATCGCAAGAAGTGACAATGGAAAATCACAAAATCTTATTGTCATAAGCCCCATATGCCTCACATAAATTGTGACGACTGAAATCGTCAAAGATGCGGGTCTATCTAGTTAATAATATCTTTGTATGTACAGAATTGTTTTGTCACTTCAAAACAATTATGTTTTGTTAATAGTAAAAATAAAATATATATAATATATAATAAAAATAAATAAAAGTAAATAACAATTATGTTTGTGATATTGACTGGAATTGATAATCTCATAGTTCCTTTAAACAATAAGAGCTATATATATATTGAAATTGGTATTTTTTGTAGATTAAGATGGTGGTAACTGGATGCATTAGAATCAAAAGGTAGATTTGTTATCACCCCTAAGGACTAAGCTAAAATGCCTCGTTGTTGCTAGTAAAATGGCCGCCGGTTCTCTACACTCACCATCGAAACAGCAACATTAACATGCAATTTTAAGCTGGTATTCTGTTCTCTGTTAGGTACGTTATTCTGATCCTTTCACGCTACAACCATAATATAGCTACAATGTGACTCTACCACGTATAAAGTATAATAATAATAATAATAAGCTTTATTTGCGTAAAACATGGTATATATGTTGTTCACAGGTAAAAATCGAGCGCTCATGTTTTGCTTATTTTACATAGCATGCAAATATATTTAAACAATGTCAAATTTTCTTTAACTATTTGAAGTACATTAGTCACCTGATTTAGTTAACAAAGAGAAATAATATTATAATAATTAATTACATATATTATTGTAGCATTAAAATCTAATAGGAACAAACATAAACTATGCGATCAGTCTGAATTAGTTGATCTAAATGTTTGTAAACTAATATAGAGAATGATTAAAGTGCTGCTGTAATATTATCTAACCACCACACATACTTTGCCAGCTACAGCACATACTTTGGAATAATTTATTTGATATGCAGTGTTTTACTTTGTTTTTTTAACTTTCAATACAATGTATATATATAAAACATTATTTATAAAATGTTATTTTAAAACGCCGTGTTCATAATATAGAAAAAATCCATCGCATATGACAGTCGACTTAGGTAAAATCTGGGCCCTATCTAAGTTTCTTATAAATGTTAGAAACCAATAAATTTTAAAAAGTGTTCTAATTTTCGAATTGTACAGTCTTATCGTTCACTAAGGTTACACACCAATGTAAAAGTACCTAACACTACTACTTTGTTTTTGTATTAGAATAGGGGTGAAAAACGAGCACATAGTCCACCTGATGATAAGTGGATGCTGTGGCCCATAGACATCTACATTTATCTTCGATTAAGAATCAAAATGCAGATGCGTTGTCACCCCTGAGAACTATGATAGAATGCTTTGTTTATTGTAAAAAGGGTATCAGGTTCTTTACACTCACCATGCGAAACACAGCAGCATTCAGCTGCTATTTTACACTGGTATTCCGTGAGAGCGTGGTCCTACCCCGGTCGAGCTGACCCATTCGTGCTAGAACCATTATATAGCTGCAGCGTGGCTCGAACATGTGCAAAGTTTGTAATGTATACCTTTGAAATTGTATAAAGCGCGGGTCACTTTCGATGACAATTGTATTTTACAATACATATAATTGTTTTGCGCAATAACTAAAATGAAAAACTTCCAACTCACCTGTTGGAACTGTGTAATAATTCTTCAATAATGTAAACACGTAATTATGATTCTGAGTTTAATAAACCAGCTTTAATATTATATATTTTATATATTTAATAATCCTCTTCCTCCCGGACCTCTGAGGAGATTACACGTATTAAATGCTTAAACCGCGATACTATTTTGATTTAATTATTAAAACAAATTTGCAAAGTAAATCAAGCCAAAATAATAGGAGTGTATAACTGCGAGTAGATCTTTATGCTAGCTGCGCCGTCCTTGTCTTCTTTGCTGTGTCATCACCTGGAACAGCAACGCCCAGTACCTTACTGTTAACGCCTCCAGAGGTGTTACGAGGATTGTCCAATAACGGAGGAGCGCATCAACCAAAACTGTAAGAACATTCATTACTATTTGTCAAAGTACAGAGGTCTAGGTATACTGGACGGAAATAATATTTGTATGAAAACGTCGATTGCCACCAGAATACGTTGATCCCTAATCTTATAGGGTTAATTAGATTGCGTACACTAATTACACTACGATAACTGTTTGTGCTCTCTTATACCCTGGTACACGATGCCGCTAAAGAAAACTCCACCGCAAAAACCTATTAAAAAAAATATGCGCTCTGAGACAACACAGTTGCCGCCTTCTCTGGTGAAGGATGTACCTCCTAGCAGTTCTATCAACTTAGTAGAAACGGACATTATTTTAAACAAATCTGCGTCAGAGTTGATATATCCCGCTTTTCACCGCCAAAATTTGTTTCTCAACGTAATAAGAGATGTAGGGACCAGGTAGAAATCTCGATTGCTGATCAAATGGATGATTTTAAAGAGGAAATGCGAAAGTTAATGACATCCTTTTCTGCCTCGCAAGCTGCAGAGCTCAAAAATGTCAATACCTTACTTAAAGACATACAGCAATCAAATTATAATATTGAAAATTCGATTTCTTACCTTACTACGCAAAACGAGGAACTTTGGAAGAGAGTTAAGGAATTGGAAACTCAAGCAAAGCAGGACAGGAACCATATTACTATGCTAGAAACTAAATTGGAGGAATTGCATATAGACAGTAGAAAATCTTGTCTTGAAATTAAAAATGTCCCGAAAAAGCCTAGCGAAAATAAAGAAGACCTTATCGAGATGGTTATTAACCTCTCGAAGACAATTGATTACAACATCTCTAAATCAGATGTCAAAGACATATACAGAGTAAAGCCAAAAACAGCTGACAAAAAAAACTCACCTATTGTTGTCGAAACTAACTCAACTATATTAAAGAACAATATATTAAAATCTGCTAAATCCTTCAACGTGAAACATAAAAGTAAGCTGTGTGCTAAACATCTTGGATTTAAAACCCAAGAAGACACCCCCATATATTTGTCAGAACACCTAACCCCAAGAGGAGCACGCCTATACTTTCTAGCACGAGACTTAGCCAAATCAAAACAATACAAGTTCTGTTGGACCGCTTACGGCAAGGTATATGTAAGAGAAAACGAACACTCTCGTATTATTATGATTAAAAACGAGAGTCAAATACAGCAATTATTGACAGGCCAATCCCCAGCACCACCTGCCATCTGACTATCTGAAACCTTATCTCTCAACCAAGGTACACCGACTGTAATGTTTCTTACAATGTCGCTATTACATGCTATTTTCTATTTAATAATAATTATTATCCTAAAATGTTTTCCATACCATTCGTCTCTGTTACTGTTATTGATTTTACCTATGTTCAAGATGTATACTAATTTTGTTATTTTATTATTCTTACAATCCTACACAAATATTTCTCAGCAACAAACAAATATACACAAACTCACACGTTCACAGAACACAATCATACGATTAATGTCTCTTCGAAAATCATTTTTCAAATATATATATACATCAAAACATAAACACTTAGAATTAAGACACGTATTCCAAATTATATATAAAGTATCTAGATCTAATACTGATAATGGATAGTTCCTTAAATACTTTACATGAATTAGACAATATAGTTATTGCACAATCCAGTGAATGTCGTGTCCAAGACTTTATAACACAGCACATAATACATAAATCCGATATAACTATTATATCACAAAATATACGGAGTATTTATAGAAATTTTGATGACTTACACTTAAATCTTATTCAACTTAAAATAAAGCCTGATTTTATTATCCTTAGCGAGTGTTGGTTAGACCAGAACAAACCTGTTCCCATGTTAAATAATTATACGTCCTATAATACTACACAACACATAAATCACTGTGATGGTGTGACTGCTTATATTAATAATATGCATTCAGTGAGTGTCAAGGAAATTTCGCTATTAGAAGCGTCTTGTCTGCAAATTCAATTTAATGACTACATTATTATTGGTATTTATCGCTCACCATCTAACATCCATGCTGAAAGTTTTATCAACTCTCTTAGTCTTTACTTAGAGTCCTTAAAAATGTGTAAGCTTATTGTTTTGACGGGTGATATTAACATTAATATAATACACAAATGTAATGAAAGTACACATGAAAGGATGAATAGACTAAACTATTTAAATATGTTGTGTACACATGGCTTGCTTCCAGGACACTCGATACCTACGAGAGGTAACAACTGTCTTGATCACTGTATGTTAAAAATAGATACAAATAAATCGAATGCAACAATCATAGTGATAAACACAACTATCACAGATCATTACATGACTTTCCTGAAGTTAAATAATTTTTGTAATAAAACTGCATTTAGTAATAAATTCAAAAGGTCAGTCAATTATGAAAATATTATTAATAGCCTGAAAAGCACTAATTTACAAGATCTGCTTTTATGTTGTGATTCTAACATTTTAACTGAACTCTTCACAAATAAAATCCAAACACTTATATTAAAAAATACCTCTTTAAAATTAGTCCCCAAAACAAGTCGAACAATAAAACCCTGGATGACACAAGGTGTCCTACGTTGCATTAGGAACCGTAATAATATGCAATTAAAATTAAAATTTAATCCAGAAAATGAAATGTTAAGGATCACGTATAAACGCTATAGAAATCACTGCAACAGTTTAATTAAAAAACTTAAGCGCAAATATGAGCGAGAACAGATAATGAATGCCACCGGGAACCCTAAAACGCTCTGGAAAGCTATAAATGATATCACACATCGCAAGCAATTATTACATAAAAATATAGAGTTGTTAAAAATAGGATCGACCCCTCTTGAATCCGTTAATTTGATTAATAGTTACTTTGCTAATGTTGGGAAATCCTTGGCGGAGGATATTTTATCAAAATTTAACTCTATTAACATTTCCACTGCGGATAAAACAGTAAGCTCACATGCTTCATCTTTTGCTTTGCTGGAGACTGATGATTCGGAAGTTAGGAGTATACTGATGAACCTTAAAACAGAGAGTGCCCCTGGATATGACAATATTACCACCAATTTTCTAAAACAGGCCCATATGATATTAGTACCCATAATAACACACCTGGTTAATCTTTGCTTTAGGGATGGCGTTTTTCCTACAGCTCTAAAGTTGGCTTTAATTACCCCTGTATATAAAGGTGGAGATAGATGTGATCCAAGTAACTACAGACCTATATCAGTTCTCCCTGCAATATCCAAAATTTTAGAAAAATTGTTAAATAACCGTTTGATTAATTACTTAAATAAATATAACATACTTTCAATGTCACAATTTGGCTTCAGACGAGGACTTTGCACAGAAGACGCTATTTCAGGGCTGACGTCACTCATTATTGACCAAGTTGACAAACGAAATAAATGTTTAACAGTTTTTCTCGATATAAAAAAAGCCTTTGATAGCGTCTCTGTCCCCACTCTTGTAAATAAACTTGAACATATAGGCATACGAGGTAAACCCCTAGACTTATTTAAAGACTACTTAACAAACCGTAGACAACGGGTCAAAATAGGAGAGCACTGTAGTCATGACTCTACCATTACCTACGGTGTTCCACAGGGGAGTGTTTTAGGCCCGACTCTATTTTTGGTTTACGTGAACAGCCTTTGTGATATATCGCTTCAAAATGGGCACTTATTCTCGTATGCAGATGACACTGCTTTGGTATTTTGTGGTCGAACCTGGAAAGACGTTCGGCACAGCGCTGAAGTAGGGTTAGCCAAGGTTGCGGAGTGGTTAAGAATACATTTGTTAACTCTGAACACATCTAAGACAAACTATATATGTTTTACTAACTACAATAGGACTCAACCTAATTTTAATATTAAAATTCATTCTTGTGTTGACCATAATAGCTCTAACTGCTCATGCCCATATATAAACAAGGTATCCAGCACAAAATATCTTGGAATAATATTGGATCAGCGTTTATCCTGGCATCTACATATCGAACTTTTAATGACAAGAATTAGAAAATTCATATGGTTTTTCAAAATTTTAAGACATCTCACAACAACTCAGATATTAAAACAAGTGTATCTTTCTTTAGTTCAATCAGTTCTGGCATACTGTATTAGTATATGGGAAGGTGCTACGAAAACAAAGTTTTTGGATTTAGAGAGAGTTCAAAGATCATTACTGAAAGTTATGCATTTTAAGCCTTACAGATTCCCAACACAAGATTTATACGACCTGTGTGATCTTCTTACAGTTCGCAAGTTGTACATATTAAATATAGTTCTTAAGCTACACAAGTCCCTTGCATATAATCTTGAAGTCAAAAATAAAAGGAGAAAAACTAACATAGCTCCAAGTGCTCCGGTTAAAACAGCATTTGCTAGACGGCAACAGGCAAAAAAGTCGTCTTATTTGTACAATTACTTAAACAAAGAATTGAATATTTATTCAAAAACTAGTAAAGAATGTAAGAAACTTCTTATTGAATGGCTCAAGAGGAAAGATTATCACGAAATCGAAAATGTGTTAAAATAACACGGCCTACAAAGCACGTGCATACACGTGCAATCACTCAAACACACACAAACGCACGCATACACACAAACACACACACACACACACACACACACACACACACACACACACACACACACACACACACACACACACAAACGCACGCATACAAACACACACACACATTTTTTTTTTTCTTTTAAATTAATTTATCAAAGGGAAAGGAATTTTATGTTATTCTTGTAACTACAAGTATTGTATGTTAATTATGGAAGAGCGAGTTTTCCTGTCACAAGTATTGAAAAATACTTAAAAGGAGAACTTTGTGTACTGCTGATGATGTAAATTTATTGTTACAGAATAAACATTTTTTGATTTTTTTTTTTGAGCTTTGCTGACAAATTTGCAGATTATTGCCGGTAATGCCGGTATTATCGGTAAGGTACACCGAACAAAAATTTGTAAAATTAATAGTTTATTTTATTATATACAATATTAAAAACTATAATAAAAAAATTAAAACTAGTAACTTAATTATCATACAGTCCTACTCCCCGCTGTGTCGAGCCAAGAACGCTGGCTGCGTTTCCCGCAGAATGGCTATACTTAGCCTACGCCTACTTAGCCTTTGAGCGACAAAAAAACCAGCCATCTTATCACCAGCAGCAACGACCAGCCGTGGATGGAGTTCCTTTAGGAAATTCACCGCACGTGGACCCCACGGACCGATAGTCTCTACAGCAAATGGCACAAATATGTAGTCTCAGAGACATCTCTCAGAGACTCCTAAAATTGTAGCTACAATTTTAGAATTTTGTAAATTTTTCACAATTGTGTAATTTTTATTGAACAGAAATAGGTATATAAAATTTAAATCGTATTTAAAAATTGTAAATTGTAATTTTATTAGATAGGGCACTGGTGTAGCTTCTGTAAGATAGCAAAATATTTTGTATAATATTATACAAAATATTTTGCTATCTGGCTCCGTGGCGCAGTGGCTTAGCAATGAGTTGTTGCGCTGGGGGCCGCGGGTTCGAATCTCGCACGGAACAAGTATTTGTATGGCCTACAAATAATTGTTACGGGTCTGGATGATTGTCGTTGTGCAATTTATGTTTGTAAACTGCCTCCACGACACAGGAGAATATTCTAGTGTGGTGGTAACGTTTTTTAAAAAAAAAAACTCATAAGTCAGATCCATAAAATAAAGACTGCGCGTCTTGGAACAGTGTCAAAGGTGAGAAAGATATTTTTGAACTATGATGAAATGAACGATTTGCTTAATGCTACGTAAATCAGTACTACAAATGCAAAGATCTTATAACCACAGGTCTCGTTGTTCAAGCGGTTGTAACTGTTGACTGCTGATTATGAAGTCCCGGATGAAAACAAATTAGTTGTTGGAATTTTTTACCTTTAAATTCTCAGCGTGGAGTCCGAAATTTGGACAGTGTTTCACACATTCAGAAAGAAGTTGGTCCTGCACTTGATCTCTCTTCATCAGCATCTGATTATCATTCCGTCGGACTATAAGTATGAGGGACTAGAGAATGCACCTGCGTGAATACTTGTCCACTATAATCCTATGCTACGCGGATGGGTAGTTGAGACTGGCCGCCGTCACAAAATTCAGTCCGGAGGACATAATTACTTCAGGCGCATTACATTTTATTTTATCCACCAGTCACACAGGTCCGATATTATGGTTGTAGCATGAATAGGTCAGCTCGAGCAGGGAAGAATCAGGCTCTCATGGAATAACAGTGTAAAATAACAATTTTATGATGCTGTGTTTCTTATGATAAGTTTTTTTTTATACAATAAAAGGCAAACAATCATGCCGCGCACCTGATCTGATAAGTCTAGAGAACCAGAGACACTTATTACTGTAAACGATACAATCAATTTTAGTCCTGTGGAGTGACAACGCAGCTGCATTTTGATTCTAAGCCGAGGATAGATATAGATATCTGCGGGCCACTACAACCACTAACTATCAGGCGGAATGTGTGCTCATTTGTCACCCTTATTTTATAAAAATAAGTCATCATCCATACATGCGTAAACATTTAATCAATTTAAAGTCGAAATATTTAATTTACAACGGTAGTTATCGTTCTGCATGCCTTTCAGTATCCGAGAATGTTAATAAGCAAACCGTAAAACACGGCACTATTGCTTTTACTCAAGCGTGTGACGTTATCGACGAAGTTGCATGAAAAACGACGTTTTGAAATTGCGCAAATACAATAGAGTTATTAACGTTTATAACTATCACACGAACAGAAACCTGTTCGATTCGAATGCTTAATACGCCAGTCTTAAACAGGTTGTGTTTAAAATAATCATTTGTTATCGAAATTTACTTTAAATTTTACTTAATTCTGCATTCTCATGAATGTTTTGTTATGTTTCAAGTGTAAAGAAACAGAGAAAGAATTGAGCAAAAACAGTTAATTAGAGAAAAACATTTTAAATATAATGTATTCTTACATATTTATCTACTTTAATTTCCTTCTTCATATATAGTATTAGTTGAATTATTTCTTATCATTCTGTTGTATTAAGAATTGCTACATATCTTCGTATAAAGTATATCATTTACATATCTCAAAGTGAACCTTGAGCTTATTTATTTGGTTAAAGCAATTTTGTGAGGCCATCCTGATAGAGAAATTGAGTGAATTTATCATATATATTTATAATTTAAAATATATATTTGTATATATTTTTTTTTTGCTTTTTTAAAAAACGTTACCCTCACACTAGGATTTTCTCCTGTGTCGTGGAGGCAGTTTACAAACATAAATTGCACAACGACAAACATCCAGACCCGGAACAATTATTTGTAGGCCATACAAATACTTGTTCCGTACGGGATTCGAACACGCGGCCCCCAGCGCAACAATTGATTGCTAAACCACTGCGCCACGGAGCCGTATATATATTCATTTTTAAGAGAAAAGAAAAGTTAGATGGGCTATATTAGGGATAATAGGCGCAAGAAAGGAGTGAGTAAGAGATAAGGGCTTATAGAGGAGAATGGAAGAAGAGTACATATTATGCTGACCCCCAATAAGTTATTGGGATAAGGGCAGGTAGAAAAGGAAGTAGATATTCCAGTTGACTCGGCAGACTTTGTTCTGTACTTTTCGGTTTTTAATCCGCATTGACTTCTTAATTTTTTTACAGTGAATATACAAAATTTATTTATATCGGATCCCGATTTTGTGACTTTGTTATTGGCACTAAACATACAATGTGAATATTAAGTTCCAGGTTTATAAATTTAATACACATGCAACATATCGGTTCCTAACATAGCTATGAACGCATAGCTCTGAACGATTTGACCAAATGAATGTCTAATCCATTACAGTTTATACGATCACTAACAGACGCACCAACGATTATCAATCTACTTGTCAAGCGCGACGATTAGTGCATATCCCCTCAATAATTTGAAAGACTTCCTTCTATTAAAGTTGTCAAAAAATTGCTTTGCGTACATCCGCACGATAAAATAAAATGATGTGTCTTACCTAGTTTGAAGAGCACCTCCCGCCCTCCCTCAATTGCGTGCACTATCCCCGTCACCACTAATCCCAGCACCACTACTCCCAACACCACTACACTAGGAAAGACACACCACTGAAGACAATACGACACGTATTTCGCCTCTACACGAGGCATCCTCAGGTGATATAGACTCTACGGTGGCTAACCGCTAAGTCAGTGCCTCGTACGCAAAGTAATTTTTTGACAACTTTAATATAATGAACTTCCGCAAAGTAACGCCTGATTCCATTAATTAGACTTCCTTCTGTTCTCTTTATTAGCATTGAACTTCTACTACTATATTTTCAGCTAGCTATAGTAGCCTTAAAACGTTAATAAAATAAATTTGAATGATAAACATTAGTTTCAAAAGCTGTCGGAAAAAATTACCTTTACAACCAATCAATAGTTCACTGTTGCCGTTGTTGCCATGCTTGTCAGGTGGATCTGTCCGCAGTCTTGTTTTGTTCATTGCTAATAGCAACACGCTGCTGACCATCTCCTAGTTTGTTTCCTCTGTCGCCTCTTACAGCAACCACGGGACGATATGAGATAGTGAATTATATCAAAAAACCAGCGTGAAGTAGAGGTTTACCTCTGCGTTTCGCTTGGTGAGTGCAGGTGGCCGGAGGCCCTTTTTACTGGAAATGAGGCATTCCATCTTAGTCCTCACGGGTGACAACGCATCTACATTTTGATTTGTAATAGAGGATAGATGTAGATGTCTATGGGTCGCAGCAACCACTTACCATCAGGTGGACTGTGTGCTCGTTTGTCACTTTATCCTATAAAAAAAATATTATATTGTATCATATCATGGATTATCAAATATTCATTCATCAGAATAATCAGAGTAATATATCAGAATCAACGTGTTGTGTTTTACTCACCTAGATTTCGGTCCTCCAGACCGAATTTCGGTCACGGCATTCAATCTCAGACTAGCTATCAGCGCAGAACATGATTATAGTACTCAAGTGTATTGGCAAGCACAAGTGCACTCTCTACGCCTACCAACGGTTTTACGTGCTTTACAAGGCACGTGGGTGTAACTACTACTAACAATTTCTTCTTAGAAAGGAATTCGGACCCGGACCTGAGATCATCAGTCGCGTTTACGACCATTAGGATGTTACCACACCAATCGATCGTTTGTCGATTTATGGCATCGATCGATGGTGGAATGGATTAGTCGACGTTAACCAATAGTTTCTAACACACTGATCGATCGACAGTAGAATGGATTAGTCAACGTCGATCGAGCTGCTTGATTATTCGAGAACCCGTCCCGCTCCACCGACCGCTATTTAAATGTCGTCCACATGAATTTAAGCTATCTCTAGCCTTAAAAAATGGGTCGCATCCAGAGTCTTCTGCGTTTACGTCTCCGTAATAATAATACGAGCAAGTGCGTACCAGCCAACAATAACGCGTCCTCTTCTGAATACATTTTGAAAGATACTGATGATGAACCCACGAACACATTGATTAATTGTTGATCGACGTCGATCGATGATTGAAGAACGTTTTATCGACCAGTATACGTCGATCAACGGCATCGATCGACGATCGATCGATTGGTGTGGTAGCAACCTTAGACCAAAGAGGCAGTTTATAACAGTCTATAACATATTTTACTGCCATCTATTGTCACGTAAAAAAAATATACCGGTAAGGTTTAGTGATCATTACCTTTTCTTTTTATTGTATGCTATTAATATGAGACTACTACTAAAAGCAATTCATTTTAAGCTAATTAAGAATACGTTGTAATAGAAATAAAATCAAAATAGAATGAATTAACAATATTTCAAAATTGCGTTTTAGTTTTTTTTGTCAACAAAAAGCGCAATTTATCTATTTATTTTGATATTAAAATAAACCCTGTCTCTAGATTTGATTCTAGATCTGTTCTATCTTTTAAAGTAAATAGTAAATATTTTTCAATAACAAACTCAGAGCAATCTGCGATCCTAATACTACAGCCACTTACTTTTATCACGTCTTGCTTAGAACAAGTCAAGGATTTTCAGATCATTGGCACTAATAGCACGCGACATTATTATTAGGTACATAAAAAGGCGAGGCTTTGGGTTGATTGCTTTACGTTTAACAACTTGTCCCAAATAGGTTAGCAATTTCGGATTTGATTGGTACAATTTTTAAATATAGTACACATTATAAATGTAGTACCCTCGTTAACGCAATAAGCGGTTATAAAGAAAAATAGGAAATGAGAAATTTAAAAAATAGTTAAGAAATAAATGGACATTAAGCATAAAAAGAAAGCTATACAATTTAGAACATAAAGTAAAATTCTTTCATCTGATGTGAATTTTAATAACTAGTATAAATGTAACCGTATACGTATTAGGTACTATTTCATTTAGTTATATTTTGTTTATAAATAAGAACAAATTAGAACACGTCAAATCGCCAAACCTTATACCAAATCGCCAAAAGTTTTCCATACAATTTGGATATGTCATAGATTTAAAATATTGTAGAAGTCGATATATTATCATCGCCAATTTTGCTACAAAAGTTTCGTTATGGTGTGTTTCGTAATTCAAGGTGCGGTTATTAGTCTGAATGCCAAGCACTTATAAGGCTAATAGTGTCATAATACGTTTATATAATTAATAGCTATTATTATTTAACAGTATCGACGGCAATAATAAGAAAATAAACCAATTTATTTTGGAATTAATTGACTGCTAACATAAATTGAATTTAGTACTTTACAACCTTGTTGTCATGACTGTCAAAGATTACTTGTGAACATAGAGGAACACGGGCCACCTGTCGACCGGAGGGGAGTAGCCATACCTACGCAGGCATACCCACTCTGTCTAAGTGCGCGCGGTCCTTTGCGTACAATAAAGCTAGTCACAACAGCATTCCTTACTAGAATAAATCTAGTTTTTTTTCTGCAAAAAAAGACGTCATACGTCAAAAAAAGATGGCTTTACATTTCATACATAAGTAATTTTTAAACACATTATTGTTATTTGAAAATATATAACGTATTTATGTATGTGCAACTGTTGTTAGTTTATTGTTTAATTATTATGTGTGCGTTTCGTAGTGACAGGCGATTGTAATTGTGTGCGCAGAAACGTGGTAGAGCTACGCTGCAGCTATATTATTGCTGTAGCACGAATGGATCGGCTTGACCGGATGTAGGACCACGATCTCACAGAATACCAGCGTAAAATAGCAAGTTAATGCTGCTGTGCTTCGTATGGTGAGAAAACCGGAAACCCTTTTTTTACTTGAATCTAGGCAATCCATCTTAGTCCTCAGGGATGACAACGCATCTGCATTTTGATCCTTAATTAAAGATAAATGTAGATGTGTGTGGGCCATAGCATCCACTTACCATCAGGTGGACTGTGTGCTCGTTTGTCACCTATATTATATTTTAAAAAAAGATTTCCTACCGCAAAAAATGACAGTTTAGTATCGGGAAAAACGCTATGGCTACTCCCCTCCGGTTCGCTGGTAGCCCGTGTTGTTGAATAACAAGTTTTTTCCACTTCCTCCGCGTTCACTTTTTTCTTCACATGTTAGTAATATATTTATAAATTTATCTTATAATTTATTTACACCTTTACAATTATATAAAAAATACAGACACTACTAGTCCATTGTGTAATTTCTTTCAACATCCATTATGAAGGATAGTTTTTTTTTACAAACATGGGTAAGGGTAAACAACGAACGCACATTCCAACTAATGAAAAGGAGATCATCCTTTGATCTGTAGACACCCGCGAGACCTCGGGTGGGGGGGGGGTAACATCCCGCTCTATACTGACCATCTACAGACTAGTTTGACACAAAGCTCTTCTTTCGAAGCTTCCTTCCTATGGGATTCCCGAGAAATTATGCAATTGGATCACCAGTTTTCTCGCTAATCAGAGCATCAAGGTCGTAGTAGACGGTGTATGCTCCGATTACAAGACTATTAATGCTGGTGTTCCACAAGGCTGCAAGCTACATTCATTGCTATGCAGATAACAGCACTGGTGATGCTATATACACCGGCCGTGCCAATAATTCTCGGGAAAACGTCGCTGAGTACCGAAACAAACTTGTGTCTGAAGTAGAGTCTTTGCTGAACAAAGTCTCGGATTGGAGACGACTAAATCTAGTTTAATCTTCAGAAAGCACAAGTTTGCGCGTTTACTGCTAAAAAAACCCCTTTGTTGTATCTCCTCCGTTTCAAGGCACTCCCCTTGTTGCTTCAGCCAGTATCGGAATCCTCGGCGTTGACTTATCGAGAGACGTGCAGTTTCGTGGTCACTTGGAAGAGAAAGCCAAATTAGCCTCTAAAAGCTTGGCGTGCTCAGCAGAGCGGGACAGTATTTCATGCCGGCACACCGCCTGCACCTTTACAAGGCGTAGGCTCGTCCTCACATGGAATACTGTTCTCATCTCTGGGCTGGGGCTCCCTAGTGCCAGCACCTTCCACTTGACCCCATCCAGCCCAGAGCGGCTCGAATCGTCGACGACCGAGTCCTTTCCGGCTCGATTCATTAGCGTTGCGAAGAGATATGATGTTAACAGTGGTAGAGCCACGCGGGAGCTTTTGCTGTCGCACGGATGGGCCGGCTCGAACCAGGGTGGTACCACGACCTCACAGAAAACCAGCGTGAAGTAGAGATTTACCTCTGCGTTTCACTTGGCGAGTGCGGGTGGCCGGAGGCCCTTTTTACTGGAAATGAGGCATTCCATCTTGGTCCTCACGGGTGACAACGCATCTACATTTTGATTTGTAATAGAGGATAGATGTAGATGTCTATAGGCCGCAGCAACCACTTACCAACAGGTGGACTGTGTGCTCGTTTGTCACCCT
Organism: Parnassius mnemosyne; assembly: GCA_963668995.1. NCBI lineage: Eukaryota > Metazoa > Arthropoda > Insecta > Lepidoptera > Papilionidae > Parnassius > Parnassius mnemosyne. The sequence goes on along the minus strand of CAVLGL010000104.1, from coordinate 48,039,372 downwards.
TATCCTATATAAAAAAAAGATGTTGCATCTCTTTGCGTATTTTATCGCATCTAGCCAGGGAGTGCTCTGATGAATTGTTTGGACTAATTCCAGCCGCTCAATTTCACCATCGCCTATTGCGACGAAAAATTGCGATTCCATTCATACCATCTGGATGATTGACGGTCCATCACTGTGCGTTTTAGAATATGTTTTCTTCCTCGCACAACTTCCTTGTGGAATCGATTACCAACAGCGATTTCCGGACCGATACGACTTAGGGGCGTTCAAGAAAAGAGCCTACTCCTTTTTAAAAGGCTGGCAACGCACCTGCAATTCCTCTGGTGTTGCAGTTGTTCATGGGCGGCGGTAGTCACTTACCATTATGTGAGCCGCATGCTCGTTTGCCTCCTCTCCTATGAAAAAAAATATAAGGAAAATGGGTCTCCGGTTTTTGCACTCATCATATGATTACTATTATTTTGTTCACTTCCTAACCTTTATGTATTTGTTACTTACAATACATCATAATATACTTAAGTACATTGTAAATGTTAAGTTATATTTAAATATAACTTAACAATATTTATAAGGAGTGTAGTGTCATGAACTAAGGCTGTATTTTATCGCTAAGAATTATATTGTTGTTAAAAACATTACGAAGTCACATCCAAATTTTATTTTTATTTTTTTAAACATGTGCGAACCTCTGACGATAACGATTTGTCATAATCCATTATTCACGCAGGCCTGTGTTTGGTGAATTGGTGCCTTACGTAAGCATAATTGTTTTCGTTTTTGGGCAACTTACGAGTTATTAGACACGTCTGTTACACTGGAATTACCTGTTGCAGAAGCCTGTATAAATCAATGGATGTAACTGGGCAATCGTTGCATCAGTGCATCATGTGGATATAAAATAAAAGAAGTACATAATTTTAGTAATAAACACTGCATTCGGGCAATAATTTTAACTTTCGTCTGTTATTTTACGCTTTTACTTTTAGTAAAAAGGTATTTTGTCGGTATTAGTAATACGTTTGGTTCAAAATTATCGGCACCTTAACAGTTTGCATGTCTATCATTTATACTATTTTAATCATCATCATTATCGCAGCCTATCAAAAGTCCATTGCTAAACATAGCCCTCCACATAGATTATCTTGTAGGGTGGATATTTTAGCAAGTCTTTATTCCTAAAGATGCATCTGACATTCACTACGAAATAGCGGAATTCATATTCTTCTTTCGTTTTTAGTACAAAAAGTTAGTTAGCGTTACAGACTATATCTATATGTCTCTCATTTCTGGAAGGGTTTTTAGCGCAAGGAAGTTTCCGCTGCGTTGCCCTGTTGCCGTGTCCGCGCTGTTTCTTTGTGTGTTTTTGTTAGGACTGTAGCTATAAATGTAAATTGGAAAAATTTGTCATCCATTTTATTTACATTAGTAATATTAATTTTCAATCGAAATGGAAATATATTTGCCAAATGACGATGGAAAAAAATTATATATCACTCCATTTCGTACCATGGATGTTGCGACCTCCGACAGATAGCAGTATTCATTGCTGCTATTTTACGCCGGTATTCTTTGGAAGCTTAGTCCTTCCGCTAGAGCCAATACATTTATATTGCTCTTGCCTACTAAGTAACTTATACCAAGCAATGTAATCGCTTTCAAGCGTGCAATTCTCTCTACAATGTAAGAGATACATGTTCGGCAGTCGATCGATAGTTAGGCCTGGTCACCATTTTACCATCTAAACGTATCTTAGTTAGGCGTATCGTATTGAGTGCTTGTAAGCCGTATCATATAAAAACGCGTACACACGTAGGCATATTGTATCATAACAACGTATACGTATAACGTTTTTTATATATGGACTCTAAAAATTTACCTCCGATCCTCGTGTCTTTTATACCTACTTCCAAACTTTTCAATAGCGTGTAGCGCGCGTAATGTCTACTTTGATAGTAGGGCAAAGCCAACCGGAGATGGGACGTGGCATATTGTACTAAAATATGTCCTCACTGATTACGATACGTGTATCGGATATGACATATTATCAGATCAAAACCTCGTAATTTTTGTGTGGAAGGAGACCTTTTAGATACGGAATAACATGATTGCGTATTTTACGTCCAAACTAGCGATCAAACGTCTGCGCAACGCGACGGAGATACGATATATAACCTGTCGGAAATATCTGCGAACCTGGCTTGATGACGTCATGCAATATGGAGAGATGGCAACGGTACTGGATAGACGATAACGGGCGGAAATATCTGCGAACCTGGCTTGATGACGTCATGCAATATGGAGAGATGGCAACGGTACTGGATAGACGATAACGGGCGGAGGTGCGGGGAAGCGCGAGGGGAAGCGCATTCCAGCGAGGTTCGCAGATATTTCCGACAGGTTATACTTATCAAGATGAACATGTGTAAACCTGACCTTAAGGAGTGATGAAAAAGAGGAAGATATATATTTGACAACTATAACTGTTATAGTATTTTTATATGTATGTTTATACTAGTTTCAATATACGTACTATTATACGAAATATATGTAAGATACGAAAAATAAATTTAACGTATGTTATTAAAGTACGGGAGGGTAAATTTAACCTTAAGCGTTGCCGCCCTATAAAACCAAAACTAGGAGGAGGACAAAGACAATAACACATAACAGTATACTATAACCAAAATTTTAAAAAAGAAATAGTAAATAAGCTTTGACAACAATTAGGAATACTTCAAAAAGTCAGCATAAACAGTTAATGACCTATAAAATATATATTTACTATAAAATCAACTGTCAAAATGGCGTCGATAAAGCAGCGCCCTTTTGACCTTTTATTATTTGATTGACAGATGAAGAGCTATTGTATTACAGAGCTATCTATGCAAACAAGGTTGGAGTTTTTAAGTTGTAAGAAAGTGACCATATTAATCACACCTACGCTATTAATCGCGTAAGATCCAATAAATAATTAAAAAAAAATTGCATATTCACCACATGCTGAACTATAAATGTCAATGTCCTATACAAATTAAATTAAATGCGATCATTATAGAGTCGAAAGATCTCTTGCTATTCGATTTCCATGACCTAGATTAAATGATCGACGTACAATCTAAAATTGACCTTAAAGCATTTAGTGATATAGTTAGACCTAATAGGCATACAATGTTGACAAATTTTAGCTGTTAATTGTCTCTTTATAACATAAGATTGACAAACTTGCTAAACGTTTGGTTGAAAACTTTAACCAGCTCCAAAAAAGAAGACTTTGTCACCTTATCACATTTAAGACCAATATAGTTCTTCATAATTAGTAAAAATACTATCGCTAACGCTCCACAACTTTCCAACCGGAACACAACAGTGGATACACAGTCCTCTTACGTAAATGTAGGTAAGACATACTTTTTTTTTATAGATATGAAGGTGATAATTAAGCATGCAGTCTATCTGATGGTAATAAAATTCTATGGCCCATAAACATCTCCGTCAAACCTCAATTAAAAATCAACATACAGATACATTGTCGTCCCTGAGAACTAACCTGAAATACCTCGTTACCAGTAAAAGTAGTCTCCTGATCTTGAAACTCACTATACGAAAGACATCAGTATTATGTTTCTAATTTACACTGGTTTTCTGTGATTACTTTACGCTGGCTTTCTATCCAAACGTGCTCATTTCATAGTCAAAGCGCCCCTTTAGTACAGCAGCCATACTAAGATATATTCTCTACCTATATCCAATTAGAAAGGTGGTCTTATCATTAACTAAATACTCTAATACAGCTTGAAGCTCAAAGCTCAATGAGTATTTCCACGATAAACAATAAAAATATTCCTTTTATTATTAATTTAGTCTTCTATATTCTGCTTGACCGCGGTAACTTATGAACAACGAATTTATTTGTGAACCGTATAGGGTACATATAAGATAAGATTAACTCACAAGCACAGAGATACTTTATTCATGGTATCAATTACGAAGTTCCTCATCTATACTGTATGGGTATTGAGGATTGATGAAATGTAGAATTAAATCTATGACTTAACTTACAATGATTTAACAAGTAAGCATTTACCCTCCTTTGTCGTAATAATCCCAAACTACTTCAAAAGATGGTTAAGAAACTATCTTACCAGCGTGATAACTATTAAAATTACTCTCCTATATGGGACTGAGACGTAGTCCTACACTACTGAACGTATGAGGAAGCTTAAGGTCGCTTAGCTAAGAAACGAAGAGCTAAGGAGCGTGAGTAGTTTGGCTGCGTGAGGATGAAAAGCCCCCCCCCCCCCACTAGATTGAGTTACAACCTGGTTAGACATGCAAGAAGTCTTTGGATGCAGGTGATTCAAGAGCTTGCTTTGTGGCATTACTTCAGGTAGACAAATATTTTGACTTGTGAAGGACTGTAAATGACGATGTTGATAGAAATGACTCATATAAAGCTGTTTTGTGGTTGTTGTTCGTTTCATGCTTGACCACAATGATGTCAATAAATAGCCTACAGACTATTCATATATTTTCACATTATAATACCTATAACGATGACATATTTAAGAAAACTGATCAACAATCGATTCACATCTGTCGAGAACATACGTGTCACGTGAGTTAATAATCTATATATACAAATAAATAAAACTGAAGTGTCTATTTGTAATATCAAAAAAACCAGCCTTTTACAAAATACACATGAAAGTATTTACGGTACTTATAAGAAAAAAAGTCTGTGTGTCTGTTTGTTCCGGCAAATCTCCGAAATGGTTGGACCGATTATGACGGGACTTTTCTTTACGGGTATATAGCTGATGTTATAAGGAGTAAGTTAAGCTATTTTAGAATAAGAATTGGGGTGCCAAGTTAAAAAATTAAAACCCATGAAATCCAATCGTAATACCACCAACCAATTCCACGTGGATGAAATCGCGGGGACCATCTAGTGGTAAATAAAAAGCCTAAATACGTTCAATAGCGATACTGCTATCAATAAACGGTATAACTGCACTACTTTTACTCACTTTCTCGCTTATCCACGACCTGTATTTATTTGTATATGCTATATTTGGGCATGTAGAATGCTTGGTGTCAGTTAAAGGAAGAAATATTGCGGCTTTTATTTTCATCGACAATATTGATTGAAGTGATCATTAGTGTATTCAAATAAACGCTTTCAAATATAATTTAAAAGGTTTATTTCCCATTTGTAATACCCAAGTCATGAATCATGAGATAAGAACTACCATAACATTCGTATAATAGCCTTGAATTGATACTAGCTCAATGGTTAGCAGTCAAATGCTCTACAGAGCCGTGTTAGTTTAGGCGTTAAGTGTTCGCTGCAAATTTCACAGCACGCGAGCAACCCGGGTTCAAACCCCGTCCGTCAGTAATGAAAACGAAATTTTAAGTGCTGAATTAACACGTGACACGGGTTCGCTACCATACTGTTTCATTTAAGGAAATTAATATATTAACTTTGACCTCTCAATACATTTATGAAAATGTAATAGATACGTAATAAAGTACGTAAATAAGTGATGTTTATAATGTAAATGGAACAGACACAAGTTAATAACATACAAAATTTGACTTGCTCAAAGTTTAAAAACTTTATTAAACTAAGTTTGTATAAAAAGGGTTATTATAATATTAAGGAATTTATGGATGATAATAACCTCTGGGAATGAGATAATCGCGACCAGGCTATTTCTAATTTGTTGTGTTGTTAATTGTGTAACATACATGACTGTAAGCTGTTGTTTTTCTTTTTTAAAGTCTCGCTGGATTTCTTGTTGGTTCTTCCCAGGACAGAGGTATTTTCCGAACCAATGGTAATTATATATTATTTATTATCTACATTGAACAAAAAAGTCTCTGTTTCTGTTTCAAACTAATATACTAAACAGTAAGATATGACGAACCAAATTAAATATCGATTGATATTTCTGTGAAAATATATTATATAAGAATCAAGAAGAAATTTGAATGCAAAATTTTATTTTATTAAGTCGCTGTAGACGTCAGACATGCGGAAAAATTCAGCTCAATTGAAGTTTCACCGCCTACGTTGATATCATTCATTTAACATCACTTACACCGCATAATAGACAGTTCAATTCATAGACAGGGTCAAGTGCGAGATCTCTAATGTAATTTCAACGTCACAATTGACTCGTTTGTGCAACCGGTTGAATCCGAAATAACCAACTCAGTTCCTTGTTTTTTTTTCTCTTACAATTCAGATCATCTTCTTCATGATAATTATTCCTTAATTTCTTGCTGGATAAGAACCTTACCTGTTAAAGGAAGAATTTATTTTTTATTTTCAAAATTTTATTTGTTTATACATGGTAGAACCACACAGCAGCTATATTACTTACTACTACTTGTTCAGTCCCTTATTCTGATTATTGACTATGTCAATGTGTGTTGCCCAAACTGAGGTAGGTCTCATCATCATTACCATCACATCACATCATCTAAACACATTGGATCGTCTCCTTACAACTGTATCAGATATCCTTTCTTCGGGTAATCTAAAGTTACTCAGTCCTCAATCAGTTGCACCGTACTGGTTACTTATCTCACTCTTTCGTCCTCACGGCCATTAGACTCAGGAACGACATTCCTCTAGATATTAAAAAAGCTACAAACAAGTTTTTTTTCAAAAATTTTGTCCGTGAGGATGTCAAAAACATGCAATGAGATGTTTGAACTAACTTTTCATACATCTTTAATAATTATTCTGACATAGATAATAATTATACATAATTATTAATACATTTATATATTATATTAGACATTGAGTCTGCCATATGTACTACTTTGTACATTTAAGTATAAATTAGTAAATATTTAGGTTAAAGTATTTGCTTACTTCGGCTGTTTCGTATGATGAGTATAGAGAACCGGAGACTTTTTATTGGAAGCGAGGCATTCCATTGAAGACTTCACGGGTGGCCAAGCACCTGAATTTTGATTGTTTGTCAATAAAGAAAGATGCGTTGCCACCCGTGAGGACTAAGTTGGAATGCCTCTTTTCCAGTAAAAAGGGTCTCCGGTTCTCTACACTTACCATACGAAACACAGCAGCATTAAGCTGCTATTTTAAGCTGGTATTCTGTGAGAGCGTAGTCCTTCCCCGGCCGAGCCGACCCATTCGTGCTACAACTATACTAATAATATAGCTGCAGCATGGCTCTACCACGTACTAGGGTGACGATTATTTTTCCATAAAAAAAATCGTCAGCCTAGGCAGGCAGATTGTTGACCATCGCAGTAATTTGCACACTTACACTGCTGCCGTCGCCGGGTTAGGTATTTACCCCTGGTCCAAACGATGGTTATACTGCTATCCTGCAAAAGCCATAACACATTTCTGGCCCCTCACGACACCCACGGAACTTATCAATTTTTCTATTCTACTCCTTCCCTCCATTGGATTTCAGTTGCCAGGTACAGAATACCCCGAGGTATTACACTTACTACACTTACCCATTGTACTTTTAGATTTAGGTGGTTTACAAATAAAAAAAAAAACATTAGATTTTTGAACATCAGTATATACAATATAGAAACAAGTTTCAGTGCTTCGCTTCGTAACTCAATAAATATATGCAAATTTATTGTAAAACACAAATCGTATAAATGAAATCAAGGATATAACGGAATACAAGAAACCCTGCTCAACAACAAAATATGTTTTGTTACAACACAAGTAAATATTTAAGCATAATATAAATATGTTTGAATATACTATATTCAAACTATGCATACTATTTAATATAATATTATGTTGCTTATTGTAGTATCAGAAGAAAGTCGTTCTAACGTAGTAATTATTATTTTAGTTTTGTTTTATACTCCATATAAGTTAATTAAGCGTTGAAAAATTGTTTCATTTTTGAAAATACTTTTAATTCACAACGAATATTTGTGGCCAAATTTTTATGGCCACAGAAGCCAAGAGTTTTTTTTTGCATTTTTCATGGGCGCTTCAGATGATACGGAACGAAATGAAATTATGGATAATTATATTAGTCCAATACCACACCGTACGCAATTGTTATAAATAAAAATAATTTGATAATAATTTCTTATATTTACGCGAACACTACACATTTAAATAAAACTAGTTTTACGGATTTTATCGCGTATTCAGATTATTAATCTGGAGGTAGCCGTGGTTAACTATGACACTGGGACGTCATACACCTCAGTCCCCCCCGTGACCATGTGTGCTGTAAAGTGCTCAAAACGTCGGGAATATAAAATAAGTAAATATATGCGATAAAATCCGTAAAACTAGTTTTATTTTATTTAAAAATAATATGTTTATCTATTATTTATAAAAACGATTTATGTTGAATGAGGAAGATGTATATAAGAATTTAATTAATGTATGTAATAAGGTCGCCCAGCGAGCTATGGAGAGGCCTGTGCTCGGAGTTTCTCTGCGTGATAGACTTCGTAATCAGGATATCCGCAGTAGAACTAAAGTAACCAATATAGCTCAACGAACCAGTAAGCTGAAGTGGCGGTGGGCCGGCCATATATCTCCAAGATCGATGGATGCAGGTAGCTCGGGACTATGTTTTGTGGCATCCCTCGAGGTATGCCTACGTTCACCAGTGGACTTGTGATGGGCTGTAAAAATGATGATGATGATGTAATACGGCTTAATGAAGTTTTCTCGCGAGTATGGTTATGAAATGACAACAGTAATAATTAATTAGAAGACACAGAAAACCAACTACATCTTTCTATAAGCAATTCAGAATCAACATAGTGATTGACAAGCGAATATAGATCGAATCAACAAACACAAGTAAAACTAGAATTCTTTGGCTGTCAGTATGATATCAGAAAGTGTCGCGGAAGTTTTGTAGTTCAGTAGGCACACGGTCTTATAATGGGTGGATGGAAAGCAGTTCTCACAACAGGCAGCAAGACTGATAGTTCATTTAAATATTGTTCTGATTTGTGATGCTAATTGTAACAAAACATTAGTAAAATATCTTGAAAATTACGTTAGTCACCGTTAAGTTTTGATGCTTCGCGAAAATTAACCGTGGAGAAGTAAACAAAATCTTTATATTAAACATTTACAAACAAATTATTTCTTTGATTCCGAATTGTTTTGTCAAAAATGTTTATAAAAATAAAATTTGGGTTTCATATAAAATATTCAAAAATTGGGGAAGAGTAGGTAGGTAGGTCCAAAAGAATAGGTACCTCCTACGTACCTATTCTTTTGGAACATTATATTAGATATATAGCAAGCAGACTTCGTTTTGCATTATAATATAATATTTGTATGATATATGTATAGAATTACCTTTTAAACTAGAATATATATATATATATATATATATATATATATATATATATATATATATATATATATATTCTTTCATGAATTCCAGTAAAATAAACCAGAAATTATATTTATTCTGGTTTATTCGAACTTCGTTACCTTTTTTTTCTCATTATTAGTTTATTTTTGCTGCACTACCTCCCACATGTTTATCTCTGCTTTGCCGAATACTGGGAGAGAATGCCTTAAGGCATTAAGTCCGCCATATGTGCGATTTTATTTTTGTGCATAAAAGAATAAATAATAAATATGTGTAACACATTCTTAATTTAATAACGTTATCTAAATACTAATACGTAAAGAGAACACTTTGTACACCCTATAAAGCTTATAGCGCGCGCGGAGATGTTTAAGATTTGGCATAAAGTTTGTAGAAGAAGTGCAGAAAGCATGTGCATATATGTGTCATATATGCATGATATGTGTTACAAATACATAAAATAAAACATTAATTGTTTACGTTCAATGTCATTTGTTAAAACACACTCTAGTATGTGGTCAAGCAGTCGCACAGAGTAGGGATTATTGCAAAAAAGGTATAATACGAGTATATATATTCTTAGGGAGCAGCTATAATATAATATAATAATTTTGTACGTGGTAGAGCCATGCTGCAGCTATATTAGTAATATAGTTGTAGCACGAATGGGTCGGCCCGACCGGGGAAGGACCACGCTCTCACAGATTACCAGCGTAAAATAGCAACTTAACCCTACTGTGTTTCGTATGGTGCGTGTAGAGAACCGGAGACCATTTTTACTGGAAACGAGGCATTCCATCTTAGTCCTCACGGGTGAAAACGCATCTGCATTTTGATTCGTAATCGAAGATAAATGTAGATGTCTATGGGCTACAGCAACCACTTACCATCAGGTGGACTGTGTGCTCGTTTGTCACCTTATCCTATAAAAAAATAAACGAAACTCCACGCGAGTGAAGCCGCGCGCAATCTCTAGTGGGATAATAAAAGGTATATTCTCCTTTCCTAATACACAAAATCATTTTAAAATTATATTTTGTTTTTAAGAGAAATACTCTAATTTGGTGTTTTAAATTTGCGATTAAAAATCTCTACAATGATGAAATTTACTATTTACAGGAGATCTTATGTAAGTTTGATTAGTGTCATTTTCGTATCGTTATCGAATAAAATTGAACAAAAAAAATTAACAGCGCCCCTGGCAAACGTAATTGGAACTATATTTTTTCATACAAAGTCATTCGATGGCGATACGAATTCTATACAATAGAAAATAACCGGGTGATAGAACTGTAAACTTCCTTGGCAATGGGTATGCAAATTATACATATAGATGAACTTGCATTCGACTAATAATTTAACTGCAATATACATATAACTAAATCAATCCGGGTTTGATCACCGTCCGCACCAATGAAATCGTTAGTTGCAATTTTAAGTGCCGATTTACCACGGACTCGGCGGCGAAGGAAAACATTGTGAAACCTGCATGTCTGAGAGATAAGAAAAAAAGTATTTGGAAGACGTGTGAAGTTCGCCAACATGCAACACGGCGGACATTTGCTTGCCCTAAAAACTCTATAACTCTTTTAACATTTAATTAAATCAAAATAATGTTCAAAATTGCACACGATTTAAAGTTTGCCAAAATAAATCTCAAGCTTAAATCAATGGATTACATTTCAAAATCATTAGTCATTTAAATATGCCAATAAAATTCTCCTGCAGTAAGGTGATTGTTCCACATTAGCGGTTATTGCAATTTCTGTAATCGTATCCAATTCAAACATTCAACGGAGAGGCTGTAAACAGTTTCCTCATTGCCGATAGCTCATACTACAATTCAGTAATCGTTGATTTCCACCGGCTACGGCCAAACACTCACAAGGCTACTGCATAATATTCCAGCTTTTGTAACGATCACTAAACCAACAACACTGACAGGCTAATGATGTAAAGGTTACAATTAACGTTACAGCTTATGAAAAGTCCACTGCTGAACATGGGGCTCACCTTTAAATTGTCTCGTAAGGAGATATTTGCCATAGCAACTTTGGTAAGTTTGGCGAGCGCGTTGGCAACCGCATTCTCTTTAATTTTTTTTGTTATTAAGAAGACGCTGCTGCCTATCGCCTGGTTTGTTTCACTCTGCCGCCTCGTACGAAGTACATACGCCGGTCAATACAAAGGTTATTAATAATGCGAATTTCATAGCTCTTTTACGAACTGGTTCAACCCAACGAATAATGATGTTTTGCGAGGGAAGAACACTTTGATTTCGGTGTATGTTGAAGTGGCGCCGGAATTCAAGTTGAATTGCCGTGACAGACTCGTTATTTCGGATGAAGCTTTCGTACGCAAAAACACGGTGTTCCTACTACCTAACCTAACTGTACCAGCCCTACCCCGATCGGCCATTCGGGAGGGGAAGCGCTAGCCGTTTCAAAAACGTCCGCCTTCACAGCCCCATCCTGTATTATTTATTATCTGTACACTTTTAACAAAAATTCAGACTCTATTACTAATAATATAATAATAATCTTAAGTATGAAATATCATAACGTTTTGTTTTTATACCTATTTACATTAATAACATAATCATAACAATCTTGCTATGTGGTAGAGGTGTAGGAAAATCCATCGTTCCATTCCATCCTAGTGGTGAAGTAAGAGGTGACAAAAAGATGTTATGGCTTCCGATAGATGCGTAACCATATGGTTTACGCCAGGCGTAAAATACAACGAACGACGAATAGAAGCAGCGTCAGTGAAGCAGTGTCAGAGAAGTGTGAAACGTCTGGTACTGGGATCGTCAATCCGCTTCCCACGCAAGACGATTAGGCTAAATACTCCGGAACTTTACGAACTGATGAAGAAGAAGAGGAAGAATAATCTACAAGTATAATGGTAGCTATCTATTTTCAGGAGTTGTAATATATTTCATTCAAGACGTAAGTCTCACCAATCTGTTTTATAGAGATTACAATAAGATGAGACGGTGACATAGTTTGTTTTAAAATACGCTTGAAATTTGTTTTTTTTTTGACATTCTAAGCAAGTATTTATCTTATCTTTGACAAATCCTAACCAAAACATACTGTACCATTCGCCATGTGTATTACAGTCACAGATTCTTGTCGTTTAAATAACACTACTGTTTTATCACTGTGATAAAACACATAAGAAGCTAAAAATATCTTTACATTCTGATTCTCAGTGTCAATTTCGATAATGTGGTTGATGTACAGAACTTTATTATTATATATGTCATGGAAAGATGCCAATAATATGGAGGTTTTTTTTACTGGAATGCATGATACCATTAAGGGAAGATTTTAATTATTATTTCTATTTATTAACCTGAAATTAAATTTGTTAACGCCATGTCTAGAGCTCCCAAATCGACACTACAAAAGTGTCGATTTGGGATTTATTTAGACATTTATTTTTATAATATAACTGTTTAAATATTTTTATAATTAAATATAATAAATAATGTTTAAATATCACGCATTAAATAGAATCGTTGACAAAAATACAATAGGTATAATGTAAATTAAACACGAGGATTGTCATAAACATGATTTTAGTTCAATAACTACAATCATTTTAGGTTAAAGTTATTAGTTATCATAATTAAAAGTATCATTTTGGTAACAAAACTATATTTTCGTTAAATTTAATTGATATATGATGTGTGTTCAATATTTTAAAATAGTAACACTATTAAGATATCGATCGTTTGTTTGTGTTTATATAAATTATATTTTTGTTGTGTATTTTCTCTACATGTTCAACATTTGAATTATAAAATATAAGCTTTATTGCGTAATATAATACAAATTTATCTCAATTGATTCGTTATGAATATCAAGAGATTATAGCTATGCAAAATACATTTAAATAATTTGTTCAAATAATATTCACGCTCAATTTTGTAATAAAACTGATTTCACTTTATTAATGATTTAATGTTGACTATTTGATGTTATCTATTTTTTAACCGGCTTCAAAAAGGAGGAGGTTCTCAATTCAAGTGTATGTTGTTTTTTTTTGTTATGTATGTTACGCGATATCTTCGCGTACCTAATTGTGAACCGATTTTAATGATTTTTTTTACTAAATAGGCTATATCTCAAGGACGGTCCCATTAAATTTCGAAAAAAAAAATAAATTCCGCCCCAAGTGTGAAAAATAGGGGAAAAAGTTTCATATTGGACTATTGTTTAAAGAATTTCATATGTTATCTCCGCAGATTGAAAACCGATTATAATGATTTTTTTTTATTAATTAGGTTATATTTCAAGAGTGGTCCCATATAAATTTGGAGAAAAAATTCTACCCCGAAGCATAGCAAATAAATAACTTCTTCTTCAGCAATTTGAAGTCGGTTTGTAGGTACTTTTTATTAAAAGTTATAATTATTCTACTGTGAAAATTTGGATTCATAGAGGGCGATAATTCACTTGCCAAATAACGATTTCTTGAATACAGAGTCAAGAGTAGTTATTTTCTGGAGAAGGATACGCTACTGATTCAAATAGCAACGGCCTCTTTTTATCAAATTTCTGTACAACACGAGCTTCTTCGCTATTTCTCAAGAGGCAATGCAATCCTACACTTTCCTGATTAAATTTTCCTTTTACGTTTCCTAATTAAATAAAACGAATTCAACATTTACCAAGAATGCTATTTTCCTTTAATCTATTGCCACACGTTTGCTTATGTTATTGAATTGTCTGCTTCTGACTACGATGGACGATATGAATGGGTTTATTATCGTTTCATTAACTATTATGAACACGTAAAACAATAGAAAACAATGATTATTGAAAGTAAAACAACATTCCCATTTGCTTACTATTCGTATTTTGGTCATATTTTCGTATCATTTGGTCTTTTTAATTTTACATTGATTTCTTTAACTTTTCTCTCTAGCCTTGTCGCAACAGATGTTATAAAGTCAAGAAACGTAAATAAAAGTTGATTTTTTATTATTATTGCTTTGTTTACTCTGAAACCAAACTATTTCATGATATAACATTATGTCGTTGATAATTGTTGTATCACTATCTATCTATTTGTATGGTAATTACTGTAAATATTTTATATTGGTTATATTAAGGAAAATTGAATATAATGTACTTAGGTGCAATTGCTTATCGTAAGTGTACGTGTGTTTTCACTTGTATATACTAAAAATATATCTTTATAAACTATCTTCCTCTCTATTAAATTACATTTTTATTTCGAGTTTTATCCTAGATCATATCAATAGTCTTGTCAATAATGTTGTTAAGGGCTTATTTCTTTTTTTTTTTTTAAATATGAGTCACATTAACGGTATAGTACAATTATTTGTAAGTCTAAGTTTGTGAAGATTCGGTAAATTTTGCTTTTATAAATATTACATTGAATTCGCATCCCCGGCTGCCGGACTGATGTTTTCCGATAGAGTGAAAACGAGTCAAGTTAAACCCGTACATTGCGTGATGTTTGACGCTAACACCTGCTCGTGAACATCGGAGGTCAAACAATTAAACATTTATGCGAATACTAGGATTAACGTATTTATTGTTCCGAAAGTTCACGGTCGGTTCTAACAATTTCAGTATTCGAGGAGAGAAAGCTGTCTCTACCTCACCACTTAATCGAATTTGAACGTTTATTCTACTAATATCAAGGCCTAGTAAGTCTTCTTATTTTATATTACATTCCACTCAATGTTATTTCTAATTTTTTTTGTTATAAACAATATAATAAGTTACATATACTACATCGGTAAGACTCGTTTATATTACCTGATTCCTGCGCATTTTGTAGACGATGTATGTGGTGCAGGTGAGCGTAGTAGTGATGGTGGTGCAAGATGCATTCCAGATCGGTGCAGTTCAACATTGTGACGGGGCGCCGGCCGCGCCGGCAGCCGACTGCTTACACACTACCGCTGCGCACTTTCACAAAACTATTCCACTGACACTCCAACAGGTATCGTTGTCACATCACGTTATCTCCTTAAACACAGGAAAGATACAGGTGTGCATGGGTCGTGTCCATCTGCGACGGCGGCGCTCCGTCTGCAAGTGTCACTGTTTGCGGACTGGCTGCATCACATTCCGTTTATACTTTCCAATGCGATAAACATACATATGTCTGCGCGAGACGTATCATCACTGTTCGGAATTTCGCGCGACGATTACAGAAGCGGAAGGCGTATCGGCGAGGCGATCGGTTCAACACTGCGCAATTTTCGGTGCAACTTGTGCGTGCGCGCAACACTTGCGGCGCTCGATTGTATACTGAGAGCGATGTATGGGTATGAGCGGCTGCCACCACTCCCAGGCTCCCGGCCTCGACCGCGCTCGATGAAGCCCTAACTATCATTCGCGCCACCTATTGCCCTCCAGAGGATAACGCAGCGTTCAATGCCCGATCCTCATTATCATCTCGCCTCGAAATGCGTCTTCCTTGACGCGTCCTAATCATTGTAACCTATAAAATAACAACCACATCGATTGTTCTGCCGTGTTAGTATTCACAAGTACATTACCATGGAAATAAATAGTTTGTGTTCATCGTAAATTTAATTTGAATATCTATAATTTTCAATATTAAGGGTGTTGTTAATCAAAAATGGCGAGATTTGCTTTTTGTTTGTAAATTTTGTTTTGAGCAAATTTGCGGAAAAAAGGGAAAAAGCAAGAAATGAATATCCGCAGTGCAGGTCCCAAGGTCGTGGGACCTGCTTGCCGTGAGTGTTGTGTCTGCAGACGAACTTTCAAGCGAGCGCGAGCGTTGCGTATGTATGTACATACATACATTGTTTATGCACTAAGTTGATGCGTAGACTTTGTAACACGATCAAAAAATTTCTAAAACCTTTAACTGTCAAATAGTACGTAACAACACCTCTGATATTTCTGTACATATGATAGTCACTTTCATATATAAACAAAAAAAAATAGAAGATCGTTTTTACAGAAACTTGTCTAATAATTTGCAATAAGCACTCGGATTGATTGCGTCGTCGGAGACCAGTGCGACGCCATCTTTACGATATCAGTGAGGATTCTCGTACTAACGTACTAACGGTTTTTTGTCACAGATCCTTGACTATGACCTCAAGCTTTTAGCGCGCTGTAAGGTTGTTTAGTTTTTGAATAGCAAAATTATCAACACTTATTTCAATTTAATGTTGTTGAATGACCTGGTAAGACATGCAGGAAGTCAATATATGCAGGTGGCTGAAGACCGTGCTTTGTGGCATTGCTTGGGAGAGGCCTATGTTCAGGAGTGGATTTGCAAAGGGCTGTAATGATGATTATGAATATATATCTTAATATAAATAACGAATTGAACGGAAAATGTTTTAGATATAGTTGCTTACGAATGAAAGTCATATTAAATAACATATGATGTACATTTATTTCAGTACAGATACTAACTAATATTCCATTTTTACATTTTATTTTAATCATTTTCAGTTGGATGCTACATTTGCTGCATTAGTTGATTTCCTGTGGATGGAATATAATGTGAGTAGTGTACATAATTAATATTAAATTATGTTTATTAATTTCAATAACACACATATAACGTTTATATTTATTAATGAAGTATATTTATAATTTATAATAATTTTCTTTAGAAAGCCACAAGGCTTACTTTAATTTCCTTTAATTGTTGCTTATGATAATTAATAGAATCAGGCGTTACTTTGCGGAAGTCCATTATATTAAGTTTGACAAAAAATTACTTTGCGTACATCCGCTAGATAAAATAAAATCTTACCTAGTTTGAAGAGCACCTCCCACCCTCCCTCAATTGAAATCAAACTACTAATCCGCTAAGCGTTTTGCCACTGTAGAGTCTATATCACCTGAGGATGCCTCGTGTAGAAGCGAAACATGTGTCGTATTGTCCTCAGTGGTGTGTTTTTCCTAGTGTAGTGGTGTTGGGAGTAGTGGTGCTGGGATTAGTGGTGACGGGGATAGTGCACGCAATTGAGGGAGGGCGGGAGGTGCTCTTCAAACTAGGTAAGACACATTATTTTATTTTATCTAGCGGATGTACGCAAAGTAATGAGGTGATGTATCCGCCAGAAGGTAAACATAGCCATATTTAGACATAACCTATTTGGTTACAGTGTAAAAGAATCTTCAAGTAAAGAGGGGTTCATGAGAGTTGATTAAGTGACATTTGGAAAACTCTTTTATGGAATGTCCATCATAAGAAAGAAATTCAAGTCTTAAATCTAGACTGTTCTAAAATGCCTTCTTTTTCATCAACTTATAAAACTCTACTGCTAAACATGAGCCCCTCCTGTCGTAGAGAGAATTTTTAGGAGTTTTTCCTGTATCATGGAGGTAATTTACATATGAGTAAATTAATTGCACAAGGACAAACATTCAGGTCAAAAACAGTTATTAATAAGACACACAAATATTTGTTCTGACAGATGATAATTTCATTATCAAAGTTTTGTACTTTTGGAGATACAAAATTTTCGTTTGCTAAGCCCCAAAATGGACTTGCTTTTCTAAACATCAGTGTCCTGTCAGAGCTCTTCCCAGAATGCATAATTTGTTCTTACTAAAATATCATATCTAATATAATTGTCATGTCAATAATTTCTTATACGAGTACTTATTTGGGACATTACTTCGCTTAGTCGGTAACAATTATTCGATCTGGAACAAAATGTCTGATTAGGTAAATCTTACTTTGATTTTAATATCACCCGATGAATCCCATTCAGTTGACCCGAGTTCAGAAAATTACAAAACGTCATTTGTCCCAATTTGTCAGTGTGTGTTGCCAGCGAATGTTAACGGAACTCGGACGTGGTCCTAAATTGTTGACGATATGAGTAAGCTCAACATCGCCTAGCACGCTTTAAAGAGCACTATGTTCTAGGTTTTTCTACACTTTAAATCACTAACATCTGTAACGGAGATATCCGCAGTAGCGATAAAAGTAAAATTTCCATAGGCCAACACATCACTAAGCTGAAATGATAATAGGCATAGACTCGTAGAATTGATAACCCCTGGGGATGAAAGGTTCTTCCCCAGTGGTTATCAGTAAAGCGTTATTCCGGTAAGTGCAGTGTAAGACAATGTTACATTTGTTCTCTAAATTATTTTATAATAAAAAAGATCGGTCAAGTACAGGCTATGTATAATTCGTAAATTTTAAAGAGACTTAGACTGTAGTAATGCACATAATGTACATATTTCAAAAACACTTTACGTGTTGTTCGCAAATGTTTGACGCTGATCATGTCGTTGAGCAATAGCGCGTCAGGATGCATCTAAATTTTCGTCTGTTTCAGAGATACGCCGAGAGGCTATTGGCCAAATATACAAAGGCTACTCAACTTTAAGATGTATTTAAGCCTCGTGGTGTCACAGTCACTTTGACTTAAAGTCATAGAGACAGCACGAAACTTAAGGACTCTACATGCCGCTTCTACATGCCGCTTTTACATGCCGCTGATTTCAGAACTCACCTCCTCAGCAGTCGTTAGAGGCACGCAGAGAGGTCGTAAGTATAGCATGTTGCTGACACATGCTGAAAGTCCGTAAGAATTGGGTAACTTAAAAACTACTTTGGCTGTCTCATAGGAGGCCTGGAAAGCCATACGATAAGCATTAATCTACCGTAGGGAAGCTACTTTCGGTAGTTTTAGAAACGCTTTGAGATGTTATGACGGCGGTCTCCTGACGTCGAGTTTTCAGCACTGAGTTTTCAGCTGCTATAGCAACTATCTGACGCTCCGCCTGCTAAATTCTCCGCTATTTCTATATGAAGTGATGTTTCTTGCTGTCTCGCTATCGTTATAGCTCAAGCTATTTGTGAGTTCTACAAAAAATTCTAACTTGCGTTAAGTCATCATCATCATCATCATCATTACAGCTCTTCAAAAGTCCACTGCTGAACATAGGACTCCCCTAAGTAAGGCCACAAAGCACGGTCCTGAGCCACATGCATCCATCGACTTCCTGCATATCTTACCACTGATGGCCGGATGAGGAAGCTCAAGGTTGCTCAGCGAGCTATGGAGAGGGCTATGCTCGGAGTTTCTCTGCGTGATAAACTTAGAAATGAGGATAACCGCAGTAGATCCAGAGTGACCGACATAGCTCAACGGATTAGTAAGCTGAAGTGGCAATGGGCCGGCTATACAGCTCTAAAAACGGCAACCGATGGGGAAAACAGGTTCTCGAGTGGCAGCCTCGTAATGACGAAGTGTAGGGCGTCTCCCCACTAGATGGAGTGACGTTAAGTCATGATAAAAATAAATTCTAGTCACTCTTAAAATTTGAATTTATAATGCGATATTTAATTAAAACTGTTCCGAAATCTTAATATAAGCATGAACCATATCAATAGACTGTCTACCAACCAAAAAACAATCGACATTCCGTAAAGTAAATATTAATCTCAGTTAACAGATGGGGATAAGGAAACTATAAAATATAATCCAAACGAAAAACGAAATCAGCTTAATTCAAAAACAAACTCTAAGTCAACGTTTAAAAGAAACAAAAACCTATTTGAAAGAAGAAAATATTATTAGAGCGTAGTCGTAGTCCTTCCCCGGTCGAACTGACCCATTCGTGCTAGCACCATAATATAGCTGCAGCGTGGCTCTACCACTTAAAGTAACTGCGTGTTTTAACGGAGTTTCAGTGTCATCTAGTTTCATGCAAATTTGCCCGTCTATGTTGTTACAGAGTTTAGTGATAATGCTATATAGGACCTTTTCTTGGATGAAAGTATTTAGTTGATCCCCATCTTCTCAACGGCGACAGATGGCACTCAGCACTGAGGCAGAAGATGGGACTCAGTTTCCCTCTGTCGCTTCTTACGACACCCACGGGAAGTTATGGGGTATTCTTACCCACTACCGTATATCTATAAAGCATCCTGTAAATAAGATAAATAAATAAGGGTTTTGCGATTTTTCAAAACAACCCCTTAATGGTTTTTTAATTTAAAAATTTCTGCTCTCTCTGGAATTGAAAATAATAAAATGTACATTTTTAATTCCTTCAAAAATCTGCTCTTGTGGTCTTAAAACGAGGCTGCAAAGTGTGTATATAAATATAGAAAAAGAAATTTAAATAATAGAAGTAGAACGAAAAATAGAAACAGAAATGCTTTTTCTATTTTTCATTCCTTAGCACAGTGAATGCTTTTTATAAGCATCCACTTAGAAATATTTTGGAAAATTCAACCCTTAAGATAGCATGTTCCAGTTTTTATGAAACTTTTTATTTTACGAGGCGATTGACTCGAAACTTACCGAAAGTACTTTATAAATAAAATAAATAATAATCATTTCAAGATTTTGTTAAACAATCACCTTACATCGGGGCCATAAGGTGTATATAGAAAAACATAAATACATAATTTGTATGGAGAAAAATTAATGTTTTTTTTTTCAATTGGAAAATTGATGCTACTAAATATATATTTTTTTAAATGTACCCGGTTTTGAAATGAGGGTGCAAGTTGTATATAACAAATATTGAGGAAAGATGTTATACATCTAAAATGACAAGAAGTATGATGGGAATAAAAATAGTTCCAAAAAATAAGCTTTGAGTATATTTTTGAAGGAAAAAAGGATTGAGCACGGTGAGAAGGAGGTGTAACAGAAAATAATTTAATAAGTTAAATTAAACGCGATAAAATCCGTATGTGTCCAAAAAGGCACGTATGGCAATTCACAATGCTGTGTTAGTACCTACTTTAATGTATGGTAGTGAAAGTTGGGTGTGGCAGAAGAAGCATGAGAGTAGAATAAATGCTGTAGAAATGCGGTCATTAAGGAGTATGTTAGGGATGAAGCTGAATGACAGAGTGAGAAATTGTTTAATAAGAGAAGAGTGTGGTTTGCAAGATGATATTGTGACCAGGATTAAGAAAGGAATGCTTCGGTGGTTTGGCCATGTAGAAAGAATGAATGAGGAAAGAGTGACAAAGCAAATTTATGTTGCAGAGGTGAACGGCATAGTCGGGAAGGGTCGCCCTAGGCGAAAGTTTATCGACCAAATTGGCGATATATTAAAAATGGGCCAAATCAAGAGTACCTTTAACCGACGAGCGTGTATGCGTAGGTATATGGATGTGGAGGAAGCGAGAGAGGTGTGTCAGGATCGTGCCAAATGGAAGTCCATAATCTCTGCCTACCCCTCTGGGTGACAGGCGTGAGTGTTTATGTTTATGTTTATGTTTAAAATCCGTAAAAATTAGTTTCATTTAATGTTTAGTTTTCGCGTAAATACAAGAAATCATTATAGAAAATAATTCATTGAAGATGGAGGATAAATATACGGGAGTACAAGGTGGTAGATTGTTGGAGTGGTTTTCACAATTCGAAGTCTTAGTCTAACTTAAAATCTGCGATCATTATCATTTCGAAACATGAGAAAGCTGATGCGATAGCGTGAGATTTCCGTATTATGTGATCTCTAAATAAGCGTGTATCATAACTGTCGTCGATGTCGTATAACGCGTACGCGGGTTACACTGTGAAAAGTAAAGTAAATACAATTACAATTTAAATAAAACTAGTTTTACGGATTTTATCTCGTATATTAACTTATTTTATTTTCCCGACGTTTCGACAGCACCCATGGTGACGGGGAGGATAAACTTACAGTATCTTGAAGACTTGCGGTTGTATGCTTGGGTTGGGATTTAATTTTATTGATTATGGGATCCCAAGTAAATAGTAGCACCCAGCCATCTCCTCTATTGAAATTAGGATGTTTTTTGATTTCAATAGCCT
Organism: Parnassius mnemosyne; assembly: GCA_963668995.1. Taxonomy (NCBI): domain Eukaryota; kingdom Metazoa; phylum Arthropoda; class Insecta; order Lepidoptera; family Papilionidae; genus Parnassius; species Parnassius mnemosyne. Next base: position 48,017,205 of record CAVLGL010000104.1, on the reverse strand, counting down.
CGCGAATCATCCTTGGAAGGAATCGGTGTTCTTTAGCGAGGATTTGTGATCTGTATTGACAGGGGCGATCTTCTACGTGTTCACAGATTGCGGACGGTCATTACAATTACAATTTTTTACAAATAAAATTTAGATATCATTCAAGTCCGTTGAGCCGTTACAACGTTAAGAATTAACAAAGAATATGTATGACGTATGACGTATGTGTGATGTAATGTAATGTTAACAGTTGATATTAAAGCCTTGTTATGTTACGATTTCTGCTTTTATGACTGTCAGTGAGCATGATAAAAGGTTCGATTGAAAATTGAAAATAATTATGTAGGTAAAATATGCACGTATAGTATTAATAGTTATAAAATACCGAGAATTCCACGCCAAGTTATTTATCAGTTATGGTTCTAAACACATTTTAACGAGTTGTTAAGGATACTTAGTTACAAATATCACTTATTGACATAAATATCGTTTGTCTATATTAACACACACACACACACGCACACACACTTTTTCAAATAATAATAGCCAAGCCGGCAAATAAAGGAACAGATAAACAGAAGATTCCATTCAATTTATTCAAATGTAATGAAGAGCAGATATATAATTATGACAAGTATTTTAACAACAAAGGAATTACGCGGGTGGCAATATATTATTAATTATTAAAAAGGCACGACAGCTTCCTTGTGTCGCTGCAAATGGAAGGCCATGACTTTGTAGTCGAGTTAATTGCTTTTTTTTATAACTATATGTACAATGGGACCGCCTTTTGTGTTGAATAGATTTTTCTGTTGTTATACGTAATTACTGGCAAAGATAGGGGTAAATAAACGTATACAAAATATAAACATACATTGATGTACCAATATAGTAGTCACTAAAGAAAAACATTAAGACGAAAATAAAAATCCGAGTTCAAGGTTTGCTAGGATGTATCCTGCCAACTCTAGAAGAGAGTAAGGCCTGGCCTTGTAGGTTACTTAAGGCTTAAGTCGGCCTTCCATGATAGTTATTATGCCTTAACTAGAGCCTGTCTCGAAATGCGATTCTCACCACTTGCATCCATGTATGCTGTTCTACATATTTCTAGCGTAAATAAAGAAAAATGTTTAAAAAGTGAAGTCTTTTGAATTTACCACGTTTATTTATCATATTCTTGCATTGTTATCCGAATTTGAGCTATATTAAATTTTTCAAGTTTCCAGCTCATCGGGAAGTTAGTTTAAAATCATTTTTTTGGTTGCAGAAATAGGTGGCAGGGCTCTTCTTTCTGTCTAGGAGGTGGGCATCTGGTGGCCTTCTTTGTTTGAAGTCTGTTGTACGTGTCCATGAGTTGTAGTGGCCACTCACCATCAGGTGGGATGTTGACTAGTTTATACAATTACTAAATTTTACCCGGAAAGACAGACAGACAGACAAACAAAGAAGAAAGTAACTTAATGAAAATGTGATAAAATATTAATGGTGTTATTTAACTGCGTTTACCGGTACAGTAGGAAAATAAGATGAGAATAAAAATTATTACGCCGTATACTAGCGGCGTAAGAGAATCTTCTCGTAAATCCCCATCTACTTCTGTGTGCCGTAAGAATCGAGTTTAATTGAAATGCTTAGAATAAATACTCTCTCTCTCTTGTTGGTAGTTAACAATCTTATATTTGTGCCACCCACAACAGGAGGTAGAATCAAAGGAACCTCCCAGGCGTCACGATTATAGCATTTTTTTCTATTATAGCAGATTAGCAGAGACCCCATGTATTGGACTGAGGTAAACATTTTTTTTTATAGAATATGAGCACACAGTCTACCTGATGGTAAGTGAATGCTGTAGTCTATAAACATCTACATTTATCTTCCATTAAAATTCAAAATGCAGATGCGTTGTCACTCCTGAGCACTGAGGTAGAAAGGGTCTCTGGTTCTCTACACTCACTATACGAAACACAGCACCATTAAGCTGCTATCTTACGCTGGTGTTTATGTGAGACGTTGTCCTACACCGGTCGAGCCGACCTATTCTTGCTACAGCCACAATATAGCTGCAGCGTGGCTCTACCACGTAGAAAATTTCATGATGAATAATCAAGAATTATAATTGATGCATAATCGTGAAACAATATATCTTCAATGGTTGAATGGATTATTTACGGAACTATAAACAACCTCATGCAGTTTTATATTGGCATATTTCATTTCGCATAAAAATTTAACAATGTCCGCATTCCACCTATATTATTAATAATTTATATTTTCAGTCGTTAAGAAGTGTTTTCGCCCCCACTATTATGAGAAAAAGGCATGCTAAATAATATACTGTTACGGACTCATAAAATCTTAGATATTAGATTTTAGTTAGAATAGGTGTAGAACCTATTTAGAAAACGTCGATCCAAAAATTTTGACGCAATTCGTTCTGTATTTTAGTCAACTTTAAAAAAAGAGGAGACAATTATTGGGGTTTAGTTATAATCACAGACGTCACGACATAATTAAAGTTCATGAGTACAACTCAATGGTTCTCTTCCAGTAAGTATAGCTCACGAAAAAAACGGTTGTTGTAAAGCCTAGCACTGTCGTAGAGAATGAGTGGTACAGCTACTTGCTAAAACCTGCCGATTCCAAAATATATTTTTCTGTAGAACTGTGGTAGGTTCCAAAAAGCATGGTAGAGCCACGCTATGATGGTTGTAGCACGAATAGGTCGGCTCGGCCGGGGACGAAGTTAACGCTGTGCCATGTTTCTTATGGTGAGTGTAAAGAACCGGAGATCCTTTTCAATAGAAACGAGACATTCCATCTTACTCCTCAGGGACAAAGCATAAGCATTTAGATTTTAATCGAGGATTGAAGTAGATGTCTATTGACCACAGCAAAATTTATATGTGGAAGAACCACGCTGAAGAACCACCAAAATCACACCATATTATGATTGTAATATGAATGATAAGCTCACGGAAACTGTCCATGCGGTCGGAGCTAAGTTCTGCAAGACCTGCCGCAGAAGAATACAAAAACTCTCCGATCACACTCTTAATCTCATGACTGTTAGACGAGAAATGAAGCTGCAGTCAACAGATTTGACAGCATACAGGCAACTGATCAGACAGATCTCCAAATGCATACGGCGGGATTTAAGCAACTTCAATATACCTTGTATTGAAGAGGCGATCGAGCGGAACCAAGGCTCCAAAGCCTTTTCCAGAGATCTGTCTCCCAGAAAGAGCCAGCTGTTAAAACTGAAGACCGAGTGTGGCAGCATCGTTTCCGGGACACCTGAGATTTTGAGTGAGATTGAGAGGTTCAATGGGCAGTTGTACACGTCATCGTTGGAGCCACACGCAACGATCCAAGAGCGAGTCTTATCCGATACTATTCCAAAGATATTCCGGACGTCAGTCTGAGCGAGATTAGAATGGCTCTCCAGCACCTTAAAAACGGCAAGGCCCCAGGCAAGGATGGAATTACAGCGGAGCTTCTGAAAGCGGGTGAAAACCGGTACTTGAAGTCCTTCAGAAGCTCTTTAATTCCGTCTTCCATGGTGGTACTACTCCGGGGGCGTGGAGCAGAAGTGCGGTGATCTTGATCTTCTAGAAAGGCGACAACGCTCTCTTGAAGAACTACAGACCAATTTCCCTTCTGAGCCGCATCTACGTGCTGTTTTCGAGAGTCATTACGAATCGTCTCGCACGCAGACTCGACGACTTCCAGCCTCCTGAACAAGCCGGTTTCCTAAAAGGCTTTAGTACTATAGACCACATACACACCCTTCGGTAAATTGTACAGAAGACAGAAGAGTACAATCTGCCACTTTGCTTTGCTTATGTGGACTATGAGAAAGCCTTTGATTCCGTCGAAATTTGGGCGGTGCTACAGTCCCTTCAGCGGAGCCAAGTTGACTATCGGTATATCGAAGTGCTGAAGTGTTTGTACAGTAGGGCTACGATGGCTATCCGAGTACAGAACCAGAGTACGAAACCGATCCAACTGCAGAGAGGTGTAAAACAGGGCGACGTTATATCCCCGAAACTCTTCACCGCTGCATTGTAAGACGTTTTTAAGCCACTGGACTGGAAAGGATACGGTATTAACATTAATGGCGAGTACATCACTCACCTTCGATTTGCCGACGATATAGTCCTTATGGCAGAATCGCTGGAGTGCCTAAGCACTATGCTCAATGACCTCAATAAGGTCTCCCAACGGATAGGTGGGAAGATGAACATGAACAAAACAAAGATCATGTTTAATGTCCATATCACACCTATGCCGGTACTTGTTGGGAGCACTAAGCTCGAAGTTGTTGATGAGTATGTTTACCTGGGAAAAAAGTCTGACTAGGTAAGTCCAACTTCGACCGAGAGGTCAGTAGACGGATTTAACTCGGTTGGGCAGCGTTTGGGAAATTACGGCACATCCTCTCGTCAGGTATATCTCAAAACTTGAAAACGAGACTGTACAACCAGTGCGTGTTGCCAGTGATGACCTATGGAACTGAGACGTAGTTCTTCACTGCTGGCCGGATGAGGAAGCTCAAGGTTGCTCAGCGAGCTATGGAGAGGGCTATGCTCGGAGTTTCTCTGCGTGATAAACTTATAAATGAGGATATCCTCAGTAGAACCATAGTGACCGACATAGCCCAACGGATTAGTAAGCTGAAGTGGCAATGGGCCGGCCATATAGCTCGAAGAACCGACAACCGATGGGGAAAAAAAGGTTCTCGAGTAGCGGCCTCGTACCGGTGGACCAAGTGTAGGGCGTCCCCCCACTAGATGGAGTGACCACCTGGTAAGACATGCAGGAAGTCGATGGATGCAGGTAGCTCAGGACTGTGTTTTGTGGCATTCCTTCGTGGAGGTTTATGTTCAGCAGTGGAGTTGTGAAGGGCTGTAATGATGATGATGATGATGAATGGGTCGGCTCAACCGTGGTAAAGCCACTCTCTCACAGAATACCAATGTATAATATCAAGTAAATGCTGCTGTGTTTCGTATGGTGAGTATATAGAATTGGAAACCATTTTAACTGCAAAACGAGGCATTCCATCTTAGTACTTAGATATCTACATTTTGATTCTTAATTGAGAATAAATGTAGATGTCTATGCGCCACAGCATCCATTGATCATCACCCTTATTTTATAAAAAAACTAGTTGCCGCCAGGTGGCTCGTGTGTTACCCTTATTCTAAAAAAAGCAAAAAATCAAGACATACCGAATGTCAGTAAGAGCGTTTAGCTCTGGACGTAATACGAGTATCAGCCCTGGCCGCTCGCCTGTCTAGACCCACGATCGAGTTAGATACCTTTAGGCGGTGTTTTAAATCTGCGTGTGAATCTATACAGTGTCACACAACAGTGTGACTTGGACCAACTAAGTAAAGTCAGGCGATATTCGCATATTTCACAAGTTGTTACGGGCACCCTGAAGTCGCCAGAGATTTCAATGATCATCCAGAGTGTGCGGGACCCATAAGGCCAAATACCTGAATAATCCCAAATCTTCATATAGCACTCATTACGCTGTAATAAGAAAAATGCCAACATTTTTATTAGACGCTCGACAGACCAGTTACGTGTCTCATTTAATGGTAAATTGCACGGAAATTCATTTTTTCAAAGTCTTTATTCTCAAAGATGGTCCTACTCCTACAAAAAATAATACAAACCCTAGTATCCACACTATGCAAATAATGACATGTCATTGCTATAATTCAACCATCGCATTATAATAATTATAAAAATGTTTTGGTGTTCAAAATGTCAATATTATGAATATTTGAAAATGTTGTTTAAAACAGTACTCATATTATTAAAACGATAAAACTTTGTACAATTCTTTTATGGAATATTACTTAATTTTTTTAATTTTACATTTTATTATCTCTACGCTTATAAAATGATGATGAAATTTGGCATAAAACGGCAAATAACGGCTTTGTTCCAAATTTTATCTGTACTTATAAGTAGCGGCACGAAAGCTGTGATCGTTATTGCGCATAAGCCGAAAATAAGGTATCATGGGGTAGTAAGCAGGTCGCGGGCGTGAGTCGTTCGCACGCGCTGATTGGCTCTCCAGTCCCATTCGTGCAATTCAATTCGTGCGCGACAGTACCCATGCGCAGCTATCCCCTCCATGTTTCGTTCAGCGCTAGATTTACGTACCGCAACTTGTAATTGAACAAAATATTCGTAAATCGTCCTTAATTTTGGCATAATATTATAACGAAAAGTGTGTTTGTTGCGCGACATATGCTCAATCATAGAGTCAAAGAAAAAAAAAATTAAGGATATTAAATTAGAAAATCCCGCAAATCTTTTATGGAGTTGGCAAGCCTATCTATAACTTTTACATGTATAATTATACCATATTATAATAAATAAAACTTAAACTAATAACTTAATTATCATACAGTCCTACTTCCCGTGATATCGTGCAAAGAACGCTGGCTGCTTTTCCTCGCTGAATGGCTATACTTAGCTATAAGCTATCATTGAGGATTTAAATAAATATACATAATATGAATAAAAAGGAAATTTTGTAAGCCCCATTAAATTATATTTCTTCGTTTTATGTTGGCAGAAGTTAGTACAGGAACGGTAATTTTTTTTCTACGCAAACGCTGTGTATACGAATAAAGATCGTTTGCCAATGGTTGAGGGCACTTGTAAATTAACGCAAAAGGTTTCAAGTGGAATAGAGTTGTTGATTTAGTATATTCTCTCAATTTCGAAGCGAGTTCTCGTTTAAGTAGTTACGGGAAACCACATCTACCTATTTTCATAGCTTATCCTTTTACTTTCAAATGTTCTTTGAGCATAAAGTCGCGACGGTTTTAATTTTTAATACCTCATAATAAATATTTTGCTTTAAATTAATAAAAAAGTGTGTATGTAAGCTCCGACGCACATCTGGAGTTTACTCCTTACGAACGATTATATATGAAATTTAATATCAAAACTCCGCAGTTGGGTGACAATTGTAATTTGTTTATATAAAGTAGTACAGCCGAGAGTACTCTGTGCTGGGGGCTGCGCAAGATAAGTTGCGCATGACATTACGTAGTCATGGAAACATGAATGCATAACGTAACGCATGACGTACACGTTTGATTTTACACCCCATACATTTTCATACCCCGGGCTTATATGTGAAAATCGATTCCTAAGGAGTAAATTCCAAAAAATTGTTAATTAGCGTAAAATTAAAAGTCGTTTCAGTTTGGAAGTGTACTTTCAGCGGAACGATTTAATCCGGATGTCGGAAATACATCCAATACTCGTTATACAAGATGTGGGTAGTTGCGATATTGCAATGAAATACGGGAACGTCTGTTTCTATGTTCCGCCGACGATCATGCAACGATGAAAACTTGTAAATAATAAACAATATTTACTGTCAAACACTTTTATGTATTAGTGTAGATCTATTGCGTTCTATACTAACGGGTACTCTTAATCCTAAACTAACTATATTTAATATAATTCATGAGTATTGTTATCGAAAGAAGTTTTGATTTTTTTTTAATAGCGCAAGCGACTCACCATTCACATCATTTACCCTACAGAAAACTTAGAGGTGCAGTAGACTATTTTCTTGAATGTGTCTCAATCATATTGATCCTAAAAATCACATAGACTATATGTAGTTTAAAATTAAATTAGGCAATTAAAACGCATTTTCTTCTCCGTCATTATCAGTCCGTAAAAGATCATTAGCCCGCAAAGTACACTTTTAAGTCACTTTATCAAGTCCGAATGTAAGTTCTCATCATAACTCACAAAACAAGCCCAAACTCGGCACATGTAGTTCTCCTCGTCGAAGAGTTCCAGTAGCAGTCATCAAAGTACAATTTCAAGTCACTCTATCAAGTTCAGAGGTAAGGTCTCATCATAACTAACAAAACGAGCCCAAACTCGTCACATCTTGTTCTCCTCATCGAGGAGTTCCTGTAGCAGTCATCAAAGTACACTTTCAAGACACTCTATCAAGTCCGGAGGTAAGATCTCATCATAACTAACAAAACGAGCCCAAACTTGTCACATCTAGTTCTCCTCGCCGAGGAGTTCCAGTAGCAGTCATCAAAGTACAATTTCAAGTCACTCTATCAAGTCCAGTGGTAAGGTCTCATCATAACTAACAAAACGAGCCCAAACTCGTCACATCTAGTTCTCCTCGTCGAGGAGTTCCAGTAGCAGTCATCAAAGTACACTTTCAAGACACTAGAAAGTCCGGAAGTAAGGTTTCATCATAACTAACAAAACGAGCCCAAACTCGTCACATCTAGTTCTCCTCGTCAAGGAGTTCCTGTAGAAGTCATCAAAATACACTTTCAAGTCACTCTTTCAAGTCCAGAGGTATGGTCGCATCATAACTAACAAAATGAGGCCAAAATCGGCACATCTAGTTCTCCTTGTCGAGGAGTTCCAGTAGCAAATACCAAAGTACACTTTCAGGTCTATAAAGTCCAAGACGTATAAGTATATTTCTATATAAATCCTGCGTGCTTTTAAGGAATCAAAATATTGTAATAAAAAATCTGTGATTATAAAATAATAATAATATCTTACCTTGGTCAAATACATATGAATCAAATTTGGTTTTTGGAATATTTTGTATTTCTACGGCGATCTTTTTCGCTGCAAACAAGCGATACAATATCAACTCACAACGGCGGCCGAGACCGAAATGATGAAGACGGGTGAAACAGTGTATTTAGTAAAATAAGTTAATACAAGGATTTCGCCAATTCTTAGCCGAAAAAAAATAATTATAACTAAACAAAACAAAATTAAACTGCCCTTTACATTCCATAGCTTCCCACATGAAGAGTTTTAAAAATAGATGGAGTTGAAAAATAGATATTTTCAAAAGTTGTCGTGTTTACGAAGCCATGCGGCCTTGATAAATTCACACCATAAGCCACTAAAACCCCTTTTTTATGTAAGAATAGCAATTAATCGATTTAAAAAATATAAATAAGTGCAACAATCATGTATCTTTCCGACAATGTTCTTTTTATATCATTTATAAGTATAATATGATTGCTAGATACGATTTCATGCGACAAAACGTTGCAATCTTCATTTTTAGGCCCTAGCAGAATATACCTGAGCGCTTTGCGCTTACGGCATGCAATTTAGTTTTTGCTTGTTAATTATTTTTTATCTTTTATTTGAATAAAAATATTTTTAATTCTAAGAAAGTAACGTTAACCTATTACAAACATTTAGATTACCGTTTAAGTGTGTTAAAAGTCCGCTGCTGAACATAGGCCGCCCCCATAGATTGACTCATAGAGGGGATATTCGCCATAGTTTTCATGTTTGGCAGGCGGGTTGGCAACAGCAGTTTTTTTTTTAATTTTAGATTATTATTGGGATTACGCTGCTGCCCATATCCTGGATTGTTTCTCTTTGTCGCCTCTTACAACACCCACGAGATTATATGGGGTAATGGATATTCTTACACCGCACTGTACGGTACGGTAATGTTATATTTTTAATGGAAACAATTTTGATAGGCCTGTTTAAATTATAAATAAAATAAATAAAATGTCTACTTTTGGACATGAGCGTCTACAGGTGTTGGGTTAATTTGTCTTAAACACTTGTTAATTTGCTAATTAAATTGTTACTCTTTGAAACAGAAACAGAAACTTTTTTATTCAATATAGATAATAAATAATACTTGAAAGTCACTCTTTTGTTTAATTACCACTACACTGGTTCGTAAAAAAACCCTGTCCTAGGAAGAACCTTTTATAAAATACCTACTCCTTTTTAAAAGGCCGGCAACGCATCTGCAATTCCCCTGGTGTTGCGGTTGTTCATGGGCGGCGGTAGTCACTTACCATCAGGTGAGCCGCATGCTCGTTTGCCCCCTCTGCTATAAAAAAAAAAAAAAAAAAACCAGCAAGAAATCCAGCGGGACTTTTTTTTAAAATAACAGCTTACAATCATGTATGTTGCACAATTAACAACACAAAACAAATTAGAAACAGCTTGTTACCGATCACTCTATTCCCAGAGGTTATTATCATTCATAAATTAAACTTTCTACCGTGTAGTGGCGGTTTAAGAATATCCACTACCCCATGTCATCCTGTGGGTATCGTAAAAGATGACAGAGGGAAAAACTAGGAGATAGGCAGCAATACAATACAATAACTTTATTTCAGGCATCAAGGACTTAAAAATTAAGAACATTGGCCCATAGCAATATATACCTTAACCTAAACCAAATATACGCTCTATGAGGCAATCTATGGGGGAGACCTATGTTCAGCAGTGGATTTTAATAGGTTGTACCGGTAAGGGTCACTCTTTCTAACCGGATTAGCGACCGCAGTACCAAACTTATCGCACTTTTGACGCTATTGCCGTCACCAGTCTGGATTTGTAAATTGGTGGTTATACCGCCATCTATCTGAAGCAGTAATATTTTTCTGGTGTTTCCCATATTCGCCTCTTACGCCACACCGGACGAAATGAACTGTTGGATTCTAATAACCGCCGCCACCATACGGCGTGTAGTCTCAAAAACGCAATGATGTATAAACTTACAAAAACGCTTATAGATTTGTGACAGAGGCAGGCACTCTGACAGACAACGATGTGATCCTGTACTTCGGCATGGACTAAGTGCACGCGAGCAGCGCCACCGGAAAGAACTAGCGTTAGAATAAATTATAAAAGGATACGCAATACCAGACGTATAAAGAGATACACCCGTTAGCTTGTTGCAAGTTATCCTATTACGGGTTTAACTTTAGCGTAGCCACAACGTGGTTGTTATGCAATGTGTTCAACCGGATATATCGAGTATTATACAAAACACAAGTCTCGTAAAATGACGCGCGACTTGTATAACTTTCGTCTCATTTTCTTCGTTTGTAGCTTGTAAATGTCAAACAACATTTAAAGTATATCCAATGATGTACATAATATTATTACTATTTTGGGGTTAACCGTTTAACCACTTTCCTTTATTTTGCAATAATTTTTATCAGCACCGTTGTTTAACGTTAGAAAATTTTTTTTAAATATAAAACACACACACACACACACACACACACACACACACACACACGCACGCACCCACGCACGCACGCACGCACACACACACACACACACACACACACACACACACACACACACACACAAACACACACACACACACACACACACACACGCGCGCGCGCACGCACGCACGCACGTACGCACGTACGCATGCACATGAATTCAAAGGAGTATGTCAATATTTTCATATGATATACACTAATCATATAATAATCTACCATTTTTCTAATATAAAAATTGACTTTAAATGAGATTTCAAATGTTAATGTTGAAAAGCACCAGTAAATCTCGAAATTGCATTGCAATAAAATGTCAAATTATCACAATCAACCCAAGTTGAAACACGACGAAAACGAGTACAAAGTTCGATCCCTCTAGTTCAACCCAATTTTTACTGCTAACAATTTTTTTCTTTTATTTAAATTAAGAATCAATCTGATTAAATAAATGGCGAACAATTTGATATTAAAAACATTTTAAAGTTGTCAGTACTTGTATTTTTATAGGATAGGATGACAAACGAGCACACATTCCACCTGATGGTATGTGGTTGCTGTGACCCATAGACATCTACATCTATCCTCAATAAAGAATCAAAATGCAGATGCGTTGTCACCCGTGCCGTGAGGACTAAGATAGAATGCCTCGTTTCAAGTAAAAAGGGTCTCCGGTTCTCTAAACTCACCATACGAAACACAGCAGTGTTAAGCTGCTATTTTACGCTGGTATTATATGAGAGCGTGTGTCCTTCCCCGGTCGAGCCGACGCATTCGTGCTACAACTATACTACTAATATAGCTGCAGCAAGACTCTACCACGTATAAAACTGTTGTTTAATGTTATTAAAAATATCCCTATACCGTGTTTATATGTTTATTATAAAATAACGACCTAATTTAAAAGTTCTTATGGTAGTATCTTATAATGAAAAATCAATTCTTATATCTTCTTGATCAGCTCATAAAAGACCACGGCTGTACATGGGCCTCTCCCGTTGTAGAGAAATTTTCAGGCAAGGCAGTCTCGTGAATCGCCGTCCAATTCTAAAATTAAAATAAAATTTTAGATTGTTCAAAAACAATGACCACAATACGTGCTTGACCGCGCTCTATATAGGCGCTTATTGGTGAAAGGGCGTCGGACGTTAAGCCTGCAAATCGGCGGTGTATAGTTTACAGATATTGATCAAAATACTACTACATTGCTGCAGTACTAGAATAGTGTATAATATAAATATTATAACCTGTTTCCCCAGCGTCCTCGAGGGAGTTCCCAATAAAACAATAATAACCCATTTTTTCTAAAAAAGATATAGAAAAAAAAGTTTTTTTGTTGTTTCTACGAGTTGTTTTTACAAGTTTTTGTCACGTACTCGGTAGTAAAAGAAAACATCGTAAGTAAACTTGCATGTGTGTCGTATAAATTATTTCGAGGACATGTAAAGTTTGCCAACACGCTTTGTGGAACTGGGAAAGACTAAGAAAAGATGTGGCACATTGAAACGAAATACTATTTTACGTCTGTGAGAGCATGGTACTTCCCCAACTGCGCCCAAAAAGTGGTAGTTGGGTTTCATTGTAAAAGTTACAAACTATTTACGTCCCCCTCCTGGACTAAGCCCCCTCTCATTTCTGAGAGAGTTTTTGAGCAAGAATCAGTCCATCGCGATATCCTAATGCGAATTGGCGGGCTTCATATGTATTCGAAATATTTTTTTAATTCCTCAGACATGCGGCTTTCCTCGCGATATTTTCCTTCACTGCCGAGCACGTGGCAAATCAGCACTTAAAATTGCAATTAATATTTTTATTTGGGGAAGGACCATGCTCTCACAGAATACCAGTGTAGCAGCTTAATGCTGCTGTATTTCGTATGGTGAGTGTAGAGAACCGGAGACACATTTTACTGGAAACGAGGTATTCCATCTTAGTCCTCACGGGTGACAACGCATCTGCATTTTGATTCGTAATCGAGGATTAATGTAGATGTCTATGGGCCACAGCAACCACTTACCATCAGGTAGACTGTGTGCTCGTTTGTCACCCTTATCCTATAAAAAAATATATGAAACTTAATAATTCCGCTCTGTTATTTTATGCATTATATTTATTAAACAATTCAGTTTTTGACTGACTAGGATATTTAAGAAATAAAATTCCGAAATATTTTTTTCAAGCTTAATGCTAAATATGGGTTAGTACAAATTACATAATATGCTCTTATATCGCGCTAAGCAATAATGTATCTAAGAAGTTCATTGCAGCCCTTAAGAAATAATTGCTCTTAAGGAGTAATATGGTCTTGAGTCCGCTTTCATCTACTGACTTCCTGCATGTCTCACCAGGTTGTCACTAAATCTAGTGAGGGGCCACCTTTCCTTCGTTTACCGGTACGAAGCTGCCACTCAAGAATCTTTTCTCCCCATCGATTGTTTATTCCTCGAGCTATATGGTTAGTCCACAAACGTTACCTCCACACTAGGATTTTCTCCTGTATCGTGGGGACAGTTTACATAAATAAATTTCACAAGGACAAACATCCAGACCAGGAACAATTATTTGAAGGCCATACAAATACTTATTCCGCGCGGGATTCGAACCCGCGGCCCTTGGTGCTGCAACTTATTGCTAAGCGACTGCGCCATGGAGCTGTCAACTATTTAACTTTTTCGATCATTAGCATTTTATAATCTAAATTTTAAAGTTCGAATGATTATTCTTTTTTCTATCGTAAACTATCTTACCGTGCAACCTGGAATTCAAAGTATATCCAATGTTGCTCTTTTTTTATATAAGGAGGGTGCGTAAGAACTCCACCTGATCGTAAGTGAATGCTGTGGCCCATAGACATCTACATCTATTCCCCATTAAAATTCAGATAAAGATATATAAAAAAATATAAGAAAATTCAGAAGCAGATACGTTGCCACCCCTGAGGACTAAGATGAAATGCCTCGTTTTCAGTAAAAAGGGTCTCCGGTTCTCTACACTCAGCATACGTAACACATCAATATGGAGCTACTATTTTACACTGGTTACTGCTATTCTATTCTGTGCAAGCGTAGTTCTTCCCCGGTCGAGCCGACTTATTCACACTATAGCCAAATATCAAAGTCAAAATGCTCAGCGTGGGGAAATAAGAGAGTATGTAATTACATGTATTATTACATATTGTATTTACATAGTTTAATGTAATTAGTTAAAATAACAGGCATTTCAAGTTTTCAGGGGTGACAATGAATGGCAATATGGCTTTCTTTGTTTGAAATTGCTTTAAAGGGTATATCGGCTTCCGTGAACACTCCCAATGAGGTACACTGTTAGCTCGCTTTTTACTCTGATATTATAAATATCCATCCATCGATCAATCCGGTCTCAAAGCCTTGAATGTTCGACATATAATATTACTAAACATGATCGAATGCCTCCTCGGTGTAGTTCAAGTTTATTCAAGGTTGCCCTAGATTTGTTGAAGGTCGGATGCTCCGACTTTTTAATACGTATGCACATGTCATCTGTAGGAAGTAACACCTGCGGTAGTAATGACTATTGAGGTCTTATAGTTACTTTGGTTTTCCTCCTCATATAAGCGAGGTCGGAATGTTTTTATTGAATTCAATGTTTACCCTTGAGAATACACGATAATCATGTAAATAGTTCAGTGTTAAATTTTGAGACATGTGACCGCATGATATTCGTGCATATCTGTAAGGAATTTGCTCATTTTATCATGTTAACCACGATCATTTTGTGTCGCTCAGTCTAAAGGAAAATCCAAGAAAAGTTCACAAGTTCATGGGCACCAAATGATTTTGAAAAGAGATGACGACAAGGTTCATTGTCAACGACACTGGTGTCATTAACAAAATTATTTGTTTTGTTATTTGATTTCATAGTGGTGTTGACTATTCATCCCACTAGTCGTAAAGTTGTTTCTGGTTACAGTCCCTAGGAATAAGTTAGAGAAAATTTCTAAAGATAGAATTCTAAATGTGACATTATTTTTCCTTATTAAGTGGCGAAGCTTGCGAAGTCACTTATTGATTTCACGATGTCTGTCCGTCTGTCCGTCTGTCCCACGATTATCTCGAGAACAGTTTCGAATTTTCAAATTCTGTTTTCAGCAATCGATTACTGATCACCCAGGCATCTGAACCTCCTATTTTGAAACTGATTGCTCAACGGCAACCGTTAGAAACCGCTACAAAGCTGATTGCTTCGCCACTTTGCTATGCTGTTAGCTTGCTAGGTTTATTCTTTATCGGTACCTTAATCGGACAGATTAATTGACTACTAGTTGTCATGTGTTAACGGCGTGTGATAATCCATCCATCCATCTCGTATGCGTCGTATTGGCGACTATGGAAAATTCCAGAACAACATTATCACTTCCGATAAATAGCGGGATCCAGTCTTCGGTATACAAACAACGTAAACCGGTCACGGTCAATCCGTCTGTACACCGTAGCGGTTAAGGCATATATTCCCTACAATGGGAGATACCAGTGTTCAGCAGTAGACTTTTGCAGGCTAATTATTATCGACCTGAAGAATACACTTGATGGATATACCACCACCTTTCGGAAACCATGAGGTCTTTTTGACTTTTTCCATAATCACCACTTGTGGCACCAACGAGATGGATGGATATATTTTCCAGGTCCCAAGGGAAATTCCTTTTCTGTCCAGGATTCCGTCTGGGTTTGTACCACCTCTTACCTTTTTTTTTGACGGAAAATGGTGCGGAGGACAGTAATGCTTGCACCACTGTCTTCCGGCTGAAGGATATAGAGAACCAGTATAATTACAGTAACAAATTGTCTGTTGCAGTATTTCTGTAAAGTTGGCTGCTGGTGTCCATGGACTGCAGTAGTACCTATCATCAGGTGGACTGTATGTTCGTTTGTCACGTCAAATTTAATAACACATGGTTGCAAGGGTTTACAACCATTTACCTAATACTATAAAAGCCCTCCAGTGTCGTAAATTTTAAATTGTACTTAAGAAAATGGTGTGATTTGTTCTGTGATGATAGTAATAAAGGATTGATTCTTTATTACAATCATCACAGAAAAAATAATAGTATTCGTACAAAACGCATGTCAAAAACTGTACGCAACTATGTAATATATTTTAACACTGCATCTGTTACATAAGCACGCGGCACAAGGGCCTAATTTTAGAATCAATACACGTATTTTAAGATACGCAAACGCATGTTTGTTACAACTTACACAATCCTCTTGTCCAGTGCAACTGATAGTATATGTTTCGGTGTATGTGTGCGTGTTTTGTGTTTAAAGGTTGTACATTCCATATCTTAATTTGCTATTTTTATGAAACAATTAAACAAATAAATTTATTTTCGTTAACTTTTACGTGGTAGAGCCACGCTGCAGCTATATTAGTACTCGTAGTATAGTTGTAGCACGAATGGGTCGGCTCGACCGGGGAAGGCCCACGCTCTCACAGAATACCAGCGTCAAATAGCAGTTTAACACTGCTGTGTTTCGTAGGGTGAGTGTAGACAACCGGAGACCCTTTTT
This sequence comes from Parnassius mnemosyne, assembly GCA_963668995.1. Lineage (NCBI taxonomy): Eukaryota > Metazoa > Arthropoda > Insecta > Lepidoptera > Papilionidae > Parnassius > Parnassius mnemosyne. The sequence goes on along the minus strand of CAVLGL010000104.1, from coordinate 48,000,584 downwards.
ACTGGAAAAGAGGCATTCCATTTTAGTCCTCACGAGTGACAACGCATCTGCGTTTTGATTCGCAAACGAAGAAAATGTAGATGTCTATGGGCCACAGCAACCACTTACCATCAGGTGGACTGTGTGCTCGTTTGTCACTCGATCCTATAAAAAAAAGAACTTAGATGGCGGTGCACCGTGTGGTATCCCGTTGGTGTTGTGAGATATCTCTATATATAAAAATCAATTGTTGACCGTTAGTTTCTGAATTTTTTGGATGAAATCATTTGTATGTTACATTTGGATCCGGTATGTGGCGCTATTGTCACCCGTTGTTTGTGGCGCTACCCGCTAATTATGGCGATGCAGATCGTTAGTTTCAAATAAAACTAATGGCTTCCGAAAGATGGCGATGTAACCATCTCGTCTACGTCGGAAGTTAAATCCATCATCTTCGGTTAACACAAATTGGATCTTAAAAAACTCATCATCATCATCATCCTTACAGCCCTTCACAAGTCATGAACATAGGCCTCCCCCAAGGAATGCCACAAAACACGGCCCTGAGCCACTTGCATCCGTCGACTTCCTGCATGTCTTACCAGGTCGTCACTCCATCTAGTTGGCCCTACACTTCGCCTACCGGTACGAGGCTACCACTCGAGAACCTTTCTTCCCCATCGGTTGTCGGTTCTTCGAGCTATATGGCCGGCCCATTACCACTTCAGCTTACTAATCCGTTGGGCTTTGTCGGTCACTCTGGTTCTACTGCGGATATCTTCATTTCTAAGTTTATCACGTAGAGAAACTCCGAGCATAGCCCTCTCCATAACTCGCTGCGCAACCTTGAGCTTCCTCATCCGGCCAGCAGTGAAGGACCACGTCTCAGTTCTCAGTTCCATAGGTGATCACTAGCAACACGCACTGGTTGTACAGTCTCGTTTTCAAGTTCTGAGGTATACCTGACGAGAAGATGTGTCGTACGCTGCCCAACCGAGTTGAATCCATCGATTGACCTCTCGGTCGAAATTGGACTTACCTAGTCGGACTATTTGTCCCAGCTATACATACTCGTCAACAACTTTGAACTTAGTGCTCCTAACAACTACCGGCATAGGTGTGACATGGACATTAAACATGATCTTTGTTTTTTCCATGTATATCTTAAAACCTATCCGCTGGGAAACACTATTGAGGTCATTGAGCATAGTGCTTAGGTCCTTCAGCGATTCTGCCACAATAATATTGGATAGGTTTCTGGTTCTGTACTCGGATAGCCATACTAGCCCTACTGTACAAACACTTCAGCACTTTGATTTACCGACACTCAACTTGGCAGCTGGAGAGCCATTCTAATCTCGCTCAGACTGACGTCCGGAATATCTTCGGAATAGTGTCGTATAAGACTCGCTCTTGGATCGTTACTCACACTTGCGTGTAGCTCCAACGATGACGTGTACAGCTGCCCATAGAACCTCTAAATCTCACTCAAAATCTCAGGTGTCCCGGAAACGATGCTGCCACACTCGGTCTTCAGCTTTGACAGTTGGCTCTTTCTGGCAGACAGATCTCTGGCAAAGACTTTAAAGCCTTGCTTCCGCTCGATTGCTTCTTCAATACAATTGCGTAAGTATAATTAACTATTTCTACGATGAAGGCATCGAGAATCAAGCACGAGCTGCTCACGTGGTATGACATTTAAGGCAACAACAGCTGGTTCCTAAGTGGTTAATAAGATTTGTTCGCGTAAAGCGCTGAGTTATATAAAGCCGGAAGCTAAGACTTGCTGCTCGTATCATGATGATACAAATGATTAAGTAGATAATTTTGTATAACATCTCTACTTTAGGAGATGAATAATTTAGATATTATTAAAATAATTACGATCGAACACAGAGAGATGTTTTCTTAAAATTTCTTAACGAATAAAATCTCATATCTTTTCTTTATATTTATTTTCTTTTTATTTTGATATTGGAGTAATACTGAGAAGCAATCACATAAGTCCTCGTGACGTGTATGCTCTTGTCCATAAACCCTAGATCTATGCTCATAAATCAAAATCCAAGTGCATTTTCTCTGTTGAGGATAAAAAGATAATGCCTTATTACTAGTAAAAAGGGTCATAGATTCTCATCATTCTCCATACGAAACATATTAGTATTATGCTGCTATTGTATGGTGGTATTCTGTGAGAGCATGGTCCTTCAGGTGGAGTCAAGTTGTATGTGCTGCAGCCATAATGTATTGCAGCGTGGCTCCACAACGTATAAAACTTGCTGTAAACTTTTTCTGATTTTATTATTAGGGTTTTCGCCATCTGGCAGATACTTTAAATTACAAACTATCAAAAGTCCACTGCTGAACATAAGATTTCTGCATATATTGCCTCTTTATTATTTATTATTAATATATATCTTTGTATATAAAAATTACGTGTCACATTGTTTGTCCGCGATGAACTCCTAAACTACTAAACTGATTGCAATGAAATTTTGCACACTGTGTGCAGTTTGGTCCAATTTGGTAGTTATAGGATAGTTTTTATCCCTATAAGTGACCCTCAATATTTTTTATTACGAATTTAAGAATTTTTATAGGACACAAGGTCGACGACCCTGTGTCCTATAAAAAACAGGGTAGTCGGAGAGGGCAGAACGTCTGCCTGGTCAGCTAGTGTATATATATATATATATATTCCTTAGTTTTGATGCTTGGCAACCGTAGCTTCTAATTATTTTAATTATTAGGAAGATGCTGCTGCCTATCTCCTGTTTCGTTGCTATCTTACGCCTCTTACGACACCTGCGAGATAATATGAAGCAGTAAATTCTCTTACGCCGTCACCACGGACTGGTTAAATTACATGTATTTAAAGGGAATAGACAGATCATTAACTGACACCTTAATACATGAACCAATATATCTCAAATAGTACTTACTGACTACATCAGCTCATAACAGAGCGCACCATTCTTCCCGCCGCTGTGCTACCTATGTGTGTTTTTCAAAGTGGTGACGGCCAGAAGGTCGCTTCAAATACAATGACGATCTTGCAAAGGAGGAGGTGAAGAATACGGTTAGGGTGCTGGAAGTGGAAATTAGAAAGATAGATATTCAAATCAACCACGGAAAGACGGAATATCTTCTCATGAAAAAATTTTAAGATATGAGAGTGAAGAAAGTGACCTCAAGGGTATAAAAAATGTACATATCCACAAGCAGGCAGAAAAAAGTGCGAATGTAAATGGAAGAAAACCGGACGTAAAGAGAACCTATTAAAAAATCAATAACTTAATGAAAATCCATTTGTTTCTCTTATAACACAATGTCTTCCTCTGTCCTAAGTGCAACAGTGACACAAATTAATAAGTTATATTGTGGCAATTCGCACAAAGTTTACAGTTTACATATATGTCTTTGTTCTGTTGCGTAAGAATTGGTTTCATAACTTCAGTCACTACTTACGGAGAAGACACGAGCGTTGGTACCGTTTTACGAAGCTTCCTACCAAAGAATATTATATATTATTATTACGTACTTGTTACATTCCCAGTATGTTGTAATTACAACATAAGTATTACAATGAAATTTCGTAATCAATAAAATTTTTAAGCCCTTTTTTTCTATGAGATACATATATTTACAAATTCGTAAAAGCCATTGAAAGACTTTGTTTGAAACATTTGTCTTTGACATTGCAGTCAGCCCCTCCTCCTGTAGTAGCACTTATAAATTTTATTGAGTAATTGTGTATAGGATGGTGACAGTGGGGGAGTGCAGATTACGTTTAGCTGTACACAATGCGATGTTTTGTTTATTCGTTGTTAACTGTTAAAAGGGAATATGGTCCTATAATGTCAGTAAATGTAATCCTGCAGATTTTTTTCTGAATATACTTTGTATCCGCATCTCGCAATATCGCCATTTAAAAATGTTACACAGATGTAACATTTGAAACAGAAACAGAAGCAGAAACTTTTTATTCAATACAGATTATAAATAATACTAATTGAATATCACTCTTTTGCCTAATTTACCACTGGTTTGGAAAAAAGAACCTCTGTCCTGGGTTTAGAAAAAAAAAACATCTTACAATAATATATTTTACACAATTCACAACCCTAAACAAATTAGAAATAGCTTCGTAGCGACAACCGCATTTCTAGGGGTTATTATTATCCATAAATTCCTTAATATTATAATAACATTTTTACAAACTTGGTATATAAACTTTTGAATTTTGAGGACGTAAAATTTTGTATATTTTGTAGGATTTTGTTGTAAAAGCGTATACTTCACCCCAAAAATGAATTACTAACTCGTTCTACTATTGACTACATTTCATTTTATAAATGTATTGAGAGGCAAAAGTTAATATATTAATTTCCTTAAATTTTTAGCTGAGCGACTCTTTAGGTTTTAAATCATAGATTGCTCTTATGACCCTCTTCCGTAAAACAAATATAATTTCATTGTCAGTCGCGTATCCCCATAGAAAAATACCATATAACGTTATGCTATGGAAATAGTTTTTTTTTTATAGGAGTGGGGGCAAACGAGCATGCGGCTCACCTGATGGTAAGTGACTACCGCCGCCCATGAACAACTGCAACACCAGGGGAATCGCAGATGTGTTGCCGGCCTTTTAAAAAGGAGTAGGCTCTTTTCTTGAAGGTCCCTAAGTCGTATCGGTCCGAAAAAATCGCTGGTGGTAATCGATTCCACAAGGAACTTGTGCCAGGGAGAAAACTTCTTCTAAATCGCACAGTGGTGGACCGCTAATCATCAAGATGATATGGATGGTATCGCGAGTTTTGTCGCGATGTGCGATGGTGAAATTGAGCGGCTGGAATTAGTTCGAACAATTCCTCAGAGCACTCCCTGTGGTAGATGCGATAAAATACGCAAAGAGATGCAACATCTCTACGCAGTGCCAGTGAGTCAAGCCGATCGGAAAGAACTCGGTCGTCGACGACTCGAACCGCTCTGCGCTGGATGCGGTCAAGTGGAAAGAGCTGGCACTGAGGAGCCCCTGCCCAGAGATGGGAACAGTATTCCATGTGAGGCCGAACCTACGCCTTGTAAAGATGCAAGCGGTGTGCCCGCATGAAATACTGTCCTGCTCTGCTGAGCACGCCAAGCTTTTTAGAGGCCAATTTGGCCTTCTCGTCCAAGTGACCACGAAACTGCACGTCACTCGATATGTCGACGCCGAGGATTCCGATACTGGCTGAGGCAACAAGGGTAGCGGTAAACGCGCAAACTTGTGTCTTCTGAGGATTAAACTAGAATAGATTTGGTCGCCTTCAATCCAAGACTTTGTTCAACAAAGTCTCGACTTCAAACACAAGTTTGTTCCGGTACTCGGCGACGTTTTCCCGAGAAATGTTGGCACGGCCGGTATATAAAGCATCACCAGTGCTGTCGTGGCATATCAATGAATGTTACTGGTTTGCAAATTATCATTGATATGCAGAAGAAACAGCGTTGGTGATAGCACGCAGCCTTGTGGAACACCAGCGTTAATAGGCTTGTAATCGGAGCATGCACCGTCTACTACGACCTTGATGCTCCGATCTGCAAGAAAACTGGTGATCCAATTGCACAATTTCTCGGGAAGTCCATAGGAAGGCAGCTTCGAAAGAAGCGCTTGGTGCCAAACCCGATCGAAAGCCTTCGCTATGTCCAAACTGACGGCCAACGCCTCCCTCTTGGACTCCACTGCCTCCGCCCATCTATGAGTTCCTAGAAGATCACCAGCTGAGCGACCTCGATGGAAACCGTACTGGCGGTCACTAATCAACTGGTGATCTTCAAGGTACCGCATAAGCTGGCTGTTAATAATGGTTTCCATTACTTTGGAGAACAAGGAGGTGATAGCGATAGGCCTGTAGTTGGACGGATCTGAGCGGTTGCCTTTTTAGGATCTTTTTTAAAGTAAACTAGTTTAGCTGTTTCAACACTGGTATGATATCTAATATTTTTACAGCATATGCTGCAGAACTAAGTCTGCTTGCTAGTTTTGATATATGGAGGCCACATTAAAGCTTCACGTCTAGTGTGATTTCAAGAAAAATAATGGTATTAACAAGATTTAGCTCAACGCCTTTTAAAATTACTAGTATTTAGATATTTAATTATTAGTATTTAGATATTTGACATTTGGAGTTAATTTCATACATTTAGTTTTAGTGCCATTTAAATTCAAATTATTAGCTTCATTAGATATAGCATTATTTACTTCGTCGTATTTTAGTAATCGATATTTTAATTTGAAAATAATGAAGTATCATCAGCAAATAATACTATATCATTGTTATCCCCTTCTATGTAAGGTAAGTCATTAATACATACAAGAAATAGAAAGGGGCCAAGAATTGAGCCATGAGGCACGTCCATTTATATTATCGACCCGGAAATACTCATACTACATATTATTCGATTATTAATGTTTCGGAAGCCGCTAAGTCGAAATCTAAGGCACGCGAAAACCAAACTATCCAACCAAACTGCTAAACGTGGTAGAGCCAAACTGCAGCTATATTATGGTTGTAGTACGAACGGGTTGGTACGACCTGGGTAGAACCATGCTCGCACAGAATACCAGCGTACAATAGCTGTGTTTCATATGGTGAGTGTAGCGGACCAGAGACCCTTTTTATTGGAAACAAGGCATACCATGTTATTTTTCAGGAGTGACAGCGCATCTTCATTTTCATTATTAATCAAAGATAAATGTAAATGTCTATGGGCCACAGCATCCACTTACCATTAGGTAGACTGTGTGTTTGTTTGTCATCCTTATTCTATAAAACAACCAACCAAAGCATCCACAGTGGAACAGATACATTGTGCATTTGAATTTGACTTTTGCAACCCTTGAATGGCATACAACTGTTATATTATAGTTGTAGTTCGTAAATCATACACCCGAAAAATGATTGGACTCACGCGTATTACAATGTAACGCATGCAATCATAATCGTCATCAGAATATTAAGTCCAGTGCTGAGCTTGCAAAGAAAAAGCAGGCAATATAAAAAGGATACTACCTTACTCTGAATGATGTACCTTAACACCAGACTGTCTTCGGTAACTTTTTATACGTGATAGATCAATACTTCATCTATTTTATGTCGGCTCAACCGATGGAGGATAACGCTCTCACAGAATACCAGCATCAAGCAAAAACTTTACGAAGAATGAACAAGCATGCATAAAATAATTCAAGCTTAGCTGGTGCGTACTAAATTCGTGGAACATTCTTCTCCTTCATCTTTTAACAATATAGGCACATAATATATTAAATATTCCCGGAACTAATAATGTAGAATATATACTCTTGTATAATTCTTTTCCTGTTAAAAAAAAAACTTACGAGCGTGCATAAAATGATTGCAAACTTTGCCTGTACGCACTGGATTCGAGAAACATTAATCATCTGTTTTTCTTCACTTGTGTTCGCAATAACAGGTCGTAAGTTGACGCATGCGTATGAACATGTACACACACATACAACTTCTTGTCGACACACTTATATAATTGATAATTATACATGTATTCCCATATTTTACAGGCACATACAAAAATTCTTTCTATTGATTTTGAAATTACTGTTTAGTGGTTGTAAGCGCAACTGCTGATCATGTGATCCCAAGTCAGGCTAAAAGTCAGTTATTGGATATTGCTGTCAAGAAGTTTTCAGTACCCGCCTTGAATCAAGAACTTAGCGGTAATTTATTTACGTGTTTCGGAAAGCAGGTAAAGCCGTTGGTCTTGCACCTGTTCTCTCTACGGTCGTGTCGGATTGCCGTCTCATCTGTCTATAGGAACACACTCCTTGCACTTTATTCCCGTCCTACGGTGACGGCTAGTCTCCGCTGGGACTGGTCGCCGTGACAGAAATTCGACGTGGAGAACATTACATTATTCTTTCCAAAATGTATATACGTAATTTTTTTAAAAAAACTCTACCTTCCTATCATACCATACCCGGTAGATAGAGCGAAAGATGTATCAGCACTAAAGTCAAGGTATAGTGGGCAATAATGGTTAAATGTGAGCTATGCGGTATAGACAAAGTATATGCAATCTAGAGTTATGTAAGATGGAATAATTAAAATAATTAATTGAAGAGGATTTCAAAACGAATAAAAATGAAATGTAACATATTTCATTAGAGAATTATACAACTACTTGTGTCGGTGGTGTAAATAAATAACGTCCATAAATATCCCAGTGGTAGACTTGCTGAGGCACTCCAGAGCGAAATGGCGGGTCTTACATTTTCTCTCTTTCCTGAATTTAATACCCAGTAACGATTATAAACTTCCACAAATTTGCACGAAACGATTTTCAACGTTAAATAATATTCATAATTTAAAATTAAAAATTTTGTACAGCCCACTTCAATATAAGTTATTAAGAATAACTCAAAAACTATTGGTCTGACCTTGATCAAATTATCAAGTAAAAAATCAAGTATCAGCTTTCATATAAAAAAAGAATCATCAAAATCCGTCCACCAAGTAATAAGTTATGAGGTAACACACATAAAAAAAAACATACGTGTCGAATTGAGTACCGTCTCCTTTTTGGAAGTCGGCAGAAAAAATAGTATAAAATTAAATCTAACTAAAAGGTTACACGCACTTACGGTTTAAAAGGTTAAAAAAAAAACTATAATAAAAAAAAACTCTAAACTAAAACTAAAAATTTTAATTGTCTCACAGTACCTACTCTCCGTGTTATCGTGCCAAGTACGCTGACTGCTTTTCCTCGCTGAATGGCTATACTTTGTCTTTGAGCGAGAAAAGAACCAGCCCTCTTATCACCAGCAGCGACGACCAGTCGCGGATACAGTTCCTTTAGGAATTTCACCGCACGTTACAATTACTAAGACTATTCAGAGCAAAGGTAAGGACACAGACACAAACTGCAGACGCTCCGGGAAGCCTGCAGTCTGTGAACACGTACAGGATCGCCCCCGTCACTACTTTAGATTTGATAGACCAGAAATCCTCGCTAAAGAACACCGATTCCATCCAAGGATGATTCGCGAAGTTATTGAAATCAAAAAACATCCTAATTTCAATAGAGAAGATGGTAGCAACCATTATATATTAAGATAATTGATAATTGATAAAATTAAATCCCAAACCAAGCATACAACTGCAAGACTTCAAGATGCTGTAAGTTCATACTGCGTAGATCGACAATGTGACAATGGGTATATTATTAATCAAATCCTTATCCTATAACATTATGAAAACGATTTCAAACTCATATATTTATAAGATTTGTTAATAACAGATTCTGCAAGAAAATGTTAACATAAAATATAACAAAATATATTTGTAAAAAATACCAAAATCGATGTTTCTCAATCGCTTACCTCAGGTCGTAATCATTTAAAAACTAAAAGTAAGCCAGGAAACCATAGAATGTTAGAAAATTACATAAGTTACGACCTTTCCCTTTTGCAGAAATAAACATCTATGTATAACAACCACAAACACAGAAAATAAGAGGTTGTTTGATATGATCAAGATACTCGCACATCTAAACTCATTTTTACGCCGAGTTAAATAACATCTTTTTCCAATTTAATTCATAAATTTCGACAACATAAACTCCGGTATAGGACTAGTTAATTTCACAGTGTAAATTGAATGGAGTTGAAGATCGGCCACTATATTCGCAATTTCACCAAGAAATTAAAAGCCGACCACTTAACAGCGTATCTCAAACGCGTCGTACAACGCAGGTGCAGCTGCCGCTTATGGTGTTTCAATTAAATCGCGTTTGACCGATGCATTCGGTCGTTAAACCTTAACATGGTCATAGAGCATACTAGAAGTGGCCGTTAATAACAGTATTACTAAGTTATGGCTTATTACTGTGAAAGTTATGGTAAACTAACCCGTTGTTTGCATGTTGATTGTTTCTTATTTTGAATACTTCTTTGTTTTATTTTTATACGTATATATTTTACAGTTTTATGTCGGGGCATTTAGCATTGAAACATTGAAATTAAACTTTTTTTTTAGATTATGAATGGTTGAAAACGTCAGTAAAGTATTCCGGATTATGATTTGAAAAAATAAATTTTATTCATGTAAACAAAAAGGTGGTTCGAGTGTATGTTGTGGCTTTTTTTTTTGTATATATGTTACGTGATATTTTCGCAGATTGTGAACCAATTTTGATGATTCTTTTTTTATTAAATAGGTTATACTCCAAGAGTTGTCCCAAATAAATTTGGAGAAAAAATTTCACCCAAGCAATTTGAAGTCTGTTTTTACTTTTCGTTAAATGTTATAGTTATCATTCAAAGGCATTTTAATTCCAAGTTTGATTAATCATTTTAATAATAATAATAACAGTTCAAAATATATTTAAACTTATTTTGAACTTACTTATCTATACAGATAAATAAAATTGAAGTGTCTGTTTGTAATGTCAAAATAACAGTTTTTTAAATAAATCATTTAAAAAGTATATTTTTTTTTTATAGGATAAGGGTGACAAACGAGCACACAGTCCACTTGATGGTAAGTGGTTTCTGCGGCCCATAGACATCTACATCTATCCTCGTTGGCGAATCAAAATGCAGATGCGTTGTCACCCGTGAGGACTAAGATGGAATGCCTCATTTCCAGTAAAAAGGGCCTCCGGCCACCTGCACTCACCAAGCGAAACGCAGAGGTAAACCTCTACTTCACGCTGGTATTCTGTGAGGTCGTGGTACCACCCCGGTTCGAGCCGGCCCATCCATGCGACAGCAAAAGCTGTCGCCTGGCTCTACCACTGTTAAAAGTATACAGTACTTATACAAAAAAATGTTAAAATTTGTGTCTGTCTGTTTGTTCCGCCCAATCTCTGGTTTTGGCGAGACTTTCACTTGCCAATAGGTGATGTCATGAGTAAATTAGGTTACTTTTAATATAATATACAAAATAATAATAAAATTTTAATAAAATAAAACTTACAGGGAGGTATAATAATAAATTACAAAAAATTATTGTATGCCAACGAAGTCGCGGGCACAGCTAGTATTGAATATTTGTGATGATATTGTCATCTAACATAAGCGCCACATGCGTGCGTTAATTTCCCACCACTATTTTATTTTCGTTATATTAAATGAGGAAGTACTGTCCTATTTAATATTTTTGACAGAATATTTTAAATAATGGTAGAATCTATCAGCTGAACACTCAAGTACAAACATTATTTTGTTAATATGTGCGTAGAATATATTTTTAGCTCTTTGACTAATCAAATCAAGGAACTGCGATAAGCGGGTACTAATTTAATTAGTGTCAACTGTTAGGGACTACAAATATTTTCTCATTACCAAAACATTGAACAGAAAGTAAGAAGTAACAGTCCAGTTTAGCAACTTTACCAATGGAAGTTAACTTTGCCATCAGGGATGTACGGGTACAAAATTACCATTAACACGGACAACGTAACGATTTTCCAGATATGTAACTTTTTGGATGAAAATTTAAGAATTAATTGACAGCATTGTTTTCGATATGGCAATATGAGATTTAATTTTGGCATTTTATTTTAACGCGGAATTGTGCCGGCGACTTAATCTCTTGGTTCAGTGTCCAGAACATTTGTTGATTTTGTTTTGTTTGAAATGTACGTATCTATATCTTTATAGTAACTTAATATTAATGTAATATTTCGTTTGTAACATGGTGGTATTAACATTTATTTATAAAACTGACTTATCATACCAGTGATGCTAAGATGTGTGATCTTTTTGCTACAACCAAGGATTGTCACTTTCATTCTATATTTTAACCCATTACGACGATTCAAAGAAAAGGTTCTGTAGTTGTAATTTTATATACGTATGTTTGTACAGATGTTTCACCGTAGCAGCCTATTAAACGATTTTACCAAATGAGTCAATCGATTCATCTTTATCAAAAGTTAGGAAAAGAAAAGAGAAATCAATATTATCAATAAGTATTTTCCATATTTTCAACTTAGGTTGATATTAATTTGCGACCAAAGTCATTTTGATTATGGATGTTTTGCTATTGTGTAAAAACAATGTTTAGGTTAGTTACATTTCTTTTTTTACCTGATCGTAATGAAATGATAATGATTATTAATAAAAAAAAACGAATATTTGTTAAAAATTATTGTGATAGGCTTTATCTTTTATTTATAATATAATTGATTTAAACTCATTATTGCACCAATTTTATTTTTAATTTTCGAGGAGTTTATTTTTTTGGTTGGGTTTGAAAGTAAGTCACCTGAATTTGAGATTTCTGTCACTGTCAGGGGTAGGTCAAGAGGGTTTATCTGAAGCACCCCCATGCGATTGTTGCTGCCGAAGTAGCGTCGAAGTATTTTTAATATATTTTTTTTTTAATATTGGTAAATCACTAATTATACTTGAAATGGAACGTACATTTAACTAAATTCTAACGCTGTTGACATCGAATCTGTAAAAGTCATCTCAAAATGCGTCAAACAAGCGTTAAATGAATCTCTAAGCCGGCCCTTTTGTTGACAGTGACAGTATATACTTTACGTCATTCCGTTGCTTCTGAGTTTACTTGAATGTGCTGCCTATTGCGTTTTATCTGCCTCCTCCCGTTTTTCGACGACTTCGCTAAGCTTCACTAGTTCCGCAAAATTCTTTTTTATAAATAGTGGCAGCTATAAATTATGTTTATAAATTAAAGTAATTGTAAAAGTTAATATTTTTAGTGTTTTAAGCGAGCTCGGGACTTGGGGCACCACGACTCGGACAGGTTAGATTAGAAGGGGATGGCGGGGCCGAGTGAGCGAGCGAAGCGTATAGACCCCTTCATCTCCTTCGTGGTTAATTCTTTATAAACCACTCAGAAATAGGAGCCCCTCAAAGCGTGGTTCCGTCAACCGAGCTTCCCTCGTCTACGCCACGTTGAGTTCCCTCCCCCAACTCTCTCCCCCATAAATCAGGTTTATATTGTCAAAAACATTACGAAAATATAACCATAAAATGAGATTTTTAAAAATTTATAAAAATAACTAAGCATGTCCGGCAGGTTGGGAAGTGGGGGTCGACAATACATACCCCTGAATTCAGGCTACTTACTTTCAAACCTTACCCCAACTTTGCCACAAGCGTAAACTTTGCTATTTTCAACTGAGTGTTGTGTATTATATATGCGTTAAATCCTTCCATAAATAGCAATTGCCAGGTTTTACGCAATATCGTTAAATTGTCAGCTGCTTTTAAATTTAAACGAAAATTTATATAGATTGCTTATTTATAGATTAATTAATTGCATATAATAACTTATTAATGGCCGCTCCGTGGCGCAGTGGCTTAGCAATGAGTGCGGTGCTAAGGGCTGCAGGTTCGATTCCCGCACATGACTAATACTTGTATGGTCTGCAAATAATTGTTCCAGGTTTAGAAGTTTGTCTTAATGAAGTTTATATGTAAATTGCTTAGATATATATCTTTGGTACAGGAGAATATCCTAGTATGGAGTCACGTTCACATTTTTTAAAGAATAAAAAAAACATTTTTTTTAGGTATTCCGTGCCGAAATCAGCGAAATTGAACACATAAGGAAGACTACAATATTTCATTTAGATTAGCATAGTTATAACGTGTAGTTACTCAAACACATGCATTGAAGTTTAAATTACATTTACAAGATTAGAGGTCTCACTAGTGTCGAGACAGCTATATTAGTTTATTTTAGTTATTTCCATAGCATAATGTCTTATGGGATTTTGCTATGGGGAAATGCGGCTGATTCAGAAACTATTTTTGTTTTACAGGAGAGGGCCATTAGAGCTATTTACAATCTAAAACCGAGAGAGTCTCTTAGAGATAAATTTAAAGAAATTAATATATTAACTTTGGCCTCTCAGTATATTTACGAAAATTTAATGTATGTTCACAAAAACAAAGATAGTTTTAGTAAAAAAAGTGATATAGATTCTGTAAACACTAGGAACAAACACAAGCTAGTGATGCCAGTTTCTCGACTCCACAGAGTCAGTAATTCATTCTTGGGGCAATGTATACGCTATTACAACAAGGTCCCGGAAAGTGTACAGGTTCTCTCTATTACCAAGTTTAAATGTTTTATTAAGCTGAAACTGTATAAAAAGGGTTATTATAGTATAAATGAATACATGGTTGATAATTACCCCTGGGAATGAGGTGGTAGCTTCCAAGCAGTTTATAAAATAAATTTTGTAAATAATTCGTAATCATTTATATTGTAAAATTTATTTTAAAAAAAAGTCCCGCTGGGTTTCTTGCTGGTTCTTCCCAGGACAGAGGGTTTTTTTCGAACCAGTGGTAAAGTAAAAAATGACTTTCAATAAGAATTACACACGTAATGTATATTGAATAAAAAATATTCTATTCTATTCTATTCTATTTATGGTGTCATACATTTTTCGCCATGACACCTATCTAGATGTTGCCTTCCTTACCTTAAAAACGCTGCAGGTAACTAAGGAAGTGAAAATGTAAGTGTCAAAACAAATGCTCTATAGTTACCAGCGGTGATGATTCCATTAGCCGTAATCTTAGTTTAATCTGGATACTAAAAACTTACTAAATTTAAATTATATTAATATTAACATCTAGAAATGTAGACAATCAGTAAATAACATAATAATGTTGGGATAGTTGCGAAGAAATAAAAAGCAATGAGTTAATTATAAAAAATTACTTTGAACTAAGTTATTTTTACAGATTTTATCGCGTTTAATTTTAATGTACCTATTTATATAACAATACCTTTAATGTAATTTTAAATTATCGACGTAATAAAAACTGATTTTGATTAAGCTGTCAATGCTAATATATTTTTAAAATAAATATAATTAAATAAGTCATTTTTTTAAATTATTAAACATAAGTAACATAAATAATACACAAATATCATTTTTTTAAATTATTAAACATAAGAAACATAAATAATACACAAATAAAATGAGAATTTAACAACTCAACATAATTATAAAAACAAAGTATGCAATGATACCCTTATACTGATATTTTTAAAACAAGGAAATTTAAATTGAAATATTGACTATATATTTGAAACTAAAAACGAACCAAAAAAATGAATACCTATAACTATTATAAAGATCATCATCATCATCATAAAGCCCTTCAAAAGTCATTTGGTAAACATGCGTCTCCCGCAATGCCACACGATCTTGAGATACTTACATCCATCGACTACACCTCCCTCCCCTCCCTCTTGCTTAAGATTTCAGAAGGTACATTATTCTTTTTACTTATCATAAGCCAGTGCTTGTCTACAATCCCACAGGGTAGTAAGTTGTGGTGATTTAAATGGCGTTAACTTTTGTTAATTTTGAAATAAGAATTAATCATTTTATTATTATCAGGACACTGATTGACGAATTCTGCAACTCAGTTCACATTCACAGTCGATGACACATCGTGCATCTCTACCTCTTGCACGTCCAACTTTGATGCGTGCCCCGCCATAATCATTAAAGGAGATCGGCATCTCCCAATTCCACGAGACTAAAAGGCTTAGGGCTGGTTTGTAATAAGAGCGGTTTCGTTTGATCGAACCCTTTTTTCCCTTGCACAATTCAACCTGTTCAAAAGCTTCGTATGATAAAAACAACGCTAAATTATTTGGCTTGTAAAATAAAAGTATTCGGAGGAGAACGGACGTGTATTTAGCAGAGTAGAGCGACATCTACCAACTGCCTTTAAAAAACATTCGACTGCATTAATTTAAAATTTATTTTGTCTAAAACGACTACTTTTAAGAAAAATCAAATCCCACCAAAAATACAAATGAAAATAGGGCCAATAACAGTTCAAAAGATATTCCGAGTTTTCGACAGCGCCTATAAAAGAGTTGAGATCTGAACGGGCACCAACCTCTATAGCAGTTGCTTAAATCATAGGATCTTTTGGATAAGAGGCATTCCATCTTAGTCCTCACGGGTGACAGCGCATCTGCATTTTGATTCGCAAACGAGGATAGATGTCTATGTCTATGGGCCACAACAACCACTTAACATCAGATGGACAGTGTGCTCGTTTGTCACCCGATCCTATAAAAAAAGTGGAAAGTTCTTAGAACTGCTATGAACCATGGTACCCGTTCAGATCTGAATGTATGCTTTATGGATCTTTTATGGGTTAAGCTGAACACGAACGCCGTTTGTACTAGCCCCTCTTTTCACATAGCCCCCTTATTCCCATGGCTACATTTTCACATTTATATGTATTTGGTGAGATATGATTAATTTAAAAAAAGTGTTATCTTTTATATTAGGTGATAGTCCGTTTGAGTAGGTGTCACCGTCTTACTTATTTGTGCCGCCAAAAAACATTCACATATTATGTAGCCTCATTTATTACTTACTAGCTATTCCCCGCGACTTCGCCCGCGTGGAGTTATTTTTCGCGGAACCCTAAAATAAAAGCAGCCCAAGTTACTCCTTATAACATCAGCTATCTGCCAGTGTGTATAAATATTGACAAATATTGACATTAATATTTATACGAAACTAACGTCACTCAATTGTTTTGCCTTCCCGGAACCCCTCCACTAACACTTAAACTTTATGGTATGGTATTAATGTTCAAATTGACTTTTAAGTATTATTACGAATCTTTTGTATGGGAATATAGAAAAGTGTTGTTTTTAGACTTTTTCAGGCATTTTTTTAAATTTTTCTCTCCGTAAGAACCACCTTCGTACTTCAAGGAATATTATAAAAAAAGAATTAGCGAAATCGGTTCAGCTGCTCTCGAGATTTGCGCTTAGCAACACATACAGTGATTCATTTTTATATTATAGATATATTTAGAGAGATAACACATACAAGCCTTATTTATTTGAGGCTGGTTGCAGGATTTTATGGACGTTCATTCGTTCGTCACTTCGCTTTAAGAAAAAAAAATCCTTTAATTAATCCGAATAAAAACACACCTTCAACGATTTCTTGTTACGTTTACGCGTAATATGTTTACTTCTTTTTTTATTTGAGCTATAAGAGTTATTTATCTGTCGCAGTAACCTTTCAGTTAACAGGCATCGTATGTCGCAGTTACTAACTTAGCCTTTCAGTTAACATTCTAGCCTTTGTACTTAACGGCGCCGTTCAACTAGTGGCCTGAATGATATTCAGTCGATGCGTCTAATACAACATTGCAAACTATCTTGTAATATCCGCGACAGAAGGCTAAGGATATATTTTTATAATATAGCAGCAGTGTTTAGTTAGACATCAAATGTTGTATTAGACGCATCGGTTGAAACGCATTGGCTGAATATCATTCAGGCCGCTAGTTAAACATCGCCGTTTAGTATAAAAGCTAGACTGTTAACTGAAAAGCTAATTAAGTAAGTTGGCTGCAACATATCGACAAAGTTATTTGTGAAATTAATTTCAAATATATTACTCGGAACTTATCGCACCAATAACGTTGTTAACACCGAATATTGATACATTTCTAGTTTAGTCAGATTTTTGCCTTTGTGAAGGCCTAATTCACTTTGATGTCTAATTTCAAGATTTTTAGTGAGTGATTAAAATGGAAAATTAATAACTCAAGAACTAGGTTTATGGTTTATTCAAATAATTTGTGATTCTAGGTATTCACTGGGTCCTCATTACCCAAAATTATAAGTGTGTAAGTCGAATATGCTGTTTTTCAGACTTGGTGTAAAATCTTAAGTAGCCCGAAATAGTTTGTGTAAATATATACACTGCATGTGCGTCACCCTTGCCTTTACCGAACTTGGCTGACACATTGTTATGTGTTTTATTTAATCTGGACACGAAAAACCCTACCAAAAAAAACCCTGCTATTTGATTCGAAATTACATTCGTAGACAAGATATCTAACACAAAAAGGTTATAAAGTTAGATTTTTTATGAATAAGCCAATACAATGTTTAACGTGATGTCAAGTTGGGAAGGAAAATATGGTAGCTTTTTCTAACCTCATCGGCTCGAGATGAACTCTGTAAATTCGCAGACGAGACTTTTCGCCCGACCGTTCACAGCATACACTTAATGTAAACTTCACAGAGTGATGGTGAGTGCAAGATCTAGAGTGCGAGAGTATATTAGAGGTGAAATTTTTTCTCCAAATTTATACAGCACTTTTCTCTGAAGTACAACCTATTTAAAAAAGAATAATTCAAATCGGTTTCTTTCGGATGAAGAACCTCTTTCTTTTTTGAAGTCGGCTAAAATGGTTATTGGTCTCAAAGTTGAACAGTGTACGCACAGTATTACAGTATTTATTTCAGGCGGGCTCTGCCTCATAGGAGTTTGTAACAAATTAAAGTTATAGCTAGGGTTGTTAAAAAAAAAAGTACATTAAAAAACTATAAAAACAACAGAAAAATGTTATGCTGCAGCGTGGACCCGCACTCACGCTAGTAGAAGTGGCAGGTCCCACCGATCAACGAATATCCTAAGGATACTGTTGGTACTGTTACGCAAACGGGTCAGCGCAAAGGCACACCGCCTCCTTACTATCGCGGTGAAGCCACCAGAATGGTTCTCAGCGAAAATGCCTGAGGCGGTGCATCGCCATGGCAATCCCAACAGTACCCTCAAGGCATTGGTGTATTGGACACGTAGATCGCTGTCTGCTCGCTGGGTATAGATAAACCACAGGCTGTAATAGTAGAACGATTGACAAAAAGCTTTAATAAGCGTTTACCAACTTATTTAAAAATGTTCGTTGAATTATTTTTGCGATTACTTGTAGTCTTTAAAATATGAATTATGAAAAGAAACTAAACAAACCTGTTTAAATAACATTCAGTGTTTTAGATTAAATCACTGACATTCTCTTGATCTTTCATAATTAGACTTGATGAGGTATGTTATCCTTCGTGTTATTTTATTTCAAACTAGTAGTCGCCTAGTGGTCGAAATTTGACCCTAATTCACAATTTTTTGAAGTTTGTATATTAAGCAAGCTGTATTTCACTTTCATGTGCACATTAATTTATAGATATCTTATATACAAAAAGCAAAGGTTCTTTGCCTTGACATACACTTCACAGTTGAAAAAGGAATATTTGATATCACAAATAAAGTAAGTAGTAATTATTTGTTGGCAACATTTTGAAAGTCTTGGTGACAATCTCTACTCTATGCGACTGTTCGACAATAGACTATTATGTGTTGGACAATTGAAATTGGCAGTATGAACGTAAACCTTAGATTAATGATAGGTGTTCGCGCGCTCAGACTAGATACCGCCGGCGCTCTTGTAAAATGCGGGAACAAATACTACGCCGAAATCGGCGTACCCGAGCCAGTCGCGTTGCAGGGGATATGTGATGTGGACGTACCGAATATTTTATTAAATTTTGATCATAATCCGAAGTAAAATACCAGTTTGCGTAGTGAAACTGTGTAAAAATAATACTACAAGAAATAAGAAAGACACTGGGATCACATACTATCAGTAAGTATCATACAATTTCGAAATTTCAACATAAAATAACACGAGCCATAAATAAGTTACAAAATATGAAAGACGCCATTCAGTGTTGCCGCGTATACAAAAATAAAGTTCCCCGTGGCTGAGATTTTTATATGTGAATTTATTGTTACTATATTTTATAATATATTTAACTTATTATAATATAACCTAATTCTATATTATTTAATGTTTATTTTTGTAGTATTGCTCAAATGACCTAATATTTATATGTTATTTTATTAATTGTTATTTTTAATATTAAAACATTATTTCCGTTTATTGGGGTTCCGTACCCAAAGAGTTTCAACGGGACTTAAGTTTCCACTATCGTTCCGTCTGTCTGTCAGCAGGTTGTATTTTATGAACCGTAATATGTAGATACTTGAAATTTTCACAGAATGTGTATTGGCTATTATTGCTATAACAACATATAATAAAAATAAAATTTTGGTTACATCATATAATATATAACTATTTTTTTTAAATAATTTGTGAATATTAGTCAGACATTTAAATATAAAAATTAAACTGATAAAAATGAGGCCTTATCATTTATATCATTTATATTTATGCAGAAGAAAAACCTATACATAATACATAATACATAATTACATAATATAATATTATAAAGAGGAAAGATTTGTTTATTTGTTTGCTTGTTTGAATTGAATAGGCTCCGAAACTACTGAACCGATTTGAAAAATTCTTTCACCATTAGAATCCTACATTATCTCTGATGAACATAGGCTATATAATATTTTCAATAAAGTTAGGGATCCGTATGAATACTTCGTTAATGTAACCCAAGGTGTGAAAAAAATACCAAAAAGAATCCTTATATCGCGTACGCTGCGGAAACTATTGATAATAGAGCAAAGTAATGTACTTCAGTTTTATAGAGGATATCAATATCTACAAAAAAGCCTGTGATACCATATGTTTAACTATTACAGTTATGTCACAATAACTACTTTTTCATGTCAAAATATGAAATAATAACGCCGGTACAAGCTAGGCCACATTATTTGTATCAGTGCCTGTACCATGCATAACCACCAATTACGTTACCCATGTAATTTTAGTAACATATTTCATTTTTTAAATCTTTGTTAATTCAGCAACCGTCCGTCGTGATGCCTCTCTCGAAGTTCGCATGTCGCAAGGCGTAGACGTGTGATATACGCGGGTGAAACCGCGGGGTACAGCTAGTACATAATATACACAAATATATTGATACATTCACTATTAATAAATTATTCATTTTTAAGTATTTCTGGTCTACATTCATAACTATGAACTTAACTACTAAGCCATAGCATTTTTTTTTGTAGGATAAGGGTGACATACGTGTACACGGTTCACCTGACGGTAAGTGGTTGCTGCGGCCCATAGACATCTACATCTATCCTCGTTTGAGAATCAAAATGCAGATGCGTTGCCACCCGTGAGGACTAAGATGGAATGCCTCATTTCCAGTAAAAAGGGCCTCCGGCCACCTGCACTCACCAAGCGAAGCGCAGAGGTAAACCTCTACTTCACGCTGGTATTCTGTGAGGTCGTGGTACCACGCCGGCTCGCGCCGGCCCATCCGTGCGACAGCAAAAGCAGCCGCGTGGCTCTACCACTGTGGAAAAAAATAAGCATAAAATATTTTTACCCGTTAATCGGGTAATAGTTAAGGTGTTGGCATATACAATTTTTCACGCACACTAGCATCCTTGCAATTGTCTTATACACACTAGAATATTGAGTTGACGTATTCACGGAGCTGTTACATTCAGGTAGGGCGGTATCTAGTCAGAGCGTGCGATGACCTATCATTAATCTATGACGTAAACATTGAATATTTTTTTTATAGGATAGGGTGACAAACGAGCACACAGTCCACCTGATGGTAAGTGGCCACTGCGACCCATAGACATCTACATCTATCCTCAATAAAGACTCAAGATACAGATGCGTTGTCACCCGTGAGGGCTAAGATGGAATGCCTCTTTGCCAGTAAAAAGGGCCTCCAGTTCTCTACACTCACCATACGAAACACAGCAGTGTTAAGCTGCTATTTTACGCTGGTTTTCTGTGAGAGCGTCGTCCTTCCCCGGTCGAGCCGACCCATTCGCGCTACAACTATACCACTAATATAGCTGCAGCATGGCTCTACCACGTATAAAATGTCTTTGTTACACATATTATATATAAATTTTTGCTTTCTCCACTCCTTATCCATATCAGTTTAAACTATGCCTAATCTCACACTTCTCTGTGTGCACTATCTGCTTAAAAAGAAGTATAAAGTTTTCCATTCACGTATTAATATGTAGAAGAAAATTGACACAGTTTATATAAATTTCTCGATGAAAGTAGAACGGAAAATCCATCTTACACTGAAGCTATATTTCACAAATTGGCGATTGGAAGCAGCAATATCAATGCAAACTGCTCAGTATGGTGAGTATGAAAAAACCTTCCATGTGATGCTTGCCAGCTGGTGCATTCTTAAAAAATCCTTTATTTATTTATTTATTCTATATTGAAGATTAATAATTGCCTGGCGGACCTAAGATTCTGAGTATTTACAGATGTTTAATTTTGAAAACACGTTTTGTATGTAAGATTCTTACATTATATTGGGATTATAAAGTTGAAGTACCTACCTTTAGAATCGTCTACAGCTACAGTGTCCACTACTGGTTACAATTTATGAGAAATCAGTTAAATACACACATACCACTTAATTACATAGAATTGTAATTTTAATTCATGTATTATTTGTTCTATTCTATATCTTACTTGCATTTACATCGCTATCTAGCAACGTTGTGTTACAGTTATAAATATATAAAGTCGTTACGGCCCACAGCTGCCCCTGCAAAGGTCTCCTTGGCTAGGGCCCATAGTAGCCTCCTCGACGGGCAGCCGAGAGTCGGGCCCAAATGGCCATATGGAAACTTGACCTATCATAATACACCATAGGGAGATGGCAGGATGATAGGAAAATAAATAGTACGTACCTGGCTCCGAATCTAAGACCGTCCCAAGGCTCGGTCAGGCCGTAGGTAGAGTAGATGTATGTACAGTGGTGTTTAGTGGTGTGTAGGTATATGTGGGTGACCTGGCCCAGCTGGGGTGACCAGGCAACGGCCGGTTCCATGCTGCCCCACAACGCTGCATCACTCCAGCAGGCGTCCCCACTGGACTATCCACTTTATTGTACATTTAACTAACTTCAACTCGACTAATTCAACGTTCATCGTAGAATCGAACGCGTGATATCCGACACAAATAACGAACAGTAGATCAAAGTTCTACATTCACTGTTCCGGATTCATTTATCACCAAATTACGAATAGGGAGCTAACGCGATCTCTTCATGAGTTACACGGTTCAGCATTACATTACATTACATTACAAATACAACTAAGCTCCCGCGTTCGATATTGAACACCACGCCGCAATAAGAATTCATAATCAACCTAGCTGACACGTAAATTAGCTAATGAGTCAACACACAAAAGGCTCTTAACGCGACGGTACAATTAAACAATGATTTCCAAAAAAATCAACCTCGCGACGCCGCGATAAGGAATTCGCGGTCAATTCCACGTAACCCGAACAAAGTTAAATATTGTAAAATAAACTTCAACGCGCAATCACTATATAATTGGAGCAATTACTTTCCAACGAAATTACTTTAAGCAGTCAAATACAATACAAGCCTCTTTCCAAGAACTTAAACCTTAGACAAACTAAACAGAGGCGGTTTTCACGAAATCACAATTACGTAGCGAAGTCACACGCACAAAATTATAAATCTAGACCGTAACCGCAAATCGGTCAGCATTACCTCACCTCGTTACCATCGGGTGACGCGCCAGCTCGAACGCGATTGGATGGCGTTCAAAATTATCAATTGTGGACATAAACAAACCCCCGTCCCGGACATAAGGATTTATGTACGTGAGCAAACCGACAAGCGGGACAGAGTCGCGACGGCACGTTGCAAGACCAAATCTACAAACAGATCTGATGAGGTGCCTAAGGTGGCCTACCTTAGGCACCTCATCAGATCTTACAACTCTAACCACCGCCTCAAAACACAGCCCCAACGTGGGCAAGCTGGAGGGTCGAACCTCCACTAGATGCTCCTCCTGGACATCGCAGCACCTAAATAAGTCCTATTACTGGACAGAAGTCCGACGACCTCCTTCAAACACCTATCTGTAACCCTATGATTCGTTCCGCAATCCGACCGGATCAGGTCTGCAAACAGCGACGAGATACGAAGCAGCCCAGCGTGGCCTCCTAAGCTTCAGGGCAGAGAGCACCCACAAGTTTCACATGACCGTCGTCTGTGGAGAGCTAAACGAAACGCACAGATAGTCCTTAGTATGAATTTTCAACAAGTAGGCATAATCAAGACATCTACCATATAATCATTTACTCGCTCCGGTGTACACGCACAACCAATCTACATCCAACATGAAGCGATCCCCTCTCGGGCCACACCTTCTTAGCGTTTCAAACTCAAAGAGCCTCTTGTCACTTAAAACACAAAGGACAATCAATAAGAGGCGATTGTCACGCGGCTGAGCGCTTCGCACGTAACCGTCAAACTTTAAGAGTAGCTTTTCCAAACATGCAGTTCTATGCCTATGCTTCATCCAAATTTCAAAAGCATCAATGTTCACTACTGAATTAATTCAAACAAATTCATTTACCGATGCGCATAGATTAAACTGACAAATTAAACAAAACGATAAACGTAATAGACAGCCCCATTTCTCCTTCCAAATAAATATCTTCGACAGTGCCAACAAAAATGTGAAAACAAAGAGAGGATTGATTTTATTTCCTTCGGCACAAATAGGGTTATTCAATTTCAATTTTCTCTTCAACAAAACAAACACAATGATCAAATACAATTATAAAACATATGTACAAGTATTCAAAGAGCACATTAAATTCGCCTTCTTAATCACAACCGCCACAATTATGAAACATTTCGCGGAAAACCCATTTTTTTTTAATCTCAACCGCCACATATATGAAACATTTCGCGGAAAACCCAAAGCATTTTTATTTTTAATTTAAAGCATCATTAATTAAGTGCTCGATCAAAACTAAATTTTACAGTCCCTGGCAGCGCGTTTCGACGCTCCAAGAGAGCCCTAGTCTTCACAACAACCAAATGAAGGCCATAACGTGTTGTGAACCCGAATCCAATAAGCGCGTGCCGTTAAACAATCGACGCTCGGGTTGTACACCCTCACTGAGGCCGTCGGCAATAGAACAGTTTAACAAGTGAGCTGTTAGTGGAGGCGGCCATGGTGGGAGCTAGGGCGGCAGCTACCTAGCTGGGGCTGCCTGCATCAAAAGGGGGGACGGACTACCCCAGCCGCGGCCACTCAGCTGACGGGGATGAGAAGGGTTTAGCTAACCGCTGAGTAGCTGTGAAGTCTCTCTCAACACACTGACTTTCAAACCCAGGGACACAGTGACCGGCAGGCGAGCGCCGAGCGTCGCCCGACAGGGGGCGCGGCTGATCGCCCCCGCCCGTGGGAGTCGAGGGCATCCCATCCAGACTCAAAACGGCATGGTGATTGCCCTGGCAGCGCGATGGCATCACTTCTAAATACAATTACTACGCGGCTCAAATACAAATCAATTAACAAATAACAAATACAATTTCTATAGAATCAAGTTGAATACAAATTACACAAATACTTATTACTTATTACTATTTATTAAGTTAAATACAAATTACACTACAAATAAAGGTACACACCACAGTCGATCAACAAAAAATGCCTCGCTCAGACAACCGACCCTTCGACAATTAATCTACTATTATACGAAAACGATAATTATCCGATTACGTGATAATAACCATCTACCTACCCGACGCATACCTAGCCCTTACAAACTCCCTCTTGCGCAGCCTAACGGCGCGGCTTTTTCAAACAAAAAAGCAAGCAACAAAGGAAATAATTTTATTATTACGTATTACGGCCGGGTGTGATTTTGAATAAAAATCCTACCGATTTTGAATAAAAATGGTTTGCATAAAAACCAGTTGTGTTATATCTACATGACATATCTTTCTTCTATCGATATCAAAAAGGAGGAGGTTGTACAAAACTTTTAATGTTAAATTATTTACTCGACTTCTTAATACTAAGTGATAATAATATCAGTCATGTACATGTCTAAATAATTAGGTATCTTATATATTTTCTATATTTGATTTGCGTAAACATTGAAATATACACCAAATGTTTGTTATCGTTACAAACAATTATATAATATTTATGTAAATAATGGATATCATATTGATATTAAACGTTTAAAATTATGATGTGATAAAGTGCTTACGTAAATCATATAAAAAAAAGGAAAATGAAGTTGGTTTGCATTAGCTTCTTAAAATATTTGCCGTATCAACGAATACGTCCACTTTCTATTTGCTCTGGAGCTCTCCAACACTGAATGTAGCTCGTTAGCACGATTTTTAGCGAAAAATAGAAATCATTTCCCCGTTCATTTCTATCGTATATGCAGTAAGGTTATGACTGTGACTTCATTAAAGATTTATAAGTGATATCTTGCGCTATGTTGCACCTGCTGATCGAGTGATAAGGTTTGACTCATGGGAATAAATCAATTCGATAATTCCAAACAAAAATTTTTCATGCTTGCCAAGTTAGCCAAGTTCCAGCCTATATAAGTCCCACTGCTGGGCACAGGCCTCCTCTCATTTATTGCCAGTTGCCAGTTGCTTGCCAGTGTGAGTGGAATTTTAATTTAATCATAAGACCCCAAGCCTATAGTAGAGCCATTTTTTTTAAATTTTAAATGCATTAAGACACGTTCTTGGCATGAATCGATATATTTATGACAATATTTGTGAACTATTTCGATCTGATAGTATAATGGGAAAGAACGATTCTTAACTTATGGGTAGTCTGCAGACTTCTTGATTAACAGGATATTTGAAACCTGTTTTGCAACACTGCAAGTCCATGTTTTTTTACATTTTTGGATATATAATCTATCTGATATATATATATATATATATATATATATATATATATATATATATATATATATATATATATTTATTTTTTTCAAAGAATGTACCGCATGACTTTTAAGATATTTAAGGTCATTACATTAAAGGTAGACAACCACTTCTATTTAAACTGGACATAAACATAAGCTATGATACCACAAGGTCCTTTTTATAGAATAAGGTAGACAAACGAGCACATGGTCCACCTGATGGTGAGTGGATACTGTGGCCCAAAGACATCAAACATCTTTTTATCTTCGATTAAGCATTGAAATGCAAATGCGTTGTTATCCCTAAGGACTAAGATGAAATGCCTCCTTTCGTTTTCGGTCTTTTTCACTCACCATAGGAATCACAACATTAATCTGCTATTTTACGCTGTTATTCTCTACCCGAGTCAAGCTGACCCAAACTGTTCACATAGATGCAGCGTGGTTCTACCACGTACAAGAAACACTAAAGGCGCTAAGTTTAAAAATTCGTAAACAACCTGCATTCGAATAAACTGAAACGTCCGGAGCTGTTGCAGATCAAAGGATAAGCGCTCGCCTTGAAATTTCATAGTACGCTAGCAAATTCGATATCTGCCGTCACGAATAAATTTGTTATTGTAATTCTTAGTGCTAATTAACCGCATGCAATGGTGTAGGAAAATATTGTCAGTAAACCTGCAAATCTAATAATATATCGAAGTGTAGTTGAGGCGTTAAAGAATACACTGCACCATATCATGGATGTCGTAAGAGGTGACAGGGGAAACACAAACAGGAAACAGGAGATGGGCAGCAGCATCTTTGTGATAACAACTGAAAATAATAAAAGCTGCAGTTGCCAATGTACCTGCCAAGCGTGGCGTGATGGGCTGGAGTTGAAAAATGAATAATAAATAGAGGTAGTAAGAAGCGTCTCGTATGGTAATTACCGATCTACCGGCTACTTGATTTGCCGTATACGCTTATATACGGCAAATCAAGTAGAACGAGGAGCTATGAAAAAGACGTAAGTCCAGCATTGGACGCTTTACAGGTTGATGACGAGGGAGAAATGTATTGAAATTTGTCCGTATTTGAGATTTCTTTTTAAATGTGGTATGAAAAGGAAGAAATATCGCTTCTTTGTGAGTCAAGTCGAAAACCGCGTGATGTATGATATTTATTCTACAGCCTACTTTCGCCGGCACATTGTACGGGCAGACATTTCGTGTCCACGTTGGTTATTTTAATTAGTCTGCTTCGAAAGCAATTAGCGGCACTCTAATTCAAAGCGAGACGCTGTTATAACTTGTAGTGAAATGCCTAATTAATAGTTGACTGACTGAGAGACTGAAATGTGAGCTGAGAAAAAGTGGTGACATGTTTAAATTTTCGCCGTGTTGCGGCGGCGAATGAGAATACACTACCCTATATCACCCCGTGGGTGTCGTAACAAGGGACAGACGGAAACTAAACGGGAGATAGGCAACAGTATCATCCTGATGACACCAAAACTATGGTTGCTAATCCGCCTGCGATGAGCAATCCATGGATTTTGATAGGCTGTTAGGCCCCGTCCCGACGACACGCATCCGCTACGCGCACGCCACGCGCGTCAGCACCCGCGTCTAACTCGCTTTGAAATTTGTTGCATATAATTTGAGTCTTATGGCAAATCAATAAAAAGCGCGGGCGTAGGGCGTAGCGGGGCGGGTGCAGAGCGTGTGCAGGGCGAGCACGGGGCCGGCGCGGAGCGGGAACGAGACCGGCGCGTGACGTGTACGAGGCGTGTACGGTTGAACGTCGATAAATGTAATTTCAGATTTATTGATTTGCCATAAGACTCAAATTGCGCGTAGCGGGTGCGTGTCGTCGGAACTCGGCCTAAGGAATAAACGAAATAATGTTTAAATTTAGATTTACATTAGTCGAGTCCATTACATGAACTCGCAAATAACTATTGACTAGTACCGTCGCTTTCTTCGGTGCTAAGACATAGTGTAACAAAGTATTAAAGCTCTGGATTCAGAAGCTATCATGTGCAATTTTTTTTATGTTTTTTTATAAAACTTATATTTCTTTACCCTTTTAAGTGGTTACTAAGGAAATTACAAGTTTAAGGTAACATAGTAAAATAAAATATTATCAGTTTTAATATTTTATTTAAATTTTTTTCTTTACATTAATATGGGATCATGCTGAAACATCCTGAATCAAAAAAAAAATTGTTTAAATCGCTTCTGAGTTGACGGTGAACACACAAATAAATACACACCCGTCTTCAACAAGTCGAAAAAACGAAGAGGTTCTCTAACAATATAGGTAATATATAACCTCGTCGTTTTTTAAAATCAGTTAAAATGCCGCCTCAAAGTATCAAGTGTTTTCATTTTAAAAATTTGCTAAAATATAACTTAAAATGCCGTGTGGTAATATTATAAAATTATCCTTATTGAAATATGCCAGAAAGAGCTCGTGGTTTCCAATAGATGGCGTTATTACCGTCTCGTTTACGCTATTAATGTTTTTTTACAGGCGAGGGTTACAATCGAGCACTCAGTCCACCTGATGGTAAGTGGTTGCTGTGACCCATACACATATAAATCTATCCTCAATAAAGAATCAAAATGCAGATACGTTGTCACCCGTGAGGAATAAGATGGAATGCCTCTTTTCCAGTAAAAATGGTCTCCGGTTCTCTGCACTCACTATACAAAACACAGCAGTGTTAAGCTGCTATTTTACGCTGGTATGCAGTGAGAGCGTGGTCCTTCCACGATTGAGCCGACCCATTCGTGCTACAACTATACTACTGATATAACTGCAGCATGGTTCTACCACGTATAAAATATCCAGATCGGTGGTAGGTAGCAGTATCGAAGCTCCGGGACATCTCGTGCTGCCAACATCAAACCAACTGCCACGCGTTACGGTAATGCCGATTTATCACGGGAGAAGCCCATCACTTGCGCTCACGCACAATACGCGCTTAGAGGAGGAGTTGTGTGATCATCTATACACAAATTAATTTTCATCACTGTAATGTTTTCTATTATCATCATGGTGACACCATTATAGCTGATCAAAGTCCATTGCTGAACTAAGACCCAATCAATCGATTGCCTCATCTACACTACAAAGATTTGTTTGTTTGTTTGTTTGTTTAAATTGAATAGGCTCCGAAACTACTGAACCGATTTGAAAAATTCTTTCACCATTAGAATCCTACATTATCCCTGATGAACATAGGCTATGTAATATTTTCAAAAAAGTTAGGGATCCGTATGAAAACTTCGTTAATGTAACCCAAGGTGTTAAAAAAATCCAAAAAGAATCCTTATATCGCGTACGCTTCGGAAACTATTGATAATAGAGCAAAGTAATGTACTTCACTTTTATAGAGAATATTAATCTCTACAAAAAAGTCTGCGATACCATATGTTTAACTATTACAATTATGTCACAATAACTTCTTTTTCATGTTAAAATGTGAAATAGTAACGCCGGTACAAATACTACTAATACGAGTACGTACTGATACGAATAATGTGGCCTAGACATTATTCGTATCAGTACCTGTATCATGCATCTACACTTCTACATCTACATCTACACTTCTACATCTACATCTACATCTACACTACTATTATAAAGAGGAAAGATTTGTTTGTTTGTTTGTTTGTTTGAATTGAATAGGCTCCGAAACTACTGGACCGATTTGAAAAATTCTTTCACCATTAGAATCCTACATTATCTCTGATGAACATAGGCTATGTAATATTTTCAAAAAAGTTATGGATCCGTATGAAAACTTCGTTAATGTAACCCAAGGTGTGAAAAAAATACCAAAAAGGATCCTTATATCGCGTACGCTTCGGAAACTATTGATAATAGAGCAAAGTAATATACTTCACTTTTATAGAGGATATTAATCTCTACAAAAAAGTCTGCGATACCATATGTTTAACTATTACAGTTATGTCACAATAACTACTTTTTCATGTTAAAATGTGAAATAGTAACGCCGGTACAAATACTACTAATACGAGTACGTACTGATACGAATAATGTGGCCTAGACATTATTCGTATCAGTACCTGTATCATGCATAACCACCAATTACGTTAACTATGTAATTTTAGTAACATATTTCACTTTTTAAATCTTTGTTAATTCAGCAACCGTCCGTCGTGATGTCTCTCTCGAAGTTCGCATGTCGCAAGGCGCAGATGCGTGATATACGCGGGTGAAACCGCGGGGCACAGCTAGTATTTACTATAGTTACCATGGTTGGCAGAGCGGGTTTGACAACGCAGTTTTTTTTTGTTGAGATGTTATGAGGAAGATGTTGCCATCTCTTATTTCAGTTTTCCTCTGTCACCTCTCACGACACCCACGCATATGGGGTAGTGAATTCCTTTACGTCGCCATTACGCAGTATTATGTCTTTTTTATTGATTTTTTAGAGCAATGCAGAGATTACTTTGTTAGAATTATTTGTTTCTCATTAGGACGATAAGTGTTCTTATCTATACTGGGTGGCGAATAGGTTATCACATTAAATAACACAGCGGTATATACAAGTTCATATATGTCGATTAAAATAATAAAATAAACAATTCTACCTAAATTCTAAATAAAAAAATGCATCTTTCGAACAAAATTAATAGCGTAAAAATTGACACGAAATAAAAATCACCTTGATAATATTAGTTTACTGACCAGAAGTGACATGTAAAAGCGGCAAAGTTGCGGAAGGTACGCAGTGCTCACGCGTCATAGACATAGGTAATTATTTACCTACACGTTCCCGTTCATAAGTAATTAGGCCAACAACAAAAAAAAGGGCTATTGCGACCAAAATGTTAATCTTTATATATAAAAATTACGTGTCAGGTTGTTTGTCCGCGATGAACTCCTAAACTACTGAACTGATTTCAATGAAATTTTGCACACTCTGTGCAGTTTCGTCCAACTTGAGAGATAGGATAGTTTTTATCCTGATAAGTGACATTCAATATTTTTTTAATACAAATTTAAGGATTTTTTATATGAAGGATCGTCGAAAAGGGCAGAACAACGTCTGCCTGGCCAGCTAGTTGTTATATATATATTTTTAGTTGTGTATGTTCAAAGAACGTTATATAGTATAAGTCTTTCCATTTAATGTGATAACTTTATCACCATCCGGTATATAAAAATCATTTTCTCTATATAAAAATCAATTGCTGTTTTACTATAACTCAAAAACAGCTGGACCGAATTTGATGTATTTTTGTGTGTTTTAATGATTCCTAGTTGGTTTCGATTCACATTTGGACCAGGTATGTGGCGGTATTGTCGAATTCCAGAAATCACCGGACATCAACGGCGGATCGCTAGTATTTCAATAAAACTCATGACATGACTAGAAGACATAATACGTAGAGAATAACTTCTTAAGATGAAATGCCGGCCGAGAGATTTTTGAAAATACCTAATATTTGAAGAAACTATCGCTGTCGCTCTACGAGCGCTTGACGACTGCAAATCCGACTGTATAGCTTAAGTAAAAAGGCATAATTCGAGGTTTGGCTCTCTACATTTTCCTCCTTTTATATTGGGCCAATTTAAAAGATAGAGTATCTTTTAAATTTTATTTCATAAACTGAATACGAAGGATATACACTGTCTCTATGTTACGTGGTAGAGCCATGCTGCAGCTATATTACTGGTATAGTTGTAGCACGAATGGGTCGGCTCGACAAGGACCACGCTCTCACAGAATACCAGCGTGAAATAGCAGCATAATGCTGCTACGTTCCGTATGGTGAGTGTAGAGAACCGGAGACCCTTCTTTACTGGAAACGAGGCATTCCATCTTAGTCCTCACGGGTGACAACGCATCTGCATTTTGATTCGTAATCGAGGATAGATGTAGATATCTATAGGCCACAGCAACCACTTACCATCAGGTGGACTGTGTGCTCGTTTGTCACCGTAATTCTATAAGAAAACTTTTTTCAGTATTACGTAGTTATAAATTTGAATATTAGGCCTCTGTTGACAGCGGTCTAAATAGGCAATTTTGAGCATTTTGTAAGGCTTCTAGTGGACATAGAAGAGGTTGATATTTATTTTACTGTAAAAACTGATTACTATAAGGTTATAAACCAGAAAGAAAACAGGCGATAGCGTTTGTATGGAGAAAAGACCATACGCATTTCCTCTTAACTACGAAATTTCCTAAATTAAAATTATTCGAAAATAGCACTTCGTACAAGGTATTAAATGTAAACTATAATTTGTAGCGCTGTGCACAAATCAAATATTTTTTGCTAAGTTTCGTTACCTTGTACCACTTAAACATACAAACGAAGTCATAGTTCAGCGGTGTATGAAAAATAATGGAAAAACACCGAACATGTTTGTTATTTTTTACTAGGGTAGACCACGTAATAATCCTTTGTAATACATACAAAAAAAAAAAGAATAACTAGGCGTTAAATTTTCAAACCGGCGACGAAAAGGTGTGAGACGACTGGTACTACAATATACAATACAACGAGATAGGCCCTTATCCAGCAGTTGACTTTTACAAACTTTTTTTTTAAAGAAAGAAAGAAAGAAAAAAGAATCTGTAAGCACACGAACTTAAAGTCTACTTGATAAGTCCGACCCCGTTGGTGTAGTTGCCTTAAATGTGATTGCTGATCATAAGGTCCCGGGTTCAAATCCGGGTCGGGCAAACATCACTTCTTGGGTTTTTATGTCAAGAAATTCTCTGTAGCTGCCCGGAGTCAGGAAGTTAGCGGTGTTTCACCGCCATGCCTCGGAAAGCACGTAAAGTTATTGGTCCTGCACCTGATCTCTCTCCGATCGTGTCGGATAGCCGTCCCATCGGACTATGAGAGTGAGGGAATAGAGTGCATCCGTGATTATACCTGTGATATACATACACTGGGCACTATAATCCTGTCCTAAGCAGACGGCTAGTCTCCGTTGAGGCTGGCCGCCGTGACCATAATTCGGTCTAGAGGACGTTATTACTTTTTATTATCATTGCAGTCCATGGACACCTGCAGCCAAATTCAAACAAAGAAGGTACAGATGATGGAATATGGAATACCTGACAGCCTGTAATTATACTGTCTCTCTATACCGCGGCGCCCACCAAAGTAACGTAATGGCGCGTCTCCACCAAAGTTTTCAATATTTGTCAACACGTGTTGCCGACAAATGTTTCTGTAATCACCTAGTTTTAGCAACAAAACGAAACAATGTCGGAAATCGTGTTTCCATTTTCGGCGGCAACATCAAAGGAATACGCTTGTAGCCGACATTTGTTCCCTGGGTGGAGACGCTTCTTGCAACATTTAGAAACAAATGTCGTCAACTTTTGTTGATTTGTCAACAGTCGGAAACATAAATGTTGTTAACATTTGCAGACCCGCCTTAACGCGTGATTTGACGCGTAACTTGTCACTTGCCTCAACATTCAAAGCGATTGTATTGTGACGCTGCATGACCTGACGTGCCATTCAGCTTGCTACTAGTGACGCATTGAAGTGGCGCGTAACACGAAACTTGTAGTGACTTTTCTATGCAAAATGAAAGACGACCAAGCTTTTATCATTATTTTATTGAGCTAGTTCATGAAAGACCATGTTTATATGATTATACTGGTCCCGATTACAATAACAGGGACTCGCAAGATGCTTCTTGCAACTTGTAGCGCAAATCTATGCAAACTATAATTCTCATTCCTTCATAAAATTCAAAGTACCAGCACTTTTCAAATTTTTCTCTCCCAAAGGATGTACCCAAAATCTTCTTCTGGCACTTTGAATGTTTGAAATATGTAGCAAATCAAGGACATGTTTATCCCCTTCAGATGACATTTTGGTTTAAAATGAATTCTGCGACATGCTATAGCTGCACAGGTAGCAAGCAAGCAGTGTCACCCGTGGTCACGTCAGAGCATCGTCAGAATCATGCTACAGCAACGTCGAAATCATGTAGCTTAGGTGGGCGCCGCGGGCTATAGCCTTCAGAGCAGAACAAAGCAGTGCAAGCACTAAAGAGGAAGAAGAAACTTGATTCGACGCTACGAAACTATGTAATATTATTTACGTGGTAGAGCCACGCTGAAGCTATATTAGTAGTATAGTTGTAGCACGAATGGGTCGGCTCGACCGGGGAAGAACCACGCTCTCACAGAATACCAGCGTAAAATAGCACCTTAATGCTGCTGTGTTTCTTATGATGAGTGTAGAGAACCGGAGACCCTTTTTACTGAAAAAGAGGTATTCCATCTTAGTCCTCACGGGTGACAACGCATCTGCATTTTGATACGCAAACGAGGATAGATGTAGATGTCTATGGGCCACAGCAACCACTTACCATCCGGTGGACTGTGTGCACGTTTGTCACCCTATCCTATAAAAAAAATTAACGCTTTATTGCGGTATATTGCTCTGTATGCATCCAAAACCATGTCATTGAGTCCAATGAGTTTTGCATAATTTCGGCGTCACTTAATATGTACGTAGTGTTCTGTCTATCTTTGTTGGTTCAAGATTGCAATTAACAATTTCAGTAAAGAATGTGTGTGTGAGTGTGTGTGTGTGTGTGTGTGTGTACACGTACACTTCGCACATAAAATTGAATTCAAGGCGATCGCCTAGTTTTTGAGCTATCACCGGCTCCTTTTATAATAGGCTACTACGAGTAATTTAAAAATATCCACAATTTAAATAATTTATTTCATTCAAGATGTAAAAATAAAAACATTTGACCGCACCAAGCACACAAGTAAATTATTTACAGATAAGTCTCATTAAAAATTGAGGTTACGCCATCTGTCTTAACAAAAACAGAAACTTTTTCACCGCTCTTTCTTATCGTTCTAAAATATGTATATTTATTACTGTTATCACAAATCTACTTAATAACGTCATTGACTTAATTTTTAACAGCGATGAAAAAAGGAGAAGTTTATACATTCTATACCACGTCTTAGCACCGACTTCAGCTGTAATGTGGATTTTTTTTGAAGTCGTATCTTTTTTATTATTTGTTCTTGATAAGCTATTAACTATGCTATATCAGCTATGAGTCTAATAGTAAATTTATTTCTCTTAGCTTGTGGCGAAAATGATACATCATGATGATAATGATGATAAAAATTACGAAGTAAAGATGGAGTAAAATAAATGTTTAAATATATAAAAATGACAGGAATGAGTAAGCATAGAATAGAATCGAATAGAACAATTTTTATTCAATACTAGCTGTTCGCTCGACTTTGCCCGCGTGGAATTTATTGCGATTGGATTTAATTTTTGCGCGGAACTCTAATTCATTTTCTAAAATAAAAGTAGCCTAAGTTACTCCTTATAACATCAGCTATCTGTCGGTGAAAGTTCCAACTAGTTGATAAAGTGCGATGCCATAACTCTATTAAATACCAACCATCCTTTATGCTATAAAGTCTCATACCGTTACAGACTATTAAATGTCCACTGCTGAACAGGCCACCTTCATAGATTACCACATAGGGATCCTCTATTTGTCATAGTTGCCATGATTGGCAGGCAGGCTGACAACCGCAGTTTTTTTTAATTTATCGTGGTTATTCGGAAGACGTTGATATCAATCTGATTCGTATCCCTCTGGCTCCTCTTACAACAGTCAAGGAGTGATATGGGGTAGTGGATATTCTTATAATGCCACTACGCGGTCAAATCTCATACGTTGTGGTATGAAACAAATATACTCTCCGCATGCAAATTCCCGTCCAGACTCAGTATTGTTTACGTAAACACGCCACCAAATGTCTTGACCGTGACTGAGATCATCGAGCTACTTGAGAACACATTCGTGTTTACGAGTGTTGTTGCGAAACCTGCAGCGGCGAACAACGCTACCATTTTGCTTGGAAATACCAACTCGTTAATACCAATAAGGTTTTCAATCATGTTGGGGTTTTTGAAACGCTTGGCCAATTAACAGCCCACATACTTTAGATAGATTGCTGTAAATGGCACAAGCTAACTGCATGATATATTAAACCGGGTTAGGTGAACCGTAGTGTGTATGTTCTTCAAATATTTACTATTTAATTATTTTGTCCAGTTATAATTTTAGGTGCTTTTAACTTAGATATTTGGCATGGAACTTGTCTGAAAATTAAATTATGTAACATAAATTAATTAATTAAATAATAATTTTATTAATTAATTTATATTAGTGCAAAAACCCAAGGCATGTCTAAATCTATAATCAATTACAAAAATTAAACCTTTGCAAAGAAGAACTGACAAAGAAGTCTAAGTATTTAAGAATTATCTCGAGTATGTTTCTAGTCCCTCAAAAGCGCTACGGACTTGATGACGACATTAATCTCCCGATACTCGTAATGAGAAAAGTGCCCTTTTCATATTTGCAAACTTTCTGTGATATAAAATAAAAACCAAAATTATTTATATTAAGATTATTTAAGATGCACTGAAGACAAAACATTAAAAAAACATTAAAGTGATTTAATTTTACTAACGGTGTTCTTAACATTTGCAAAAAAAATTCATAGTTCAAAAAAGCAATAAAAGCCCACATACAAAAACTAGTCCAATGTACAAACCAATACTTGATTTGAAAACTTGGCGTATTTACTCGTATTTTTGGATTACAAATATGTTTAACATTCAAACCGGACTGAATTCGGTCAATATTGCTTTTTGATCATCACCTTATAGAATTATTCCGTTTTGGTATAAATAACAAAATGGACGTCATACATTCTTGTAATAATTGTTAAACATAATTCTGTCAAATGTAATAGTTTAGGGACTTTTTAGTTTCAACAGGCATTAGCGATCATAGCGTAGTTTTAAATTATAACATCTAATTTCTTAATTTATTGGGTAAAGTAAAGTAACGGTGGCACTAAACAATATTTACATTTAAGTTGTATTTGAAGTCTTACATGGTAGATTCACGCTACAGCTGATGCATTACGAATAAGTCGGTGCGGTTAATATTATGTTACATAAGAAAGGCAGATGACTGACTCAAAATTAGGAAGAGTAGACGTATAACAAAAAGGGTATCTGCGTTTATAAATATATTAATGCGGTAAAAAAAATAAGTAGATTTTAATCACACATAAACCAACCAACAGAAAATTGCGTAATGACCAAATTCAACCGCTGACATTTTTAAAATTTTGCAAGACACAATTTTCTATTGCAGAATCGTTGATGACGCGATTCGCTAC
Organism: Parnassius mnemosyne; assembly: GCA_963668995.1. Classification (NCBI taxonomy): domain Eukaryota; kingdom Metazoa; phylum Arthropoda; class Insecta; order Lepidoptera; family Papilionidae; genus Parnassius; species Parnassius mnemosyne. The sequence goes on along the minus strand of CAVLGL010000104.1, from coordinate 47,962,803 downwards.
AATTGCGGTCACAGCAACATCTCCCGTTGTCCCTGCGAGGCTATCACCTGCGCAGAATATATTACCTTAAATATCCGCCCCAATACGGATGTCCTTATTCGTAACCATCTGTACTAGTTAATCATTTAATGAAATGTATGACAATTTTAAATAGTCATCATTGACTAATTTCCCAGCTTTCCACCAACTCCAGAAGAAGGGAGATTTAATTGACCTTTAAAATTAACAAATTGAGAAGATGAAAATGATCGATGAAAAGATGGTCTTCTGCTTAAAGTCTAAACTACCGGACATGGGATTTTCCGGAACAGCATTTGTATAACCATCAGCTTTGCCAGGGATAGGCGAACGTAGTATCATATTCTATTTGGAACCTACAACGCCACTTCCCACCATTGCTCTTACAATTTAAATTCTGGCGTATTAAAAAAAATAATTTAACTATTATACCAGAACATTTAAATAATTTTTGTCAATGTTTACGAAGTCCACGAGACAAAAAAAATATTCAATGCCTTTTTAAAATCCTTTATGGTTTTGTTGCGGATTAGATGTATTTCTTAATTCATTCATCCATTTATTCATGACAGCTTATCAAAAATCTACTACTGAACATAGGCCTCCCCGTACATCAAGTCATAGGGGGGAAGCTCAATGTAGTTATAGCTGCCATGTTTGACAGGAAATACCGAAACCGCAGTCTTTATTACTTTCAGTTGTTATCACGAAGATGCTGATACCCATCTCCTGTTTGTCTCCCATAGTCGCCTCCTACAAGACGAAAGAAATATTATTATTGCATTATTTGCTGATTTTAAATGCAAGTCATATTTTTATTAAGAGAAAGTAGTGCACTTACAATTTAATTAAAGATTTTAACAATGCTTTCACTTTTGAACAAAAGATTTTATAGACACTTTCGTTCTAAAAAATTGTTTGATGAAAGTTTTTGTTTCTACAATGAAATATCAAACCATTTTGACGACACAGGTATCTTCTCATTTCATAACTAGAAGAGAATGCGTAAAAGTATTAAGACTGATCCTTATAATTATTTTTTCGACTTGTAATTTAAAAAGTATTTCTGAAGGGGTTTTAGGTATAGAACAAGGAAGTAACCGTGGCGCTGCTTCAATCATCCTTTTAAAAACAGTAAAGTCGCTCTAAGGACAAAGTGATATACATATGTTACAATTACGTGGTAGATCTATATGTAGCTTATTATGGTTGCAGTACGAATAGGTTGGCTCGACCGGGGAGGTACCACGCTTACGCAAAATGGAATGCTAGTGTGAAATATCAGCATAATGATGCTATGTTTCTTATATTGAGTAAAAAGAACCGGAGACTCTTTTCACTGGTAACAAGACATTCCATATGGACTACTTATTGTTTTAGCTTAACCAAACACTTTTCTTGTTTAAAAGTTTACAAGAACAATTCACGATATTTGACAGATTTAAAAAAAAATAAGGAAAGTCAGATTTTTCGAAAATTTCTTATAAATCATCAGCAATTTTGATAACAGCTTTGAAGAGTGCCGTCAACAAAACGGACACGATATTTAGAGTATAATTTTGAATAAGTAACATTGCTTTCATAATCACTCAATTACTATGAGTCTTTGTTCACGCCAAACGCTAATTTCAAGAATTGAAGCCAGGGGGCGCTCAGCGCGGTGAGTTCCTACCGGTTTGACGTTCGCGCGAGCATAGTTGGTTTTGGGTGTGGCGCGTCGGAAGTTATCAATGCAGTCACTAGAACGGCGTGGTCGTGTGCCGTATAACCACTATATAGTGTCGGTTTTGTTAGCAAGTTTATGCAACGATGAGGTGTTTTTTTGAGTCTAGGAAAATAGATTTTCTGCGCGGACGCCGGGTCGGTTAATTGTTTTGGAAGTTAACATTGATTGCGATCAACGTCCGAATTTGAGTATTGTGCGCGCCTAATTACTATTTAAAATTTGGGTATCTTTAATACCGCCTCGGATGTCGGTGTGTCGGTTTGAGCGTTACGTGACACGAGGCCTAATTTGAGTTTTGAGTGATTAAAGTAACTGATTACCAATATTTGTTGCGCGACGGACGGCTTGCATTGAGTTTGAATTATTAACTTAACTTGATTGACATTAATTTGTTTTGACGATTTGCTTCTTGGAATTTTGATATCGGGCGAGTGAACCCGGAACATTGAATATTGAACTTTGAACGACGGTTCGTTACTTGTGTCGGCCGCTCCGTTGAACTGTGAAGTCGCGCGTAAAATAAGGGAAGTTATTAGAACCGCGTGTACTCGATTATAATCTGATGCTGGATGAAAATGGAAGTTGAACTTTGATCACCGTTCATTAGTTGTGCCGTGTGTCACGTGTTTGATTTCGATGAACGTTGAATTGGTTGACGTTGAAGTTAATTGTATGTACGATAAGGTTGATGAACTGAAATAGTGAAGTGACGTCAGACTTGAGTTCAGATAAAGTGAACTATCACTGGAGGATCGCACATTTGAAGAAACGCAGCGCCTGCGGATCGGCGGTTCGACTTCCACGGTTAAATCAGGTTCCACATGTCCACACTACTCACATGCAAATACTTAACGCCTGACCGCGCGTTGGGGTCGGTTCTCGATTCGGAACCAGGTACGTTCTTATTAATTACCCAGCCTTATATCTATTGTGTAAAATAATAAGTCTCCATAGGCATTTTGAGCCCCACCCTTAGTTGTCCGTCGAATCTGCAGCTGTATGGGCCCCTGTATGGTCGATCTTTGTCGGGGCAACTAGGGGCATGTACAGTCTTATTAAATTAATCTTTCTTTTATTTTTGATCGAAATAGTTAAATCGCTTTTTTTATATCAGACTGAAGGTATGATTTATTTTACCGCTATAATACTTGTACTCAAAGAAGCAATGCATGCAAAGCTTAGTGTTTTGTTTTGAAAAGAGCCAGTTAATTGCAGGCTTAGAGGTATTTCATCTTAGTCTTCAGGAATGACAACACATCTGAGGTCTTCTCTAAAGTCGATTCGGTTAGTATGGGATGTTGTAACCAGTATGCCCTGTAATGACGGCGTAGGAAAACCTGTCACTACATTTAGCCCCGTGGCTGTCATAAAATACTCAGAACGGCGACGGGCAGCAGTGCCAAAGATGTGAGACATCTAGTTCGGCGATCGTCCATGGCCAGACCTATTGCAATCACCCCCTTGTACTCCAAAATAATGGAATCCAATATAAACTGCCAGCTCCGGGCAGATATGAGAAACCGGGCAATCTGGAATGCCGCAAAGCCCTAGACCTGCTGTGTGCTAAATAGCACACACGCAGAGGACAAGGATAACGGAAATTCGTTCGGGACCAGCTACCAGTTTTCCAGTTTAATTCAAGATAGAAGATAGTAGGAAAAGTGATAGGAAAAAGTAGTGGAAGTTTCAATGTCGCACTCTTAAGGAGAAATTACGAAGGTAAATTGATGTTTTATTTAAGAAGACGAAGCAGCGTCGAACCTAATACTCTAAAATACAGTATTTGATTAGGCCAAATCTTAACATTTAAAACTTGCATTCAAAACGCTCGTTTCGGTCGCCTGACGTGTGGGCGACCAACCCGTTTTGATGCTTGAGACCGCGGGACTCGTTTTTTGCCCGCGGGGGCCGTATCCTCAGCAGTCTAAAAGTTACGCTCGAATCGTTAGGTCGCGTGAATATAACCTCTTATTGCGTTGTCTTTGTCGTGCGTTTACGTGACAACGTGGCTTTTCTTGACTTTTGAAACGCTAAAAATTTGTGACCCGAGAGGAGATCGCGTTCGTCTTCGATCATAATTTTGTGCTAAGTGACGTTAGACTTGAGTTCACATATGGGTGAACGCCCACTGGAGTGATCGCACATTGTGGAGCAGAGCAGCGCATGCGGGTCTGCTGTCCGATTACATCGGTGACGTCAGGTTACATTTACACACTTTCGCACACCACTTACATACCACCAACTTACGCCCTGACGGTACCTTGTGGCCGACCCTACCTCCGGAACTCGGTAAGTTTGTGTTTGCTTATCAGCCATTACATAATAATTATCCGTAGGCCATTTGGGCCCGAACCCTCTGGTTGCCCGTCGGGTGGGCACTCATGGGCCCTAGTCCAGTCAACTTCTGTCGGGGCAACTGAGGGCCGTAACAGTCCATGTACAATGGACGTCAAGACAGGGACCATTCCATAGGGACCCGTAATCTTAGTCGTCTAACCTTTCTTTTCAGAAAGGGATAGATGGTCTTTGAGTGGCACACCTTCTTAGGGGTCACGCCCACCTCGTTGTTCCCGAACACAACGTGGTGTCGTATCAGTTTCTGAGGATAGAAGGTCCCTGGCTGGTTGATTTCTGCTGCAGGGCGGGTCACCGAAGCAGCTTTACGCCGTTTCACTAGTATTGTTAAAAATATTAAAATTTATAAACTATGATCCGCGTGATGCCTCGGTTGTGTCTTTCCTAGTGTGGTTTTGGGAGTAGTGGTGCTGGGATTAGTGGTGCCGGGAATAGTGCACGTAACTTAGGAAGAGCGGGAGATGCTCTTTGAACTAGGAACTAACACATCATATTATTTATTACGCGAATCTCAGCTAATTAATTTATTAACATCTTACATATAATGGATTTCCGCAATGTAACGCCTGATTCTATTAAGTAACTAGTATTGTATTTAAATTTATTAAAAAGACTTGCGGTACATTTTGAACAAATATACATTGCGTTAAGCAACATAAAACTTTTATCTCATACCGTAACGGCATTCACACCGTTAAACAGTTCCTCTTTGATTATAATTAAAACTTAAAGCTGAATCAACTGAGGTCAACAAATAAATTATTTTTTCTGATGTGTTTTGTACATTTTTCTGTACGAGTAACACCAGAGGGATTGTAAATGCGTTGCCTTTAAAAAGGAATATGCTCATTTCGTGTATCTAAGTCGTATCGGTTCGGAAAAATCACCGTCGGTAGACGATTCCACAAAGAAGTCAATCCAGGAATAAAACTAGATGGTGCGGATGATAAAAATGATGCTGCCATTTTTTGAATTCCATTTTAGATAATAATAGCTTAATTATATAGTGCCTAAAACTAACACGCATTCATATAGAACATAAATATACGTATCCCTATCCAATGTCGGCTCATTCTAAATCAAAGGCAGACAGATACAGTGACAATTACGAAACATCCAGACCCGAAAATTAACAACTTCATACTGCGTATTCAAACCACAGGCCATGTGGTTGTGACTTGGTCTATACTTATTACAAGTAGGTAATATCCCTGACACTACACACCATTATACAGTGTATATGACGACCGTGCTTAGTTAACAACGAGTATAAATCATGAACAATTTAATTTTAGCTTTTGAAGACCTTTCATTGATTCCGTGTAATCGCTAAATAGCAATCGGTAACAAAACGAAAACAATGATCACGATAATATAGAATGACTAGCTGTTCCCCGCGACTTCACCCGCGTGTAATTTAGGGATCTAATTAGGTTGCGCGGAAACCTAATTCTTTTTCTAAAATATAAGTAGCCTAAGTTACTCCTTATAAAATCAGCTATCTGGCAGTCTAAAAGTCCCGTCGAAATCGGTCCAGCTATTTCGGAGATTAGCCGGAACAAACAGACAGACAGACAAAAATTTGAAAAAATTGTATTTTTGTTATAAGTATCGTATATACTTTCATATGCATTTAGTAAAAAGCTGTTATTTTAACATTACAAACAGCCAATTTTATTTATTTGTATAGATTTTGTCTGAAGATTGTGGTGTAATATTATTTAAATATGGAACAAACGGATGTCAAAGACTGTCGAGAAACGTCAAATGCAAATCAGACTACCCATTCTCTTCTGTAGAGCTTCCGTCTTTTCAGAAGTTTTGGCTGTAGTTAAAATCGGCAACGAGAACACCTCCGTTATTCTTATAGGATAATAGTGATAAACTCAGTGAATACTGAGGCCCATAGACATCTATCCTCACATCTATCCTCGTGAATAAAAATGTAGACGCTAAGGACTAAGGTGAAATGCCTCGTTACCAGTACAAAGGGTCTCCGGTTCTTTACACTTACCATATGAAATACAGCAGCATCAAGATGCTATTTACGTCGTTATCTTATGAGCGTTGTTCTTCCCTTGAACAGCAGACTCATTCATGCTGCAGCCATAAAATAGCTAGAACGTGGCTCTACCACGTAGAAATTATTATAAATAAAAGTAAGCAATTTACGAGTAAATAATTAATAAAATTGCCTTAATAAGTTAATTTTGATCCCGCGAGTAACTTGTAGTAGGAAGAAATTTAACACAAATGATAATATAAAGCTGAGTAAAATACAGAGTAAAATAATTTTTTGATAATTCTTTAGCAGCAAACGGACTTTCTATTCAAATCGAAAGTGCATCTTACCGAACTGTGACTAAAACACTTTCGATTTTAAATGCTGTTCAATGCACTTTTAAGAATATGCTCGACAGTCATTAGTCACTTACAATTGAACAAAGTAGCAATGTACTAGTAAATTGTACAACAAGAGATAGTTTAAGCTAAGATGCAGCATTTTAACATTTTTGGTAATAGGTTTATAACGCGAAAAAACGCCCCATAAAGCGAGATAAATTGAGATTTTATTGTAATCTAACCGTGTCCGTACGGTAACTTTTTATACGTGGTAGAGGTATGCTGCAGCTATATTAGTAGTATAGTTGTAGCACGAATGGGTCGCCTCGACCGGGGAAAGACGACGCTCTCACAGGATACCAGCGTTAAATAGCAGCTTAACACTGCTGTGTTTCGTATGGTGAGTGTAGAGAACCGGAGACCCTTTTTACTGGAAAATAGGCATTCCACCTTAGTCCTCGCGGGTGACAACGCTTCTGCATTTTGATTTGCAAACGAGGATAGATATAGATGTCTATGGGCCACAGACATCAGGTAGACTATGTGCTCGTTAGTCACCTTATCCTATAAAAATAAAAACTATTTTAAAGCACCAAAAACATTCAGAGAACGACATGTTACATTTTTAAAATTTTAGTTTTTTTATAATAGTTTCTAATATTGTATATAATAAAATATTGTATATTATGTTATTAAATAAAATTTTAAAAAGAAAATTAATAATTATTGCTATAAGCTTCTCATTATCTTTCAATACATTGACGCCAAAGAATGGTGTGATGGCAATATTCTTAAAAAAAAAACTAAAATCTCAACGACCAAGTAAACAAAGGTGAAGAGAAACGCAAACAAATGGGCAAGAAAACTTTATTAGCTGAAGTATGGTAATCTCCAGTTATCACTACGCAGTGAAGTGACGACCCAATGAAACACATAAAACTCGATGGATGCTGGTTTGCCGTGTCTGTGCTTTGTAGAGCTTTTGAGGAGAACTATGTTCAGCTATTAGAAACATTTAAAAGCTTGCTACAATTAATATTTGTTACTATTAATATCAATGAGAACTTTCTATTTTCTGTTGTCTTAAACTCACTAACGCTGCATTTGTTATAATCAGTTAATATGGCAAGTGGATAAGCAAACACAAAATAGAAAACTTCCTACTTATTTCCTCAATTTTCGTGTAAATTATGAACCACCTTTGTTCAAGAGCATTTTATTATAAAAATCTTCTAGAGGATATCTATTTGGTACTTTATATAGTGTCGAGTATTGAGAAAATGCTCTATTTATTTCCTTAATTCTAGCATATTTATCACTATCATCATCATTACAACCCATCTCAATTTCATGTCAATGACAAAGGCTTTTGAGCCACCTGCATTCTTCGACTTCCTTCCCGTCTAACTAGGTCGTAACTCCATCGAGACTTCCTTACACTACGCTTACCGGTAAGAAACAACCCAGCACCTTTCCAGAGTACTATAAGATCGTCCCATTGCCACTTCAGTTTGATAATCTGTTGGGTTAATAATAATGTTGTGTATTCAGGTCTACTACTGATATATTCTACATATGCTAAACTTCTTAAGACTCTTCATACAGCCAGCCATAACTGTATACTTGAATCATCTTATCTACTTAACGAATATGGACTTAGCACTAAGAATTAGGGAGGGCACTGTTTCCTGAGATATAGGTGATAACTTAGTTCAGGAGACAGAGCTCCTTTGTGTCTAGAAAAATTTGGTTGCTAATAAATGTTATTTTATTTTTAATATTTTTTTATACTATATTGTCTTAAGACGTTTTATCACTAATTATTATTTTTATCAGTTCCCGGTTACTAACACTAATGACTTCTTGTCACTAGTTACTTAGTTAATTTTAATTAGTAAAAAAAATTATATTTTTAGCCTCACGCCCATATTTTTAAAAATATTTTAAAAATATGGGTGTGAGCTCATATTTTTGGTATTCTACGTGAAACACTCTCGGAGAAGAATATCTGTAATAGACAGACAACGAGATGACTATACGTTCTTTTTGCTGTATTGGCACTGATCACTAAAACGGTGGTAGAGCCAGGCGGCAGCTTGGCCGGCTCGAGCCGGGTCTGTATCACGACCTCACAGAATACCGACGTGAAGTGGCAGGAGACCCAATTCCCCCCTTTAATGAATTAAATGAAACTACCTGACTACCCCAGGAGTGTGCCAGCACCCCCGGAGAATCCCTCGCTAAGCCTCCACGACCAATACAAATTGGAACGCTCCTTTGTGCCTCGGGCTGGAGTTTGCGTATACGTCAGAAAGGACATCTGTTCTTGACGCCTCGTCATTCAGTCTTGAAGGTTCGGACCTGTCTACTCTTTGGCTACGCGTAGACAGCGACGACCATCCGCGCGTCTATGGGTGCCTCAATAGGTCCCGTAGCAGTAATGCAGAAACAGACCGACTCATCGACCACGTCCAAATGGCTACAGATTCCTTGCTACAACAGGTCCCATCCGCAAAGGTCGTGATCATTGGCGATTTTAATGCCTACCACGCCGAATGGCTCGGTTCATGTTTAACCTATCATGCGGGGAGATTTGTTCATGATTTTGCCTTGGCATATGGTCTGACACAACTGATTACTACGCCTACGCAGATTCCAGATGTGGAGGATCATGCACTTTCCCTGTTGGACGTTCTACTGACCTCTCATCCGGACAGATATCAGGTCTCCGTTGATGCCCCACTTGTCTCCTCGGACCATTGTCTAGTCCGAAGTGTGATCCCGCACACGCTGAAATCGCGATTGCTTACTGCAGGCTGCCGCCGTGTTTGGCACTATACTCGTAGGTCGCCCGATTGGGATGGGATGATAGATATATAGATATTGCATCCTACCCTTGGGGGCGCGTTTGCCTCTCGCCGGACGATCCCAACGTTGTTGCTAATTCTGTTGCCGATGTGGTACTTCAGTGTATGGAACTTTTAATTCCTTCCCCTGTGGTGCCCATCGGAGGCAGATCTCAGGATCTTGGTTTAGTCGCTCCTGCAAAATACAAACAGGAGAACTACCGGGCCTGGGCTGACGCATTAACGTCCCGGAATGTAAACACCAGCGCCCTTATAAGAAGTATAATTCCGCCTCCAGGTCCTTCAAAAGAATCATTGCCAAGGCAAAGTCAGATTACATTGTCAGAATTGGCGAGAAACTAGTGCGCCTTCTTTCGGGAACCTGTGTATTCTAGTCTCTAGCCATGACTGTCCAAGGGAACTTCTGTCAGCCATCTCTTCCATGTCTGCACAGGGAGAACGACTCACTGACCCATGCTGCAAAGGAGAAAGCCGCTTTGCTAGGCTCTTTCTTTGCATCCAACTCAACTCTCGATGACGAGAGGAACACACCGCCGACCATCCCACGGTGTGAGTGCTCCATGCCGGATGTGCGGTTCACACAGCGGCGATGCGAGTGGGCCTGACGGATTCCACCCAATTGTGCTTAGAACGTGTGCAACGGAGTTGGCACCGGTTTTAACACGTCTTTTCCGATACTCCTACTCCCTAGGCGTGATCCCGAAATCATGGAACCTTTGTCCACACGATACCTAAAAAGTGACCGCTCAGACCCATCTAACTATAGGCCTATTACCATGGCTCCCTTGTACTCCAAAATAATGGAATCCATTATAAACTGCCAGCTCATGCGGTACCTTGAAGATCACCAGCTGATTAGTGACCGCCAATACGGTTTTCGTCGGGGTCGATCAGCTGGTGATCTTCTGGTCTACCTAACTCATAGATGGGCGGAGGCAGTAGAGTCCAAGGGGGAGGCATTGGCCGTTATTTTAAACATGGTGAAGGCCTTCGATCGGGTTTGGCACAAGGCGCTTCTTTTAAAGCTCCCTTTCTATGGGCTTCCCGAGAAATTGTGCAATTAGACCACCAGTTTTCTGGCTAATCAGAGCATCAAGGTCGTAGTATATGGTGCATGCTCCGAATACAAGACTATTAACGCTGGTGTTCCACAAGGTGCGATCACCAATGCTGTTTCTTCTGCATATCAATGATATGTTGCAAACCGGTAACATTCATTGCTATGCGGATGACAGCACTGGTGATGCTATATACACCGGCTGTTCCAATATTTCTCAAGAAAACATCGCCGAGTACCAGAACAAACTTGTGTCTGAAGTCGAGTCTTTGCTGAACAAAGTCTTGGATTGAAGGCGACTAAATCTATTCCAGTTTAATCCTCAGAAGACACAAGCTTGAGCGTTTACCGCTAAAAGTAATCCCTTTGTCATATCTAATCAGTTTCAAGGCACTCCCCTTGTTGTCTCAGCTAGTATCGGAATCCTCGGCGTCGACATATCGAGTCACGTGCAGTTTTGTGGTTACTTGGAAATAGAATGCCAAATTGGCCTCTAAAAACTTGACGTGCTCAGCAGAGCGGGACAGTATTTCATGCCGGCACACCGCCTGCAACTTTACAAGGCGCAGGTTCGGCCTCAAATAGAATACTGTTCCCATCTCTGGGCTTGGGCTTCCCAGTGCCAGCTCCTTTCACTTGACCGCATCCAGCGCAGAGCGTCTCGAATCGTCGACGACCGAGTCCTTACCGATCGTCTTGATTCACTGGCGCTGCGAAGAGATGTTGCGTCCCTTTGCATTTACCTCGTGGGGTGCTCTGAGAAATTGTTCTGATTAATCCCAGCTGTCTAATTTCACGAACGCACATCGCGACAAAACTCCCGATATCATCCACACCATCTTGATACTTGGCGGTTGCACCGCTGCGCTGTACGTTACATTAGGAGTTTTCTTCCGTGTACGACCTCTCTGTGGAATAATTTACCACCGGCGATTTTTCCGGACCGATACGACTTCGGTACCTTCAACAAAAGAGTTTACTCATTTTTAAAAGGCTGGCAACGCATCTGCAATTCCCTTCCTGCTGCAGTTGTTCATGGACGGCGGTAGACACTTACCATCGGATGAACCGTATGCCCGTTTACCCCCTCTCCTATGAAAAAAAGCAACTCTACACGACTAGCTCAAGGGCTAAGCACTCGATGTAAATTTCACAACACAACGACAAACGAAACACAACAACACAATCTACGAGTAGGATCGATCTCCGCCAGCACAAATGAAATTGTAAAGGAAAAAACAATCGTAAGGAAACCTTCTTGAATGAGATAATAAAAAAAAATATTATGAAAACATGTGAAGGCCGCGCAGCAGATACTTCCTCGCCCACTAAATGAGAGGAGTGCGACGTATATAGGTTGTAAATTTAGTTTACTTTTAAGAAACAAGAACAAGTATATCAGGTTTGCACTGACTAAGACCTTATTGTTTAACCTTTGCCAAATATTAGCCAGGCTTTGGAAATTTTTTTCTATCATGCTTCTCCTCGGGAGAGTAAACCGACTACCTGTAAACTGCACCATGGTTTTACTGCATCAAATAAGTTTCGACTCAACACTGATTCATATCTTTCGATGACGTATATCCATATATATAATATCAGATCATCAGATATTTGATACTAAACAATGCTGCATAACTAAGTATCCGTTTCAGCTCCGTTCCGCACCACTCTGGTTCTACCTCACTAGTTTTGTGATTGCAATATTTTGGTTACGCAACATCTACATCTTTTATATGGACGTAGTTACGAAAAAAGGATTCAACCCACAAAAAGCTGCCTTTGAGATACTGACATTTAAACTTGAATTTTCGATCGATGTACAATAGTAATGACTTACTTATATTTGTTTATATCGACAGCAACACAAGCTCCAATTGTTTTAACTATACTTACTTATACATTCATTTGTTGGTTGTTGGATGTTTGTTGGATGTTTGTCTTCGTGCAATATACGTTTGTAAACTGCCTCCACGATACAGGAAAAAATCCTAGTGTGGACGTAACCTTTAAAAAAAAAAAGATAAAAAAAAGATTAATTTATTTACATAACATCATATAAGTAAAGTTTCAGCCATGGTTTTACAACTGAGTACATCCATCCTCTTATGTCTGCAAGATTATGAATTAAGTCCCTCCTCCGCAATGCTGTTCCAATAAGTGTTAACGAACTTCACGTTTCTTAAAAATATTTTGTTCCTTATAGATACAGGTTTCCTCGTTGTTGTTACCACATTGTTTACCACAGCGAAATATTATACAATTATTGTGCTACTATATACCAACTTGATTGATAGACGAGCTATGTTATTACAGGCTGCAATGTCAGCTTAGTCTTAAAGGGTAACAAAGCATATGTTTTACATACACATTGTAGGTAATAATTCTATGCGTATATACTTTCATATGCATTTAGTAAAAAGCTGTTATTTTGACATTACAAACAGACACTCCAATTTTATTTATTTGTATAGATGAGCCACAGCATCCGCTTACCATTAGTTGGACTGTGTGCTCGATTGTCACCCTTACTATTCTATAAAAACAGAAAATTAATAAAAATTATTATTTTTACCTATTCATTACAAATTTAGTTAAACTTCGTTTTATTGAGACTTAAAACTATATTTTGTCACAGACTTTACTGTAGGCAATATCCTTCAAAAGCGTCATTGCCAAGGCAAGGTCTGAGCACATCGGCAGAATTGGCGAGAAGCTAGTTCGCCTTCCTTCGGGAACCCGTGCATTCTGGTCTCTCGCCAAGGCTGTCCAAGGGAACTTCTTTCAGCCATCTCTTCCATCTCTGCACAAAGAGGACGACTCACTGGCCCATGCCGCAAAGGAGAAAGCCGATCTGTTGAGCTCTCTTTTTGCGTCCAACTCAACTCTAGATGACGGGGGGAACACACCGCTGACCATCCCGCGATGTGAGTGCTCCATGCCGGATGTGCGGTCTACACAGCGCTCGGTTCGCAAAGCACTCTTCTCCCTGGACGTCAGCAAGTCGAGTGGGCCCGATGGAGTCCCTCCCATTGTGCTGAAGACGTGTGCTCCGGAGTTGGCACCAGTTTTAGCGCGTCTTTTCCGGTACTCCTACTCCCAAGGCGTAGTCCCGAATTCATGGAAGACAGCTTTGGTCACCCGATCCCTAAAAAAGGCGACCGCTCAGACCCGTCTAACTACAGGCCTATTGCCATCACCTCCTTGTTCTCCAAAATAATGGAATCCATTATAAACTGCCAGCTCATGAGGTACCTTGAGGATCACCAACTGATTAGTGACCGCCAGTACAGTTTTCGTCGAGGTCGATCAGCTGGTGATCTTCTAGTCTATCTGAATCATAGATGGGCGGAGGCAGTAGAGTCCAAGGTGGAGGCATTGGCCGTTAGTTTGGACATAGCGAAGGCCTTCGATCGGGTCTGGCACAAAGCGCTTCTTTCGAAGCTTCCTTCCTATGGGCTTCCCGAGAAATTGTGCAAATGGATCACCAGTTCCCTTGCTGATCGGAGCATCAAGGTCATAGTAGACGGTGCATGCTCTGATTTCAAGCCTATCAACGCTGGTGTTCCACAAAGCTGCGTGCTATTACCAACGCTGTTTCTCCTGCATATCAATGATATGTTGCTAACTGGTAGCATTCATTGCTATGCAGACGACAGCACTGGTGATGCCTTATGTACGGCCGTGCCTATATTTCTCGAGAAAACGTCGCTGAGTACCGAGACAAACTTATGTCTGAAGTCAAGTCTTTGCTTAGCAAAGTCTCGGATTGGGGCCGACTAAATCTAGTCCAGTTCAATCCCCAGAAGACACAAGTTTACGCGTTTATCGCTAAAAAGAACCCCTTTGTCGTATCTCCTCAGTTTCAAGGCAATCCCTCTTGCTGCCTCCGCCAGTATCGGAATCCTTGGCGTCGACATATTGAATAATGTGCAGTTTCGTGGTCACTTGGAAAAGAAGGCCAAATTGGCTTCTAAAAAGCTTGGCGTGCTCAGCAGAGCGAGACAGTATTTCATGCCGGCACATCGCTTGCAACTTTATAAAGCGCAAGTTCGGCCTCACATGGAATACTGTTCTCATTTCTGGGCCGGGGCACCCCAGTGCCAGCTCCTTCCACTTGACCGCATCCAGCGCAGAGCGGTTCGAATCGTCGACGATTCTTTCTGATCGGCTCGATACACTGGCACTGCATAGAGATGTTGCATATCTTTGCGTATTTTATCGCATCTATCACGGGGAGTGTTCTGAGGAATTGTTCGGACTAATTCCAGCCGCTCAATTTCACCATCGCACATCGCGACAAAACTCGCGTTACCATCCATACCATCTGGATGATTGGCGGTCCACCACTGTGCGATTTAGAAGAAGTTTTCTCCCTCGCACAACTTCCTTGTGGAATCAATTACCACCAGAGAATTTTCCGGACCGATACGACTTAGGAACCTTCAAGAAAAGAGCTTACACCTTTCTAAAAGGCCGGCAACGCATCTGCAATTCTCCTGGTGTTGCGGTTGTTCATGGGCGGCGGTAGTCACTTACCATCAGGTGAGCCGCATGCTCGTTTGCCCCCTCTTATATATATATATATATATATATATAATTTTTTTAGTGATCTGACAGTCCTTGTCACTTATTGCACCCTCTACAAGACTGCCACGGATGTGCTCTTTTAAAAAAAGATTCTTAATCACAAGTATAAATTAGGAATATGAAATTTAAGGTAACAAATAAAACACATAAAGCAAGTAAGATCCTACAATTTCTGACTTGTACGTACGTGTAAGTAACTACGATTTATTGAAATTATTTAAATGCTCTATGATTTGTTAACATCATTTAGCTGATAAATTAGACAATTTACCATGCCATTAACATCATTAAACAATAACTACTAATCTATCGGTCGTTAATAACGTACGCGTAAACAAAGATATTAATTACATTTGAAATCAATTTTCATAGTTAATAAAGCCAATTACCACGATTTTGTTTAAAGTACATAATGAATTTTAATCGCATACTTACAGCATTTACGTGGTAGAGCCATGCTGCAGCTACATTAATAGTACATATAAAGTTGTAGCACGAATAGGTCGGCTCGACCTATTCGTGCTACAACTTTATAGCTTAATGCTGCTGTGTTTCGTAGGGTGAGTGTAGAGAACCGGAGACCCATTTTACTGGAAAAGAGGCATTCCATCTTAGTCCCACGGATGACGACGCATCTGCAACGAAAGTAAAAAAAAATCTATCATAAAATCTTTTCAAATAACTTTCCAGAATTATGCTCGAAATTTCTAAGCGGGATAACATTGTACTGAATATATCCGCAGCAGAACCAGAGTAATCGACATAGCCCAGCAAATAGTGACCTGAATAGGCAACGGGCCGGCCATATAGCTAAAATAACCAACAATCGTTGGAGAAGAGGCATCGTGCTGACAAACGCAGTGTTGGGCAAACCCCCACGAGATAGAGTGATGACCTGATTAAACACTCAGATAGTTGATGGATTTAACTGGCTCAGGACCGTACTTTATGGCAATCGATAGTCTATGCGGAGGCCGTAAGCCAGTATAGCATGCCATATGTAATTCGAGGTATGCTTGAGGTGGGCTGTAGTGATAGTGATATTTTTTTATAGAATAAGGGAGACAAATGAGGCCTGGCTTCATTTGAAGGTAATTGGATACTGTAGCCCATAGACTTCTACATCTATACTTGATTAAGAATCAAAATGCAAATGCGTTGTAAACCCTGAGGACTAAGATGGAGTGCCTCTTTTCCAGTGAAAATGGTCTCCGGTTCTCTACACCCACCACACGAAACACAACAGCATTAAGCTGCTATTTTACGCTATTATTCTGTGAGAGCGTGGTTCTCCTACCCCGGTCTGGGCGACCAATTCGTGCTACAACCATAATATTGAATGGCTCTTCCACATAAAAAAATATAATGATATTTCTAACACTACATTAGGTATAGTACCTGAAGCTGGTTAACTTTCACACAACATATTTTGTAAGTCAATAGAAAGCCCATTTTGGCTTTGCATAAAGACTAGTTGCGTCTAAATAAACAAGTAGCAATAAACAAGTTTTACAACGCAAACAAATCCTTTTACTACCCAACTATTTTAACTGAGCTCGTTAATGTTGTCTACAAAACATAATCATACAAGTTTTGGAAAAAGACAGTTGCTTTATTACAATAAACTAATATATTACAATAAATACTTTTAATAAAAATTTAAATACGATTTAAAAAAAAACTGAAAAGAATAATTGGATTGTTATAAACTAATTTGCTTAATTCCGCGTAAAGAAAGAAAATGATGTGTCCTGCCCAGTTTCAAGGGGAAGCTGATAATACTCTATCTACGGCTAAATTAGCAGCAGCTTTCGACGTTAGCATCAAAACAATATTGCACTGCTCAATAGGCACACAAACGAAGGAATTTTGAACCACATTGTTACCTGCGACGAAAAATTGGATTTTGTTTGATAATCGCAAATACTCAACAAATTGGTTGGATCCTGATTCAGCACGTTTTTTTTAAATACTTGTAATGATATTAAATATTACTAATATTCCCTTTAACCACTTCTGGTAAGCTTAAAATGCTTGTGTTAGAAGTGGTTCACGACAGAAGTCGAATGGTGGATTCGAACCCACGATCTTTCGAGTTCGTGGTCCGCGCCCTGCCATTAGGCTACTGACGTTTCTAACGTTAACAATGCCCTAAACAAAAACTTACTTCTAGAAAAGTGATGGTCACTGTTTAGTAGTCTAGCGCCGGTGTGATTTATCTCAGCTTCTTACCAAACAGGATGAGCATTACTGCAGATGTGTACTGTGAAGAACTGAACATAATGATAGAGAAGCTCGCACGTCTTCAACTATCTTTGGTCAATCGCTCGTCCCCGCTGCTCCTGCACGTCCAGGTGCGAGACCTCATACTGCACAACAAGTTACAAAAGCTGGGGTTGGAAGCTCTCCATCCTCCACTGTACTCACTAGACCTTGCGCCTACAGACTTCAAATTTTTCCAGAATTTGGATAACTTTTTTGCGGGTAAAAATTCAATACCTGAGAGGCAGTACAAAATGCCTTGGAAGAATTTGTTGCCTCCCGTCCAGCTTATTTCTTCAAAAAGAGCATCAATAAACAGTGTTTACTTTGATTAAGTAAAAGTGATTATTTTGATTAATGGAAATAAAAAAAAATATAGAAAAAAAATTACGTTAACTTATTTCATACAAAACGGCAATATCATAGGTAAAGACCTACCATATTAATTTTTATGTGACAATGATTTAGTTTTATTATTAATCAAATTTTAATAAATGTCTTTAAATTCAATATCCAATCCAGAATTTATGCTTCTTCTAACATAATAACTATTTCCAAGAAACTAATCGCAAATATTATAAGCAAGTACGCTCGTATTATTCATTCAGAGGCCGGTAATGGAAACCAGCATCATTAATATTATGTCTCTGCGCTAACAACTTTTTCTCCAATAGCCAACCTCACGCGCACATGGCACACCCTGTTAAACAACAAACAATGCTGAGACGACTGCATTGAAAACGAATATGGCGTAATATACGTATCTCCAGGAATTTCTTGTCACGCACCATCAACACATTATAGAATTTACTGTCATTAGCTGTTTCTCGGACCAACACTACTTGGGATCTTCAAGAAGAGACTACTCATTTCTTAAAAGCTAACAAACCTGTAATTTCTTTAGTGTTGCGGACGTTCATGGAGAGCGGTGTTTACTTACCTCTCTTCTCTAATCCAAATCTCACCACCTACTGAGACTTAGATTTGCCACAAAATATTTTTGACCACACACAACGTGGCCAAATTTTCTTTTTAATATAGGATAGGGTGACAAACGAGCACACAGTCCACCTGATGGTGAATGGTTGCTGTGACCCATAGACATCTACATTTATCCTCGTTTGTGAATCAAAATGCAGATGCGTTGTCACCCGTGAGGACTAAGATGGAATGCCTCTTTTCCAGTAAAAAGGGTCTCCGGTTCTCTACACTCACCATACGAAACACAGCAGTGTAAAGCTGCTATTTCACGCTGGTATTCTGTGAGAGCGTGGTCCTTCCACGGTCGAGCCGACCCATTCGTGCTACAACTATACTACTAATATAGCTGCAGCATGGCTCTACCACGTATGAGTACTGACTATGTCCAGCAGTAGATTTAAAGAGGATAATGGTAGCACACAAACACAATAATTTTATATCTGAGTCTAGAAAGCCCGACCCGACGAAGATTCTAAATAGTAATCTAATTATCTAAATAGTAATTCTAAATAGTAATAATCAGTGGCTACTGTAGTACACCTGCCACCATCTACAAACGAAGGAGGGTACAATACGTTATCAACTCGGAGTATTAAGGCGGGATGCCTCAATGCCTGTAATTGTTACTAGCGTTGTGTATCGTTCAAACCGAAACAGCAGTCCACGTACTGCTGCTCGGCTGAGGAAAAAGGTAAGAGAGTGGTACCTACCCAGAAGAACTCCGAGACGAAATTCCTACCATCTACTAAACATCACACTTTTTCGTTATTATATCATGAGATAATTTAAAATTAAAATTTTGTACAGCCGACTTCAATATAAGTTATTAAGAATAACTCAAATAACTCAAAAACTATTTGTCTGACCTTGATTAAATTCATATGGGACCACACGAGAAGTATCAGCTTTCATATAAAAAAAGAATCATCGAAATCGGTCCACCCAGTAAAAAGTTATGAGTGTTACACATAAAAAAAACATACGCGTCGAATTGAATACCGTCTCCTTTTTGGAAATCGGCAGAAAAATTGAAGAAAAACAAGATAAGGCGAATTTAGAACAACACACGTCTCAAACGATTTGCGCGTGGCCACATAAACATAGAGTCGATTATTTAATAATAAGAATGGCCGTTCATTTCGCACATCCTTTGATAGCTCGACGATAAAGGGGTTGCGAGGTCAATCGAGTGCAAGCGTCGCATTATCTAGCTAGTCACATGATGGACTCTCACATGAGAAAGGAGACGTTGTCCGTCGCTGGCTATATTTACTCGTGTGTTGACACGGCCCGTTTCAAATCGGTGTTGTTTTCTTGATTATTAACGACTTGAAAAAGGAAGAGGTACTCAATTCGACTTAATTTTTTTATGTGTGTTATCCCATAACTTTTTTCTAGGTGAACTGATTTTCATGATTCTTTTTTTTATTTGAAAGCTGGTGCTTCTCATGTGGTTCCATATAAATTTGATCAAGGTCTAACCAGAAGTTTTTGAGTTATCCTTAATTATTTATATTGAAGTCGGTTGTACAAAACGTTCAATTTTACTGCTTGTTTTTGGAATTTATTTCGTGGCAAGTTTTCTTTTAATACATTTTAAAACGATAGTTGAGATCATTAATAAGACAAAGGACAACCTAGGAAGTAGATTTTGCTTGTGATAGGCTCATATTCAACAGGTGGCTATTATTATCGCTATTATAAAAATTAATCGTAAAGTATTCATACAAACTGGGGCACCATAAAAAAACATTCAAATTTATATAATTTGTTCGATCAAGCAAAAACAATCTATTGTAACTCTATTTCACTTAAATTTCTTTTTAATCCTTTTGACCTAGTTCCAAAAAACGAGATTTTTATAATGTATGTGTTTTTATTGGTTTTCGTGATACTCATAATATATATCACAACTTCTTACATGCGAGAGCACTTTAAAAGTAATTTCTTTTATGAAACCAGATCTTTCTCAATGGACATTAAAATATGTAAAGAACCTCATGCGTGACTGGAATGTGGTGAACTCCGTTGCCTAAGTTTTTGTCGAAAATACTCAAGTACCTTTCATTTTTTCTTCATCATAGTTTCTTTAAAGAATGCTTACTTTGTGTTTTACACCCAATATATGTTATGAGTCCGCCGCGCCGGTTTATATATATCTATGTAATTTTCTGGTCTTGAAATATAGACTTTGTATCGACTGTTGAGATAAGCATGATCGAGAAGCATGAAATCTTGCCTCAAATATTTTGTTTCCATAGTTTTTACATATTTATTATCTGGGGCTCTCTTAGATCTTGTTTGAGATCTTGCAATCCTAGAGCCCACGAAACGCGAAATGAATAATGTAATATAAATCTTTTATCTGTAATAATCTTAAATCTTGTAATATATTTATGTAATATATTTGATGAAATCAATATATGGGCTCATGTACTTTTTTTGCCTGAAAAACGATACTATTATATTATACTATTATATATATTTATATTTAAAGACAATCGTTTTTCAGGAGTCACGGGTCGGAGCTGACACACACATTTTTATTTATTTATTTTTTATTGCATTTCCTAAACCAAATAGAAAAGGTGGACTTATTGTCTGGCATTCTCTACCAGTCAACCATGGAGTGGTGAGAATTTATAGGTGTAGCAATATAGAACAAAGAAAACAAAACAAATAGGTATAGGTACATTTTACTAATAAATATACAAATAGGTATATATATATATATATATATTATCCCTCAATAGTTGTTTTTAACTTTTCTTGGTGTACAATAGAGTATTGTATTGTATATATATATATATATATATATATATATATATATATATATAATTAGTACACTCTTACACGTGGTAGAGCCAAGCTGCAGCTTCCAATGGATCGGCTCGACCGGAGAAGAACCCTCACCTTCGTATGGTGAGTGTAGAGAACCGGAGACCCTTTTTACTGGAAACGAAACATTCCATCTTAGTCCTCACGGGTGACAACGCATTTGCATTTTGATTCACAAAACATCTATTAGGTGGTAGAAAGGGAGTCGCCACAGACGCTACTTCCAGGCAGAAAGGGAGTCCCCTTATTTCTGCATCTTCATCGTATTTCTGCCGCCAATAGCAGTGCTTGCACTGCTGTGTTCCGGTATGGAGAGTATGAAGATCCAGTAGTATAACTACAGTATGGTATAGTTACAGTATAAGATAATTTTAGTTTAGCTATCATTTTAGTCCTCAGAGGTAATAACGGCATTTGTAGCTTTCTTAGTTTGAAGTTGGCTGCAGGTGTCCATGGACTGCAATAGACACTCGCCAACAGGCGGTTACTAAGTTTGTTGGTTACTTCAGTTTTAAATTAAAAAAAAAAAACATAACAACGGAAAAATATGTTGTTCAAATACTACTTCAATCCTTTTACAATTTAAAACATACTGGCGACTTGGCAACCAGCTCTGTAAAGGAAGTTTGAGAATAAATTACATAATATAAAAATTGCTTGTCCCCCATTCAACATCAGTTAACAAGGCGTACGACTCTTTTCAATGCGCTTAAACAGGTATTCTAGAGCCATCTATTTATTTGCGATTATATATGTCACTAAAAGGGAGATTTTTTAACTATTATAAGCCAGTGCTTAACCACTATCACATATGATGGTCAGTGGTGATGGCAAAGCGTACTGACTAGGCGTAAGAATAGCCTATTTACTATTGCCTTAAAGACAACCACTTTTTTTTATAGGATCGGGTGACAAACGAGCACACAGTCCACCTGATGGTGAGTGGTTGCTACGGCCCATAGACATTTACATTTATCCTCGTTTGTGAATCAAAATGCAGATGCGTTGTCACCGGTGAGGACTAAGATATAATGCCTCTTTTCCAGTGAAAAGGGTCTCCGGTTCTCTACACTCACCATACGAAACACAGCAGTGTTAAGCTGCTATTTTACGCTGGTTTTTCTCTGAGAGCGTGCTCCTTCCCCGGTCGAGCCGACCCATTCGTGCTACAACTATACTACTAATAAAGATGCAGCAATGCAATAATAAAGATCGGGAGAATCGAAAACTGGAGACTTTCCGAAGAAATAACCAGTTTGGACCACAGGGCACTCCTATTTGACATAAATCTAGAAAAATCAATTGGCACAAATATAAAAAGGACAACCAGAGTATACAATACTAAAAAAGCAAATTGGGGCGAGTTTCGTGAGAAACTCGCCAAAATTTGGAAAAACAAAAGACTAAATAAAGTAGAAATAGACAAAGTAACAACTACAGATGATATAGAAAATAAAATAGAAGAATATACAAAATCGATTGCTGAAGCATGCGAAAACTGTATTCCAAAACTAAACAACAAAAAACAGATAGGACTGCCCTGGTGGACTCACGAGCTCACACAACGAAAAAAGGAGGTCTCCAGGCTGAGACGTCGGATCTCCTACTCAGCACCGGTTCGTCGCGGGTGGGTTGTCGAGCAGTATAAACTAGCGAAGGAACAATATCAACAAGAAATTAAAACAGCGCAGACTACCAGCTGGAAAGAATTCTGTGGCAAGCAAGAGCGAGAAACAATGTGGGATGGGATATACAGGGTTATAAATCGCACAAGAGTACGACAGGAGGACACTCCACTTGTTCGAGACGGAAGGCCGTTAGAAAGTAAGGAGTCGGCCAGTTTCCTGGCGGAAATCTTTTATCCGGAGGGTAAAATTGAGGATGACGACACGGAACACAAGCAAATTAGAGAAACAGCGAAAACCGTAAACGAAGGGTCACATGATAGTCCATGTGACCCACCTTTTACAACGGAAGAGCTGATGTGGGCCGTGTCGAGCTTCAATCCGAAGAAAGCGCCGGGAAACGACGGATTTACAGCGGACATATGTGGAGTAGTCATTGCCCTGGACTCAGCATTGTTTCTGGCAATAGCAAACAAATGCCTTAGTCTCGCGTACTTCCCCGTCATATGGAAAAAAGCAGTAATAGTGGCGCTGAGAAAGCCTGGCAAGGAAAATTATACACACCCGAAATCTTACAGGCCGATTGGGCTATTGCCTGTGCTGGGCAAGGTCTTCGAAAAAATGGTGGTTCGAAGGGTCAAGTGGCACATCGTACCGACGATAAGCCGGAAACAATACGGGTTCATGCCACAGCGCAGTACCGAGGACTCCCTCTATGATATGATGCAGCTGATAAGATCGAAGCTAAAGGACAAAAAGCTCACTCTGCTTATATCACTAGACATAGAGGGAGCCTTCGATAACGCCTGGTGGCCGGCCATACGATGTGCGCTTGCGGAGACTGGATGCCCAATAAACACAAGACGCCTAGTAGACAGCTATCTCAGTGACAGAACAGTGTGCCTGAGATATGCTGGGTCAGAATGTGTCAGGAAGACCACAAAAGGGTGTGTACAAGGCTCTGTAGGTGGTCCAATTTTTTGGAATTTGCTGCTAGACCCACTTTTGAAACAACTGAGCGAAAATAGAGTCCATTGCCAGGCTTTCGCGGACGATGTGGTCCTAATTTTCTCTGGGGACACGGCAAAACAGGTGCAGGAGCAGGCAAATGTGACCCTCGCACATGTCCAGAAGTGGGGAGTAAAAAACAAGCTAAAGTTTGCACCGCACAAAACCATGGCGATGGTCATCACAAATAAGTTAAAGTACGACTCACCACTTCTGGAGATGGGTGGGGAGAGCATCAACCTCTCCAAACAAATTAAGATACTCGGCCTGACAATCGACAACAGACTTGCCTTCGACACACATATAAAGAATGTGTGCCGCAAGGTACAGAACTTGTATCGACAGTTGTCGAGAGCTGCAAAAATCCACTGGGGCCTGAACCCAGAGATTATTAGGACCATATATGTAGCGGTAGTGGAACCAATTGTGCTTTACGCGGCTAGTGCTTGGGCACCAGCAACCAACAAGCAGAAAAATAAAACAAAGCTCGACATGATACAACGCGGATTCATACAAAAAATAATAAAATCGTATAGAACGGTATCTCTACACTCGGCCCTACTACTCGCCGGGCTGCTTCCTTTGGACATTAGGATCCGGGAAGCAGCCTTACTCTATGAAATAAAGAAAGGCTACTCCCGGCGGATAGTAGGTGACCGGGATGTAGAGATGAAAATTGAATACACGGAGACCACACATCCTGCGAAGCAGGTCGGGCTGAAGTTTACATGCCTGGAAGACGGTGCACAAATAGACCAAAATAACAACAATGGCCTAAGAATATTTACAGACGGCAGTAAAATAGAGGGGAAAGTCGGCGCGGCGTTATCCATCTGGTATGACGCCGCGGAGATAAGTACCCGGAAACTGAAATTGGAAAATTTTTGCACCGTCTACCAGGCAGAGTTGCTGGCCATACTTGAATCAACAAGATATGCCATCAAAAACCCAACACAAAGCTGCAACATTTATAGTGACTCGAGGTCTGCTCTCCAAACAATTGTACAAGACGTCTCCCTCCATCCCCTAGCGGTGGAAGCTAGAAATAACATCCTAAAAATAAACAGACAAGGCAAAACATTAAATATGTTTTGGGTTAAAGCTCACGCAGGATTGGAGGGAAACGAGAGAGCAGACCAGTTAGCCAAAGAAGCAGCCAGAAAAAGTAAAAAGAAACCGGACTATGACAAGTGTCCGGTTTCATACATCAAGCGACAAATCCGATTGGAGTCGCTTGATGAATGGAAGCGGCGCTACAAGGAAGGAAAAACAGCCAATGTAACAAAAATGTTCTTCCCAGATGCTATAAAGGCATATAACATTATAAGAAAAATTGACATGGATCATATGACGGTCCAAGTCATGACAGGCCATGGGGGCTTCTCGGATTATTTGTATAGATTTAAGTGTATGGAGAGCCCAGCATGTGCCTGTGATGCAACAAAAAATGAAGATATTATACATATCATTACGGAATGTCCCATATTTAGTAGAGAAAGAATTGACATAGAAATAGAGTTAGAAATAAAAATAAGCAAAGAAAATGTAAAAGAAATTATTAAAAATAAGCATAGCAGATATAAGTTTTTAAAATATTGTAAACAAGTAGCTAATAGAATAGTAAATAAAAATAAATAGAATAAGAAAAGGGTACTGTAACATAATATATGTTAGTATACAATGTAAACAGTCCCACAAATATAAATAGCAATAAGAACTTAGATATAATAAGAAGGTAAATGTAAGAGTAAATGTAAATAAAATGAACTATGTAACACTAAAAATAAAAAGAAAAAAGAAAAGAAATTAACCGGTGAAAAGAGAAACACCTAACGATAAACAAAGTCCCTGATCTCCCATGTCAGGGGAACTAGAATAAAAAAAAATAAAAAAAAATAAAAAAAAATAAAATAAAATAAAAAAAAAATAAAGATGCAGCATGGCTCTACCACGTTAGAAACCTAGTTCTGCATCTAGTTCGAAAATAGATTATAACGCAATTTTATTTTCACGTATCACAGTTATTTTTATCTTTATTATTGTTTCCAGTCTTGACATTGTGATGTCCTTCCATTTTTACGCTCGAGTATATTTATTATAATGGAAATCATTATTAACAATAAACAACGCTTGCTCAAGTAATGTACATATTTATTTGATCAAGTGCCCCCTAAGACCAATTTACGAAGCCACTGCTCTCCTTGTCTCTTGCTTGCTATAGGATTATATTTTATTAAACGTTCCGGTGATTGGGAGATCTTTTTAAACTGGTGAATAAATTACCTTGTACGGCAAATTCAATATCGTATCGAAATGTACCTAACTAATTAATACCTAAAATTGTATTTTCTCTTTAGAATAAGACGACGTAGCCTTCCTAATGTCACAAGAAACTTCTATTTGTTTGTAAGCGTCTACAAAAAAGATATTTACTACAAACATTCAGAGGAAATAATTCTCAAAAAAAAATGAATACCAAAGAGAATTATTTTCCCTAAAGATCATTAATATAACATAAATTAATGATTTTTGGGCTGATGATTGTTTAGAACTTAAATACTATTTATTGATAAGCTGATAAAATATAAGATTACTGATTAGTCATTAGAACAAGTGGATGCTATCTATTTGCATACTTCTACCACTTCGCTATTCCCATCCCGTGTTTCGATTTGCGTAATTTTACAAAAAAAAAACGGCCAAGTGGGAGTCCGACTCGCGCTCCGAGGGTTCCGAACAAATCCGTAGCTATATAAGTATAAAATTATTAAAAATATTTTTAATATATGATGTAACTAAAAATGTATGCTTTTCGCAATTTTTCCTTTATCTGTGCTATAATACGTTGCTTCGTACCAAATTTTAAGATTCTGAGTTCACGGGAATTACCCTGTAGGTTTTGATTCCCTTGCGAATGTCAAAAATTTGCGGCATAAACGGCTGTATATTTTGATTGCGTTGGCTTAGAAGTTTGATTTTTTCAAAACTCCAAGGGGCAGTACACTTGAGTATTTGATATGAATTTCAGCTTGATATCTCCACGCGTTCCTGAGAAAAAAAGGTCTTGACAGACAGACAGACAGACAGACGGACAACAAAGTGATCCTATAAGGGTTCCGTTTTTTCCTTTTGAGGTACGGAACCCTAAAAATGGCTGTTTTGAAAAAATTACATACATTTGAATCGTCCAAAATGTTTATGAGCGTTTCAATAAGTTTTCTTATTTTGCTTATAATGAAATCGAAATTTCACTTAAAAGATCAATTTTAAACTTTTGAATTTGAAGATGCGACTCGCTGATTCCGCACGACAAACCCACAATAACATGAGGCATATAGTTTTTCCAGTGCGAGCTGATATAGGTTGGGATACCAGTAAAAGTCTTATTTTTTCCCCGGAAGGTTAAAATTGGTGTGATTAGGTCTGTCAATTCATGACTACTTAGTATACAAACATAGAAGAGGCGTCAACGAATATAATTGAAAGAGTTGTTACAAAGTTTTCCTTAAGCCATCATTTTATATGCGAGTCCAAACTCTTAAGTTACGTTAAAACTATGTTAATTGAAAGCAAACAATTATTGCAATTTAAAAGTAAAACCAGTGCGTATTGTGAGTGATATCGTATGGTTCTAAGGCGTAATTCTTCACTGCTGGCCGTAAGAGCTAGTGCTATTCTCTGAGTTTCTCTGCGTGATAGGCTTCTGAATGAGGGTATCCGCAGTTAAACCAGAGTAACGGACATCTTAATAAGATATTATTTATAATTTACCTTCTTACCCATCAGTCGCGAGTTCTTCAAGCTAAATAGCTGGCCCATTTACACTTCAGTCTACAGACCGTTACGTCAGTTACTTTTGTTGTTTTGCAGATACATATATCCTTATTACGGATTTTATCAAGCAAAATAAGAAATATATAATATTACTGCTTTATAATAAAGAATTAACGGTACTTAATGAATATTATTGCACAATATTAATTTCAATTAACCTTGATTTAAATTCCTTACAGTAAAACAAGTTAACATTAAATTTTACATTATTTTTATAGAGTATGTTCTCTCGGTTTGTTTTCCGAATCAATATAATCCTAAATTATTGCCATGAAATTCGGATAGTAGCCCTGATCTTATTTCTTATATCATTTTCATTGTTTTCATCTTCTTCCTCATCACTCTAGAAATAAACAGTCTACAGTAGTGCGAGATATATGCTTCCAAAAAAGAAAAATTAAAGAAAATGTTTTGATGCTAATTTGTGAGAGGGTTTTCAGTAAAATTCATCATGAAACTCCCGATTCTTTCTTGTTGTATATAGGATAATAATGTCCATTGTACAAATTAAAGTCTAGCCTCCAGATCGAATTTGGGTCACGGCAACCAGTCTCACCGGTGACTAGCCACCTACGCAGGACAGGATTGTAGTGAGCAAGTATAAGTGCAAGCACAGGTGCATTATCTATTCCCTCACTCTAATAATCCGATAGGACGGTAATCCGACACCACCGGAGGGAGATCAGGCTTTACGTGTTTTCCGAGGCACGGGGTTGAAACACCGCCAACTTCCCGACTCCGGGCTGCTGTTGAGAATTTTTTGCCAAAAAAGACCCTAATTTTGGCCCAACCCGATATTCGGACCAATTTAGACAACAGATTTCGCAGTTTATTTCTCCCACTGAATGTAGGTGATAACTTAAGTGACTTCGCTGCGGCGCCACCGTGCTTAAGCGCACTGTGGACATTAAAACGCTATTTATGGCACTAGATAATACTTTATCTGATGATGATGATGAGATGCCGTGCATCGCTGCATCACAGCGTGTTACTACGCTCAAGAACTTTAAAATTCTGGATAAAAACGAGCACACGGTCCACCTGATGATAAGTGGATGCTGTGACCCACAGACATCTACGTTTATCCTCAATTCATTAGAATTAAAATGCTGATACGTTATCACAACTTATGCAGTAAAAATGGTCTCTGGTTCCCTACACTCACCTTATGAAACACAGCAGTGTTAAGCTGGTATTTTACGCTGGTATTCTGTGAGAGCGTGGTCCTTTCCCGGTCGAGCCGACTCGTTCGGACTACAATCATTTCTTCTTAGGCTGTGACCATAACATAGCTGCAGCGTGGCTCTATCACGATTAAATGTGGATGTAATGTAGAGCTATATTTATACGTGTATATATATATATAATGCTTCACGTGATCCAAATGTATAGTGACAGATAAAAAAAATTTTAAGAAAATAAAATTTTTTTCAATTTCACCTGAAGTTTCTGGCCTAGCACAAAACATAAAAAATAATTCTTACATATGGTTACAACCTTTATAATATCATAGACAGATAATTAGATTATAAAAAGCATCGAAGAACACCTAACGTTACGTTTAGTTGACTATGTAAGGTCACAACCAAACACGACATAATATAATATTATTAACCGAAATAAGTCGGCTAATAGCCGGGGGAAGCTGCGAACATTGACCTTTGGGTTCTCCTTCGGAACACCTTGAGCGTAGACGTCTAATGTTGTAACTGTGACGTGTTATGCAAACAAATAGACATATTAAGTCGGTTTTGTACCACATATCGGGTTAACTGCAGCCTTATGATACATTAACGGTCCGGTAATGACCTATATTTTTACGAGTGCTTTAGCATGTTTTCAACAAAAAATTAGATTAGATTAGCGATTAGAGAATGACGGTGACCATAATGATTTCTTATATTTACGCGAACACTACACATTGCATAAAACTATTTTTTACGGATTTTATCGATTTACGCAGAATACATTCAATACATTCTGCGTAAATCGAACCAAAAAATAATATTAAAAAAGAAACTGAAGGTAGCCGGGCTAACTGTGACATCGGGACGTCAAACATCTCAGTCTCCCCTGTGACCTGGTTGCTGTAAAGCACCCGAAACGTCGGAAATTAAAAATAGTAAATTAAACGCGATAAAATCCGTAAAAAAATAGTTTTATTCAATGACGGTGACCAGTTTGAACCACAGTCAAAAAAGATAATGCCTTCACGGCTGATTTTTAGTATTAATCACGGGGAAAGTTTTGAAAGTCGAAGAATTTTTAAATATATCATATACTATAACCATACTACACCTTAGATTATTCATCTAATAGGTACTACAAGTGTATACTGGTTGTGACTCGTAATCATTAATAATTACATCAATTATTGTAATAATAAGAAGTTAATTGGTAATAGTTCTAATATGCCTGATCCAGTATTTATTGGAATGGAAAATATGAACGATAAAATATTATGTTGAAGTCTTATCATGTTTATACATATGTCAAAATCGAGCTCATGATAAATATCTTATTACAGAAGATTAATCTACATCGACGGGCTACAAATCTGTCAACCAGTCTTCAGTTCAATTCTGTCATTCACCTGCTTATAATGGTACAAAAATTACGACAGAGTAATTACGACAGAAGTTACTCTGCCGTAATTGAAAACTGATTATAGGTTATTCGTGTTAGTTTGCAATTACTCCACTTGGTGGTGGGTGGTGGCCCGCATTAATCGAGTAAACCCAATTATTATTATTTGTCTAAAATATTATTCTTTCTTAAATAATCTAAATATTGATTACTGAAGTAGTTAGAGAGTTGAACTTCTTTAAGAAGCAATAAAAGGAAGTATAATATATCCCAATTCCATTTATTTATTTAAACTTTCCCTTATGTATTCCATTTGACCCCAATTTTCCCTAATTAAAGACCTATATGGATTTTTGAGACCGTTTACTATCAGATGTAAACTGCTCGTTTTACCCACTCTTACTGAAATATAGAAGATTTTGTGCTTTAAATGCTACATAGCATTTTTGTACAGAGTTTTGTCAACACTAATCGAAGAGTTAATGTTGGTTGGTGATTACAGTTTCCCTCTGTGGTTTAGCTGTAACCACGATTATCTTTTGGCTGGTGTCCTTGCTTGTGCATCCTCGTTATTCAAATAGAAAATGTAATAAGGATAATAATCGCTTCATTAAATCGTTGTTTATAACCGTATCTTCATTTGTTCATTTGTTTACGTGACTAGAATTCACTTACTGTATCCAGTCTTCAGACAATGACACATTTTACCTGCAAATGTTCCCATTTTTTTATACATAAAGACAGGGGATATGTTAAGACTTTACAAACTTTTACTTAATAAGTACTAGATTTTTCTGACCTGTATAGTGAGAGGCTATGGGGCTTAAAGTTACAGCCTAAATAAGTCCCACTGCTAGGCACAACCTCCTCTCACTTCTGAGAGGGTTTTAGGGCAAGAAAGTGTCCGCCGCGCTGCCTCACTGCGTGTCTTCACATGTCTTTGAAATATTTTTTTATTTCTCAGACATGCAGGTTTCCTCACTATGTTATCCTTCACCACCGAGCATGTGGTTAATCAGCACTTAAAATTGCAAGCGCTAAGCCCCTGAACCTTACAGCAATCTGATGATGAAGAAGGAAAAGAATAATTTTTCTGCCAGTTATTAACCAAAAATTAATAATCTTTGAATGATACAAAACTAAACGGATTCTCTTATTTTCATTCCCGGCGCTACGAGTGCTTTGCGGAATAAAAGTTAGTTAAAGTTACAGTTACATATGAAAGTATATTTTTTTTTATTTGGATCAGCGTGAAGCATTTTATATAGTAACTCTACATCACAGATCATAAATATGATCTGTACACTACACCCTTTTAAAAATTAGTAAAGTAAAGTTACAGCCTATATACGTCCCACTGCTGCGCACAGGCCTCCTCTCATTTCTATGAGGGTTTTATGAAAAGAAAATGTACCCCACGCTGCACCAATGCGTTGGCGAACTTTACATGTCTTCGAAATTATTTTATTTTTATTTTTACATCCATGCTGCAGCTATATTACTGGTATAGTTGTAGCACAAATGGGTCGGCTCTACCTGAGAAGGACCACGCTCTTACAGAATACCAGAGTGAAATAGCTGAACGCCGGTGTTTCGTATGGTGGGTGTAGAGAACTGGAGATCCTTTTTACTTGAAACGAGGCATTCCATCTTAGTTTTCACGGGTGACTACGCATCTGCATTTTGATCGTAATCGAGAATAGATGTCTATGGGCCACAGCAACCACTTACCATCAGGTAGACTGTGCACTCGTTTGTCACCCTTATCCGATAAAAAAACACATGCAGTTTTGCTCACAATGTTTATCTTTCACCGCCGAGCACGTGTTAGATCAGCACTTAAAATTGCAATTAATTTTTTTATTAATACTGTGGAACTAATCGCTCGTGTCACTCGTATCGTGAGTAGTATTCCCGTAAATTAAAAAGTAATAGAATGATCTTTTTCTTATTCCATAATTTACGGAAATATCTTCCAGTAGACCTATAAAAGCACGTGATAACTTATGTCATGCCAGTGATGACTTATGGATCTGAGACGTGATCCTTCACTGCTGGCCGTATGAGGACGCTCAAGGTCGCTCAGCGAGCTATGGAGAGGGCTATGCAATATGAACGAGAGTGACTAACATAGCCCAATGGATTAGTAAGCTGAAGTGGCAAAAAGGTTCTCGAATGGCAGCCAAGTAGGAAGTCGATGGTTGCAGGTGGCTCAGGACCGTGCTTTGTGCATAAAAAAATACACTTTTCACAAAAGTTAAGGGATACAAAAAAAATCAAAATTTTTGGGTGATTTTCGACAAGCTGTAACTCCGAGGAAAATGATCGTACAGGAAAAAAGGAGGGTTTTGAAAACTACACTACATTCCACATGAGGTACTAATGAATGGTTTTTGACGGCATTTTTTCGAATCCATAACTTTGACTGAAAAAAAGATATAAATTCGCATATTTAAGGATATTTGGATAACTTTGGAAAAAATGGATGAACGAAGAATATTGTTGGTAATTTTTCAACTTTAATGTGTCCCGAAAAATCCCTGAGCTACAAATTTATTGTTTCGCAAAAAAAATCACCACTATGGACAATTTTTGATTCTTATTCGTTTTTAAAATAATTTTTTTTTCTTTAATATACTTTATTTCTTCGATCAAAAAGATGCTTCTAATGAAGTAATTTGTCAAAAAAAGACAATAATTTGTCAAAAAAATTATTAATTTAACGACTGCAACTTCCTTAGTTTTAATTGTCAATTTTGAAAAAAAATTTTTGCTTGTTTTTAGGGTTCCGTACCTCAAAAGGAAAAAACGGAACCCTTATAGGATCACTTTGTTGTCTGTCTGTCTGTCTGTCTGTCTGTTCATATCAAATACTCAAGTCTACTGTCCCTTAGAGCTGTGAAAAATTCAAACTTCTAAGCCAACGCAATCAAAAGATACAGCCTTTTATGCCGTAAATTTTCGACATTCGCAATGGAATCAAAACCTACTGGGTACTTCCCGTGAACTCAGAATCTTGAAATTTGGTACGAAGCAACGCTTTATAGCACAGATAAAGGAAAAATTGCGAAAGGCATAAATTTTTAGTTACATCATATCATATAATAAAAATATTTTTAATAATTTTAAACTTATATACTTACAGATTTGTTCGGAACCCTCGGTGCGCGAGTCCGACTCGCACTTTGCCGGTTTTTTTTTTTTACTGTACAGTCATTTTTCTCGGAGTTACAGCTTGTTGAAAAACACCCAAAAATTTAGATTTTTCTTTTATATCCTTTAATTTTTGTGACTAGTGTATATTTATCTCAGAATCGGGCGGATGGTACAAAAGTTACTTATTTAATATTGGTATATCGCAGCCAACTATCTTAATTAGCCTTTTAGTTAATAGCCTCGCCTTTTTACTAAACGGCGCCGTTCAGCTAGCGGCCTAAATGATGTTCCGCTGATATGTCTAATACAACATTGCACTTATCTTATAATATCAGTGCCAGTAGGTTAAGGTGCGGCTGGGTTGGCCCTTGGGCCATCGTAAAATCGTTTACATTTAAATAATATAGCACATTGCACATAATTAGGCACAGACCAGCGACATTATATAGCATGGTCACCCTATTAATTGCATTCAACGAGGCGGTCGCTCACAACATCTTATTATTAAATTCAAAGGAAGGAATGAAAAATGAACTTAATTATTAAAAGAAGACTCCACAGTAAGCACAACTTGTCGCAGTACCTTTTCTACGGATAGTTAGAGTGAAGATCGTTTCTTCCGCCTTCATCGGTGAAATGGAAACATCCAGAAAATTGAGCGTTCACATTTTTAAATACTTGCCCGTGAATCTACCGGTTCAGACAAGGTTAAGTGCAACGACAGGATAATATAATACAAAAGCCTGAATGTTCCTGTGTAGGTATGGATGAATGTCGTACAATCACGCTAAAAGGACTGAACTAATTTGACTGAAACGATACGATCACGTAATAAGATATATTGCCCACTGTTCGGTAAAAGAAACCTTCCGTTTTCCACGCTTCGGAATCCAGCGAACAAGCAAAGCCGATGACAAGTTCTAGTCCAATCCTAAAGATATTGCAATCGAACGATAATTTTTCCACTACGAACCTGTTCTACTTTTTAATAAATGCTTGCACAACATTTGAGTGGCTGTCTTATATAGTATTTATCTAGATTTACGATTGTAGTCTAGGCGACCAATCCAACCTTTAATTCAATCAGTCTAGAATATCCTGTGACTTATCAATAACAGGAATTTTCAAGAAAAATAAATTTAAAGAAATAACTAAATAATTATCACTTTTGTAGTGTTTTTTTTAATAATTTTACTCTGTGCTCTTTTTATCCAACCGTTAAAGAAGAAGAATTAGAAGTTGTTATTATAAATCCGATATTTAAAAATGCAAATTTTAACATACTTTCACGTTTTGAGATCTAGACTTCGAGTTAACTTATTTAAAAAGAGCCTGTGTGTAATTTTAGAGTTATTTCATCTTAAATGCCTTCCAAATGATCATATCGTAGCCAATTGAAACAATTTCCTTCGATACATAATTTTATTATATTTCTGTATTCGAGTTTTAGGAAAAGATATCGGTCTTACAAAATAGGGATCGGTTTTATTACACTATAATGGGAACTTGATTTGGATTGATTGGTTGAAGTATAACTATGTCATCAATAACGAGAGCACAAAAAAGAAAAAAAAGAGAAAAAGGACGACACATTTATAGTTTTATATCTACCTACATATTATATTATTCCGTGAAAGGAAAACTTTGTACCCCTTTTTAAGCATTTTGCACGTACAGGGGAATGCGTGACTTAGCATAGTTAAAGTTTATATGGAAAAGGAGTGCAGAAAGCTGAAATTTATACTAAAGTTGTATTACAAATTCATTAAATAAAATAAAATAAGACACATTGTTTACGTTCATACTGGCAATTACAAACATAATTTTGTGACTTGGAAAAATCATGTCATTTGTTACTGAGAATTTATTCACAGATAATCCCATAACTGATTTTGGCTCAACCCGGGATTCGAACCTGGGACCTCATAATCAGCAAACGCGTTTAAGATCACTAAACCTACGAGGCAGCCAAACCCTAGTTACGTACTACTTTGAGTAAAAATGGTGTCCTATATTCAATGTATTGCATTTCTACACGCTCCATAAAGGATGCATTACACGACTACAAATGCGTGGTGTTTGATTTCCTATCTGCGTAACTACTCCGATGCACAGTTACATTAAAGTAACATAACGTAATGAAATATTTAACATATTCATCGACGTTGCTTGTCGTTCCCAGTTTAGTTGACACCCATGTGTGAACTATACTGGGGATCATAATATTATAAATGCAACGTGGCTCTAACATGTAGAGCCACGATGCTATATTATGGTTGAAGCACGAATGGGTCGACTCGACCGGGGAATAACCACGCAACCGCCAGCGTAAAATAAAAGCTTAATACAGCTGTGTTTTGTATGGTAATTAAACCGGATAACCTTTTTTACTGGAAACAAGGTATTTCACCTTAGTCCCCTAGGGGTGACAATGCATCTTCGTTTTGATTCGAGGATAGATGCCTATAGGCCATAGCATCCACTTGCCATTAGGTGGACTAACTGCTCATTTGTCACCATTACTCTAAAAAAACAACTTATTTAACATTTTTTACAATGTTAAAGTTACAAGAATCTATTGTTTGGTACCAATAGCTGAATACAGGAATGACGTACGCAATATTAGATTAGAAGTTCTACTATACGTACATCTGACATTTAAGATAGTTAGTACACTATAACCCATCAATCAATTTATAATAAATATAAAAATATTATAAACCTAAATATAAATAAATAAATATATATATATATATATATATATATATATATATATATATATTATTTTTTATTTAATATATATATATATATATATATATATATATATATATATATATATATATATATTAGCATTCCCCTTAATTGATTGAAATTGTGCTAAATTCTCTCCTGTTGCCATATCACAATCATCATCGTCATTGTAAAACTTTTAATACTACTAGTGTTTAGTAGGGAATGAAGGAGTTGCTCAATTTGTCGTTATCACTGTTTCGGTTTGCAGAGCTTGCTGTCATGATAGCTTAGCTGCTAGCTAGCTTGATGTTCATTTATCGATGTTGACTACTTACTCCGTGATTAGAGTACGTAATAAAAGTGCCGGATAACGGGTCCTGAGTTGAATCCTATTTAGAGCCAGTTGTTTGATTTCTGTTCAGAATGTGTGAAAACAATTGCCCATGGTATTGCATTCATTCACATACAGCAGAGCGACGCTGCAGATATATACGGGTGCTGCACCTGCGCACGAATGGATCAGCATAATCCTCATAAGTGTTTCGCATGGTTTTGACGAGAACTGGAGACCTTTTTCATAAGAAAAACTAACAATGAAACATAAATGTTAACGAAGTAGGTGTAGATAAATCAAAATATATACTTATACTAGCTGACCAGGCAGACGTTGTTCTGCCCTTTCCGACGACCATTTGCTTTCCTAAAAAAAACTCCTGAGATTAGCAATAAAAAAATTGAGGGTCACTTATCGGGATAAAAACTATATATCTCTCAAGTTGGACCAAACTGCACACAGTGTGCAAAATTTAATTGAAATCAGTTCAGTAGTTTAGAAGTTCATCGCGGACAAACAATGTGACACGTATTTTTTATATATAAAGAAGATAATTATATTAATACAAAAGTACACAAATATATACATCTACTTCTTATTCTTATAATATTCTACTATCTATGGTCTAATATCTTAACTGTATGGTGATAGTAAAATGGTCATTCTTACGCTCATAAAAACGTCACAAATTAAGCGGCCTATATTAGTAGGTATAACGTTCTCTGGCGCGAACTTATTACCATTTCAACAAGTTTCAGAATAGATACATTCACTTATTTAAATTCTTATAAGTGCACCTTAACCATTACGCGATGGCATTTAACAAGCATTGCAATCGGACTTGTTTTAAAACGAATAAATTCACGACAGGCCTTACTAGTTATAAACTTCATAGTACAATATTTAGAGTTTTGTAGGTACATTATAACTTCATCATCATCACTAACAGCCTTCACAGGTACACTGCTGAACAAAGGCCTTCCGCAAGGAATGCCACAAAACACGGTCCTGAGCTACCCGTTTCCATCGACCATGGACACTTCGGTTACCGGTACGAGGCTGAATCTTCAACACCTTCCTCAACGGTTGTCGCTTCGTCGAACTATATGGCCTGCCTATTACCATAACATCTATTTAGCATATATGATATATTAGAATATATAATATTACTAGATCGCCAGGCAGACGTTGTTCTGCCTTTTCAACGACCCTTCCTATAAAAATCCTTAAATTCGCAATAAAAAAATTTGAGGGTCATTTAGCGGGATAAAAACTATCCTCAAGTTGGACCAAATTACACACAGTGTGCAAAATTTCATTGAAATAGGTTCAGTAGTTTAGGAGGCCATCGCGGACAAACAGTGGTAGAGCCACGCGGCAGCTTTTGCTTCTGCAGCGTGTGCTTTTGCTTTGCATGGATGGGCCGACTCGAACCGGGGTGGTACCACGACCTCACAGAAAACCAGCGTGAAGTAGAGGTTTACCTGTGCGTTTCGCTTGGTGAGTGCAGGTGGCCGGAGGCCCTTTTTACTGGAAATGAGGCATTCCATCTTAGTCCTCACGAGTGACAACGCATCTACATTTTGATTTTGTAATAGAGGATAGATGTAGATGTCTATGGGCCGCAGCAACCACTTACCATCAGGTGGACTGTGTGCTCGTTTGTCACCCTTATCTTATAAAAAAAAAACAACGTGACACGTAATCTATACAAATAAATAAAATTGAAGTGTCTGTTTGTAATGTCAAAATTACAGTTTTTTACTAAATGCATATGAAAGTAAATACGGTACCTATAACTAAAATACAATTTTTAAAATTTTTGTATCTCTGTCTGTCTGTCTGTCTGTCTGTCTGTTTGTTCCGGGTAATCTCCGAAACGGCTGGACCGATTTTGACGGGACTTTCACTGGCAGACAGCTGATTTCATAAGGA
This sequence comes from Parnassius mnemosyne, assembly GCA_963668995.1. Taxonomy (NCBI): domain Eukaryota; kingdom Metazoa; phylum Arthropoda; class Insecta; order Lepidoptera; family Papilionidae; genus Parnassius; species Parnassius mnemosyne. The sequence continues at coordinate 47,924,555 of CAVLGL010000104.1, read as the reverse complement.
GTAACTTAGGCTACTTTCATTTTAGAAAAAGAATTAGGGTTCCGCGCAAAAACACAAAAACCCTAACACGCGAACGAAGTCGCGGGGAACAGCTAGTTTTTATATATAAAGATATGATTTAAAATATAAATGTCATTGCTGGTCATGAGGCCTCGGGTTCGAACCTCTAGTCGGGTCAAAATCAGTTACTGGGTGTTCTGTCAAGAAATTCTTTGTAGCAGTTCGGAGTCAGGACGTTGGCGGTGCTTCCCCCCTCCCCCTGGCTCGGGAAACAGGTAAAGCCGTTGGTCTTGTGCCTGATCTCTCACCGGCCGTGTCGGATTACCATCCTATCGGATTATGAGAGTGAAGCAATAGAGAGTGTACCTGTGCATGCATTCGGGCACTAATCCCGTCCCGCGTAGAAGGCTAGTTACCGTAGAAACTGACCGCTGTGACTGAAATTCGATCTGGAGGACATTATGTTCACTAGTGGACTTATGAAGGGCTGTAATGATGATGATGATGAAAACCGCTATTAGTGGCGCATTGCTCTATAACATTCTCAGAACCAAGAAGTCCAAGAGTGGGACATCAAAAAATAGGAGTAGGTTTATTATGCGCCCCCCTAAACGGGTTCCAGACCTGTAGTGGTGTGGGGAGGGGGGGCTTAGTAGCCGTGGCTTGGTCACCCGCGGTGACTAAGAGGAACCAATATGGCCGGTCCGAGGTGACTACTCCGAGTGGGCTTAACGAGGCGAAATTTAATTGGCGGCGGAGCCAACAAGCAGATGCGCCGTTGCGGTCAGGAAAGCGGATGCTTCCAAGTGCTCGTTTTTTCCTGGTCCCATACACTCCGCGTATCGGGCTCGGGAGGGTCCGTAGCGCAGTTTGAGTTGAGGCCGCGGAGGAAGGCGCGCTTTCTGTTCCTGATAGGCTTTACTTGAGAAACAAAAGGGGAGGAGTAGTCTTTCCCCGAGGAGGGGCTGTAATGGGTCCTTGGATGTGTGTAAAAGCGTTCCCGTGGCCCTATAAATATACGACGTAAGTGGAACACCATGGGGTTTTAGTAGGTGTGAGTCCCACATAACCCGTCCTTTCCTACGCGAGGCGGGTATGCCTAGGCATTTCCCACTGTAGTTTACTATGCCATTGTATGAATTTTGTATATAACTTACGAAATATCTTCGTCAATTCTGACCAATTCTGATAATTCTTATTTTATAAAATTCGTAGGTAATACTACTTAAATCCCAATCAAATTAAAAATTTACCCCTAAGGGTGGCAACGCATGGAATGAGGTCTTTAATTTAACTGTATAGACGACATTGCGATTCTGATAATTCTTAATTTAATCAAAAGTATGAAAAAAATAACTTTTAGTAGAAGTAAACTTCGAGTAGCAAGTAGACGACTTCCAAGAATAAAAAATAATAATTTCTCATACTAAAGTAATGTCTCATACGAATGTAATCCTTCTATCCACTATGTCCTAGCACCGTCTTCAGAATGTGAAATTATTTTATTGTTTGTATATTTTTGAAGTCTGCTTTTAGCACAGAATATTATATAGTACAAGAACTTTTACTTTAATTAAAAGTTAATGTTTCTCTTTTACTGGACAAATGCCTTTCTAATAATGTGCCAGCTAGAATAAATTACTTGCAAAACTTTCCACGTAAATTTTGCTATTGAATATTTTGTAGGCGTTATCGCTAATGCGCATAGGGACTCGCTAAAATATAATAAGTGTCTCAATATAGTGAAATCATTAACAGCCATCGAATTTGAGAAGTTGATAGCCATAAAAGAGTTAATAATGAAAACCCGCATCTAAATTCATCAAGTTTTCTCACGGAACGGTTTGAAGATAATTGCTGTTTTATTCCCAAGGGATCCTTCACCTTTAAAAATAAGTACAGTCCTTCTGGTGTCGCCGGAGCGGCACATATTGAAGAATTAAGACGTTGGGACCGGGACGACCTCGGAAGACCCGTAATCCCCATCTGAACCTATTTGAAGAAAAGGAAGAGGTTCACGCCCTTGTGTGTTACTCCGTTGCGGGGTTCGCATACGTTGTTCCCGAACCCAACGTAGGCGTCTTAGGCAGGATTTAGCTCCGACCTTTTCAATTGATCCTTTAAGGAGAGTTCTATGTCCTTTTCAATTGGTCCTTTGAGAAGACGGATTAAGAAGCGATTTAACTTCCTGTGTTTCTTTTAATTGCTCCTTCGCAGCCGAAGGAAGAAACGATTCAGCCCTGTTCCTTTTCATTTGGTGATCCTATTAAAGTTCGCTTGGTATGACTAGTCTGTGATATTCAAACCGGAATTCAGAGACAATTTCGAGTAACTCACATGTGCGCACTCCACAAGGTTTAAATTATAGTCTCGACTCAAATTTTGAAATGGTGAAGAGTTTAGACTCGATATTGTCTGGCCTTAAGATATCGTACGAGAATCGTTTGTATTGTACCAAAATACTCATTTCACAAAAAAAGAATGAAATCATTCCAAATCAATAAAACTGTGCTTTTTCCTTTTTTATCTTCTATACTTACCGCCGCAATAGAAATTTAACTTGTATCATGGAAGTGTTTTACATATAACCACCATACTAATACTTTTCCTTATATTTTAGTTACTTTAATAGCGTAATGTCTTATGAAATATTGCTATGGGGTAATGCGACTGATATTGAAACTATACTCGTATTTGTTTTGCAAAAGAGAGCCGTACGCGCGATTTATAACCAAAATTGCAGAGTCCTTCAGAGAAAAATTTGAAGAAATAAACGTATTAACTTTGGCATCGCAATATATTTATGAAAATGTGATGTATGTACATAAAAACATAAATAGCTTTAAAAAGAATAAGGATGTTCATACCTTAAACACTAGCACAGATTACTTAATAGCACTAGGAACAAACATAAGCTTGTAATGCCAGTTACTAGACTCCACAGAATTAGTAATTCATCATTTATGGGGCAATTTACAACAAAATCCCAGAACATGTTCAAAGTTTGTCAATAAACAAGTTTAAAAGTTTTATTAAAGAAAAAGTGTAGGTACCAAAAGGGTTATTATAATATCAAGGAATACATGAATGAAAATACCCCCTAGGAATAAGGTGATCGCCACCATGCTAGTTCTATGAAAATTCATTTAAAAATTGTATAAACAAAATTATTGTTAAGTGAATATGTTTTAAAAAAAAAGTCCCGCTAGGTTTTTTGCTGGTTCTTCCCATTATTTTCCGAACCAGTGGTAAATAAAAAATAACTTCCAATTAGTATTATGTAATAATCAATATTGAATACAAAATCATTATATTCTATTCTATTCTATGGGATTCAAACTTGCAGCCCACAGTGCCACTTTCGGTGTATTTTATAATTACTTTTGTATGTTTTTTATAGGATAAGGGTGAAAAACGAGCACATAGTCCACCTGATGGTAAGTGGTTGTTGCGGCCCATAGACATCTACATCTATCCTCGTTTGCGAATCAAAATGCAGATGCGTTGTCACCCGTGAGGACTAAGAGGGAATTCCTCATTCCCAGTAAAAAGGGCCTCCGGCCACCTGCACTCACCAAAAATATTCCATACGTGTGACCGTTTTTACCGTTATCGCAGTGGACTTTAATATTAGCCTATGGACTTTACCACTGCGGAACATAGGCCCCCCCATAGATTACCTTATAGGGGTGGTTGGTAACCGCAGTTTTTATTTTTAGTCGTTATTAGGAAAACGCTACTGCCCATCTTCTGTTTTAGTTTTCCTCTGTCTCCCACCCGGCACATGGGACGATATGGAGTAGTGGATATTATTACACTGCCACTACAATCCACGCCATATGTGTGAAAGTTATATATTTATTCAGATTTTCCTTGACATTACCTTGATACTTCTAACTTAATGACAACATGAACAAAGCAAGAAAATAAATGCACTGCACTAGTACCTAAAGCCTGTACGAAGCATGGTCAAACAAAATGCAACGTTGATTAGAAATGAATAATCGATTTATAATAAGTGTGCTAGAGTGATACATCAATTCATGTCAAACATCAATTAATTATTATTAATCGTAGGTTGGTCAAGTTCAACCAAGTAACTTGTGAAACTAATTTTAACCACAATATAATATACAAATTGAAGGAACTATGTCAGTCATTTTTTATACAATAGGAATGACACACGAGCACACATTCCACCTGATATTAATTGCATGCTACATCCTATAGACATTTAGCCCCGATTAAGATGGAATGCCTTCTCACCAGTAAAAACACTCAGCATACGAAACACAGCCGCATGATTCTGCTGCGTCACACTGGTATTCTCTGAGAATGTGGTCCTACCCCGGGCGAGCCAATTCATTCGTGCCGCAGTCATAATATTACTACGGCATGGCTCTACCACGTTTAGTTTAAACGATCACACAGTCCACCTGACGGTAAGTGGATATTGTAGCCCATAGACGTCTACATGTATCCTCGATTAAGAATCAAAATGCTGATGCGTTGTCACTCCTGCGGACTAAGGTAGTATGCCTAATACAGCAGCATTAAGCTACCTTTTTACGCTGGTATTCTGTGAGAGCGTGGTCCTGCCTCGGTCGAGGCGACCCATTCGTGCCACAACTATAACATAGCTGCAGCGTGGCTCTACTACGTAAAAAAAACGCGGTAGAACCACGTTTAAACGTCTTCCATAGCTTGAATTTAGAACTGCTTTAGTCGCCATACTTGACAGGTGGATTGATGTTGGCACACTTTTGCTACAGTTTCCCGTGGCCGGTCTTGGAATTATAGGTATAGTTTAAATACAAGAAGGTTATACCGGCATCTGCCGGAAGCCATAAGATATCGGCCTTTTATAAGTCACTTACGAGCTTACGACACTTAGGAAATAGTTTTTCTTAGAGACATACTCTTTATTTTATGCAATTTTTTCGAATTTTTTATATATGTCAAAGATAATTAAAAGGAAATGTTTATTAATTAAATATTTATTCCGCATGATTGGATAAAGGCATCATTTCGAAAAATCACTACGGATTTCCCAAGAAAAAAGTATCCCTTGTATTATTCCAAGACTAAGACACATTCATACTTAATTTCATTAAAATTAGTTTAGAATTACATTAGAGATCGATGGATCCATGAGAACCCTGTATTTTCCGGAATAATAATTAGCGTAGGTAATTTCCTTTCCGGAATAAAAGGTAGCCTTTTAGTGCCAATTCCAACTTTAATAATTCCTACTATTTTAATTAGGACATAATAATTTTAAACATTTGTTTTAATCGATACTTTATTTATGGCCAAATGTAATGAACATTTATTTACAATCATATTATATCAAGAACTATTTTAAAACCCTGTACCTAATGTCAGCATAGCATAGGGTTATGCCTTTTGAGTTTTTGGTTGGTACCTATTGTAGGTAAGTTTTAGAGGCAAAGTTATAAATTCGTAACAATTTAATTTGAATCTGCGTGTCACAAGCATGGAATATGCACGTATTAAGGCAGACGACAACATAATTTTATTTTAATGTTTTACTATATAACTTACTGTGTTTTAGTTTGTTTTTTATAGAATAAGGGTGACAAACGAGCACACAGTCCACCTGATGGTAAGTGGTTGCTGCGGCCCATAGACATCTACATCTATCCTCTATTACAAATCAAAATGTAGATGCGTTGTCATCCGTGAGGACTAAGATGGAATGCCTCATTTCCAGTAAAAAGGGCCTCCGACCACCTGCACTTACCAAGCGAAACCCAGAGGTAAATCTCTACTTCACGCTGGTTTTCTGTGAGGTCGTGGTACTACCCCGGTTCGAGCCGGCCCATCCGTGCGACAGCAAAAGCTGCCGCGTGGCTCTACCACTGTAAAAAGTGCTAGTCTAAAGCTGTTCAATAAATTCAAGCAAATTATGATAAAATATATTGCAGTACATGGATTTCTAATAATTTAATCATCCAAGTTTTCAAATCATCATCGTCATTACAACCTTACACAAGTCCACTACCGAACATCCTCCTTCATAGACTGCCGCAAAGCCTGGTCCTAAACTACTTTCCTTGTCATGAGTTTTTCATTTATGTTCTAAGTTATAATTTATATTACTAAGTTATACTTTTTGCTTGTATATACTATATTTATTGCTTTTTTTTCTTCTTTCTCAAAAAATAATTGAATACATAAGGTTTTCTTAATATACACCGAATGTCAGATAGAAAAGCGAGTACATCTTTTGCTAAATTTTAAAATCTAAAACCAATTTTACAGACGAATTGATTATAATTCCCTTAACTATGAAATAAGTTACGATCTAATTAATGGTATTTATTCCAGTTTATGACAGCCCTGATTTATATTACGTGGCTGAAATTAGGTATTTCTTATTAGGTACGTCAAACGAAATAACAGCCGGGCGGCTGACATTATGCACTCCATACTTTTCGTATATCTAAATACAGACCCATTAATTTCCACTAAAAGAAAATAAATAACTTGTAAATTTAAACAAAAACAACTGCATTACTATGTCTATAGTCATATTCATACGAATAAAGAAGCCTATATATGAGATAATGTAAAGTAAGCATAATTTTACCGGGATCATAACTTGTCAAAAAATTAGGAAAATGAGCGGATTTCGCCGCGTACATGTTTTCATTTTTAATTTAAGACTGTTAGGTTTAAAACTGTGAGGTAATATTTGAAATATACTTTCCTCTAGTTACGAAGAATTTCTTAGCTGACAATATTTGTAGTTAAGACTACTAGAAATCTTATTTACGAAGTAAAAAGGCGGAAAGGCTGGAATTAGGGGCATGGCAGGTATTAGGGGCATCCACCCTATGTCCTTACCGTATACATAAGCAAGCTCTTATGTATATTCTAAGCCTATATTACTCTCCGGCCCGTAAACTATGATCTGTGTGCAAAAAAATGTCGATCCGGCGCAGCGTTGCAGCGTGAAAGAAGGACAAACCAACAAACATACTTCCGCATTGTCTACTAATATTATATTAGTAATAGATTACTGTTTCCCTCGACCACTCGACTTTGTCGCGTAGAATTTTTTTTCGATATTTTTAAGCCGAATGAATGGTGTTCGTGTCACTTTGCAACTACCGCCTAACTCTTATGAGTTATGAGATTCGTTAATTATTATCCAAGGAGACTACTGCAAAGAAAGTTCATAAGCACTGTTGGATATTTAATTATTTTGCTAAAAAATCTGAGACCTAACATCGACACGAACTTAGAAGTGAGAAGCAGATCGTGAGATCCATACCATGATCGTTTGTTGTTGTCATTTCAAATCCAAATACTTCAATACGGTGAAGAACCTCATTTACTCTGTGTCATTCACTCTTCGTTCTATATCCTTGTAATGTCTACCGTTCCTGTTAACCACATACTTACGTATCCTAAATACAGAAGTTAATCCACTTGCTCAATCAATTCTCTTTCCATCCTTATTTTTCATATCGTTTTATTGTCTTCTCTTCTTAGAACCATCATTGTCGTTTTACTAGTGTTCACTTTCATTTCCTTTTTGAACAATGCAAATATGACTTGCTCGTCGGCATCTTTTTTCGACTCACAAAATGCGAACAATAGTAGGCAGTAGGCACATAAACAGTTTTAACAGTGGTTTTAACAGTCTCGGGTATATATATACAACCCTGTCTGACACCTTTATGGAAGCCAAACCAGTCTCTGCAAAACAAGCACTCGAATCCCTATAAAGAAATTATAATCCAAAATTAAGGGCTTATATATTCTCTTTCTCCATTTACAAACACGCATTTTAATTATATTAGGAGACGGGAAATATTTCTTTATATCTAGCTTTTTTTTAGAGCTAGCAAACGCTAAATTGGCTGTTGAGCCAGTGCGGAAATCCATTCGTGGTCATAGGGAATAGTCTTAGTAGTCTGTGGAGAGAATCAAACCCTTGAGACAGGGTTTGAATATTTGTTTATTTGTTGAAATTGGTTTAAACGTCGATAATTATATTCACATAAGTTTTATTATTATTATTATACTGTTTCTTTTGAAAAGATATGCATTTTAATGTGAAACCAACTTGGCCATAATAATATAATAGTTTTTGCAGTGACTGATGATACCAACACTTAAAAGGTGTTTATTACGAAGCAAAGTCAAAAGGTCTTTCACCTATGGCTAAGGCTCAAAGTCGCTGAACGACTTTAAGGTTGTCGACAACTGTGTAAATTCAAAACCCCCGTTAATTACCATAGTATGCAGAAAAGGTCCACAAAAAAGGTTGATCTCAAAATATACTCGCACGAAACATGTTTTTAACAAGCGATCTGATAATTTGAAACGAAGGCCTTGAACTGTATAAAGCAAATATGAATGCATTGCATCACGCTTATATAGAACGGATGATTCGTGTTGCAAGCAGATAATTTTGTAGTCACGTTATTTAATAGCAAAAAAAGATTAGTTATATAAAAATATTAAACTTCTTTAAACTTTGAAGAATACGTATTTATCCTATCTGTGCCCAAAACCTATGGACCCCCGTTTAGAGGCCCGCATAGAGCACGCGATAAAAAGAAAAAAAATACGAAACTAAACCAATTTTTTTCCAATAACAATATACGAATAGATGTGGCTATTTCTGATTATTTTTCTTTTATTTTTTAAGTAAGTTAAACTTGTTTGCTGATGTCTGATAACGGCGGATGTGTGAAGCTCAATGTTGCCCCATTTAAATTTTAAGAAAACTTTCCACCTTTGATTATCGGAAATAAGGTAAGAAAATTGTAATGGAAAAGAATATAATAGAATCATTTTTATTCAATATAGATTACAAGAATGTTTATTCAAAGTTATTTAAGCTTTACCACTGGTTCGGAAGACATCTGTCGTGCAAAGAAAAAGCGTCGTCGTCAAAGAGTAGCCAAATTTTAAACTTAAGTTCAAATATATAAATGATGATATATCGTTATTGCAGTTTTTGAAAATACGAGTAAATAAGGCTCCTACTTTTAATTGAAATTATCCCAAATTGAATTTGATTTATGGACAACAACGTTTTTGCCTACTGGTCCTCCCTTAGGAATGTGTTTATGCGCAGTAAAATCAGTTAAAATAATGCATTACCACGCATTTCGAATTTAAAAGATAAATGAGACAGAATGTACGAGATTTTTTTAATTAATTTTCTTTACCATTTGCCTATATTACTTATTCTAAAACCTTCCCTGCAAATTTAACCGGTTATTGCAAAATAACCATGTATAGAGGACGTTCTAGTTGTCATCTTGAACTTGTCCTCCTTTAGTTTACTCAAAAAAAATTTAATTAAAAAAAATAATGTAATATAACCATCTTCAAATACCTACTAAAAAGAATTATTCCCCATAATTTGATAACTTCAGACGCCGGAGTTTTAATATTTTAAATTAAATTGAATGAAACGTCTTGGCACCGATTTCAGAAGCCAGGTAATGAAATTGAAGGAAATATTTTCAGATGCTTTTTAGTTTTTTGAAATCGGTTTTTATTTTTTTTTTAATGTAATTATTCATTAATGATCTTACTGCGTATTTGCTCTCTTCTTATGAGAAATATCTTATCATTGTGAAACATGTTTACCATTCACTAGGTAAGTTTGAAGATAATAAAGGCAATAAAGGTGTTTGGTAAGATTTTACTATAAAACTAAAACGATGTGTTACGCTATGCTACAATTACTTATGTACCTATTTAAATGATTTCGTGTTGTGTAAGAGAAAATTAATTAAAAAAAATGAGGGTTCTTTTGACTGTACTTTGTCTTACAACAACGGTAAGAAATGTACTTATATTAATTCTAAACGTAAAATATAAAATTCTTCAAAATAGTGTGTTAATTGCGAAACTAGAAGTTTTCTAAAAGTACAAATGGTACGAATAGTATAAAATAGCTACAACGTCATTGAGCAACCAATAGGTAATTCTTACCTAAGAGGAAAATGAAACCTAATAAAAAGTAAAAACGTATATACCTAAAATAATTTCCACCGATAACTTCGCCGACTTCGGAACCTATTAACTTATAAGACAATTATTTTATTAGTTTTAGTTTTTAGTACTATAAGTTTTTTTATCGTTTTGAGTGGACTATCAAAAGCTCGTAATTTTTCCTTTATTTCCCACCGTTAGGGATGGATTATTTTCTCCAAATATATACATGCGACATCTGAAGTAATCTGTTTAATCCATACAAATAAATAAAATTGAAGTGTCTGTTTGTAATATGAAAATAACAGCTTTTTACTAAATGCTGTTGTTTGTACCGGCTAATCTCCGAAATGACTAGGCCGATTTTGACGGGACTTTCACTGGCATATATCTGATTTTATAAGGAGTAACTTAGGCTACTTTTATTTTAGAAAAAGAATTGGGGTTCCGCGCCAAAAAAAATAATACCCTAAATTACACGTGGGCAACAGCTAGTATAAAATTTAATCATTACAATCCGTCTACAATTGACAACGATAATATAGACTAACATTACGAAATAATTAATAGAATCAGGCGTTTCTTTGGGGAAATCCTTTATAACAAAGATGCAAAAAATTAATTTGAAAAAAATAAAATAAAAACTTCACTTATCGATCAGCCATCAAGTGTATTTCTCTTGATGACGCCCCGTTTGGAGGCGAAGCACGTATCGTATTATCGACGCTAGTGTAGTGGTGGTGGGATTAGTTAGTGGCGACGGATTCAGTAGTGCACTCAATTGAGGGAGAGCGGGAGGTACTCTTCAAATTAGGTAAGACACATCATTTTATTTTATTACACGGATCTTAGGAAATTATATCTGTACATTTTTATACACGAGAAAAAAGAACATACATAGATACACTCGAATTGAGGTCGTCCTGCTTTTTTAAGTCGGCTAAAAAGGGTAATTTACAACAGGTAAAATGATGGATTCACAAGTCAATTGACGGACCCATGAATACAATAGATGACGTACTTGTAATGTAACTATTCAGACGACATTCTAGGTTTTTATATTGCGTAGTCCACTCAAAATGATCAAAACATTATTTAGACATTCCATAAAAAGTTAAAGTTGACTTAGAAGATCTAACCTTACTATTACTATAATCCCCGCATAATAGCTTCAGAAGTCGAAGTTTTAACACTTTCTTTATAAATATGTCGTAGCACCGACCTCGCACTTCAAGGCCTGGCGTATGAAGACTACGGACAACGCCCGCGTCCTTCTAGGCCTCAATTATGAGTATATTCCAACCACAATCCACACTCACAAAATATCCCAATCCACAAGATAATCCACAACCTCACCGCTATGTGTGATTAAAATGTCTGCCGTTTTTCTGGCTCCCTCCCCACAACCTTCTGCTACATCACCTGCTCGCAGAAGGTAACATCGCAGGTCCACGACATCTCGCATCTAACTATAGCCTTAATCAGGGCCGGAAACCAGAGGTCGTCCCCTAGATCAGCTACGAGATCACGACGCAGCTCATCCTAAGCCACTCCTACACCTAGGGCACTCCTTAACTCCTTAATACTGCGCCGTGTCCTTGTCCCTACCACAGTGGTAGCAATTAGTTGTCGGCTCTCTTCCGGCAATACAGCACAGGTACTTTCCAAAGCACCTATGCCCAGAAAGCATTTCCACCAGCCAGAAGGTCAGTGACCCGTGCCGCCTGTTTACCCAGTCTGAAAGGACTATTTATATAAAAGCGTCTGGTACTGCGATAACTGTAAAGCGTGATAGTTAAAGTAAATACTTTCTACACCGGGAGAGGCCAATGTCCACCTGTGCACACTTAAGGGCTGATGAAGAAGAATATGTAATATATTCTCAATGAGGAATAATTTGGATGAGAGCGACGGTAGCAAAATGGTTAAGGATTCGAACTGCAAACTTGGAAAGACGTGGGTTTCAATCCTCCATTCGAGTAATGTCCTGAACTACTAGTAACACGAGCATTTTATGCTTATTGGAAGTGGTTAATATAATACGTAATATAATAGCTAATGTAATATAATAGGTACATAAAGCTATCAAAGTATTAGAAATGTTAACAGCGTTACTAATATCTATTTCTAAAGTAGGTAAATAAAACTTAAACTAATATTTGTAATAATAATTGTGGCATTAACTTTATTACATCTTTCAGATCTCCTTGTCTCATGGTAAACCACCTGTTCATAATTCTTTAATTATTCGGCAGCGTCGTGATTTAGATGTTTTCGGAGATACAAGGTATAAATATTTATTTGATGTAAAAGTTACAAGTATATTCGCGTCCTTCAAGCTGAAATCCTCCCAAACGATATTCTTAATTTTATTATGTCAAGATTTAGTGACGAATCGGTGACAATTAGTAACTTGAGAAAAAAAATTACTGACTTAATACTTTAGAAGATATATCCCTTTTTTGGGAAGATTCTAGCTTGAATTCCAGCTAGCAGCCTCCGCTCAAAAACACCACTGTTGTCTGTGTCTGAAATGTAACTCCTATTTAAAGATTTAGTGACTAATTGGTGACTGTCATATATTGAGAATGAAATATATTGCTCCAGCGGAACAGGAGTTATTCTTGTCATATCTTTGGAAGGAATCTGACTTGAAGATTATATTTTATCATAGAATGACAGAGGGATATACATAACTCTTTTTCACTCTTCCGTAATCGGATAAAAAGTTGCCTATATGTTATACACGATCATTTGCTGCCTACGTACATGGAAATTCGTTTGGTAGTTTTTGCGTGAATCGCGAACACACAATTTTTCTACATATTTATTACATGTATAGATTCATTGCTTTTTCTACCGACTTCAAAAAGGACCGTCTCCGTTTTACTCAATTCGACGGTATGTTTTTTTATGTGTGTTACCACATAACATTTTTTTCTGGGTAAACCGATTTCGATGATTCTTTTTTTGTTGGAAAGCTGGTGCTTCTCATGGGGTTAGGGTTACCATATCTCAGGATTTGTCCTGAGATTTCAGGATTTTTAGACTCTTCTCAGGATTGCGGCTGGATTTTGCAAATCTCATGAAATCTCAGGATTTTTAGAACTTTCAATAAAATACAACTTACATTTTAAAGATCTCTTAAATAAAAAGTTAAACAAACTAAAAATAATTTTCCTTTGGTAATAATTCCACAATTAAAATCAAAACTTATTTATCCAAGTAGGTACTTAAACAGTTTTATAATACTTAATATGTGAAGATACCTTTTTAAGTAAGGTTTTCTTCTCAAACTGTAAAAAAATCTTAGGGTTTTTAAATGGAAACCAGGCCTCTTCTCCGGACTTTTAATTTTTTCATCTGGTAACCCTACATGGGGTCCCATATAAATTTGATCAAGATCTGATCAATAGTTTTTGAGTTATTCTTAATAATTTATATAGAAGTCGGTTGAACAAAATTTAGTATCATAGTATACAAATAAATAGCAGCGCCTGCCCTGCTGTGTTACCATCTGAAGGATATAGAGAGCCAGTACAATCACTACAGGCTGTGAGGCATTCCATCTCAGTCCTAAGAGTTGTCAATGCATCTGTACCCTTACTTGTTTGAAGTTGGCTGCAGGTTTCCATGGACTGTAGGCCACTTACCATTTTTAGAAATAATTTAAAATTAAAAATTTTGTACAGCCGACTTCAATATAAGTTATTAAGAATAACTCAAATAACTCAAAAACTATTGGTCTGACCTTGATCAAATTCATATGGGACCACATGAGAAGTATCAGCTTTCATATAAAAAAAGAATCATCGAAATCGGTCCATCCAGTAAAAAGTTATGAGGACACACATAAAAAAAACAGACGCGTCGAATTTGAGTACCGTCTCCTTTTTGGAAGTGGGCAGAAAAAAAACAACATGTTTATTTATTTAAAACTTCATATACTATAGGCGGACTGTTGTTAACACAAAATAATTTATATAGTAAACTGTTATTGCAGACAGTTGATAAAGGAACTGGCAGAGGGCTTACGTAAATCTGCACAACAGGCTATGGAGGCAGTTGGGAACTTTTCAACTGGTATTCAAAAAGAAGTAAAACTGATTAACGAGAAAATTTATACGGACGTGCAGAACTTACAAGGGCAAATCGACGATGGTATTAAGTCTGTTGCCGCCAGGTTCAACAATGCTACTGACATCGTAAGAGGCTGCATTAAGGTCAGTTAATATCACAGAGTAAAATACAAACTTTGTATTTGCTTCGTGGTTAATATAATATAATATGGTTTCACGCAAGGCATAGTTGTACTGCGTGATAGCTTAAGAGAATCCATCAAGCGTGACGATAAAGGCAAATATTCCTTACAACAGAAGAGATCCATGTCCAACAGTGGACTTTTACAGGCTGAGGATGAAGAATAAGAAAACGAAGAATAGATATATAATAAAAATAACCCAAGGTCTCTGACTACCTGTACTTTTTGAATTATTGTTCCATTCAATCTGTAAGTATATTCTACTGGTTTACTTTTGCGTGTGAATGTGCAAGTTTGACATTTTTTGACATTACCAGAGATACGATTATTTATGTAGTAATGGTCCAACCTGTTCAAATCTTCTTGAAGCTTATAACAATCCTCTAAATTTTTTATTTTAAAAAATATCTTTTTATCATCTGCATACAGCATGAACGAGGAATGTTTAAAGCATGTATATATATCATATAGATAAGCGTTATATAGGAGGGGCCCTAAGTGAGACCCTTGTGGTACGCCAGATGTGATTTTTATAAAGTTTGATTTGTGTCCTCCTACAACTACTGCCTGAGAGCGATTTCTTAGGTAAGAATCAATCCATCTCAGAAGGTCCCCATGTATTCCAAGTATTTTTAACTTACGAAGCAAGATGACGTGATCCACTCGGTCGAAGGCTTTTTCGAAATCCGTGTAGATCACGTCAACCTGACCTCCGCCATCCATGTGATGCATAGTCTCTGTGATAAAGTGTTTTAAGTTACTAATTGAGGTTGATCTCCCTTTGAGGAAACCGTGCTGAAATTCTGGTAAGCCCCGACTTATGGTAGGGTAAATGTAATTAAAGACTAATTTTGCAAAGGTTTTCGCGAATATATTAAGACTAGATATGGGTCTATAATTTTCGACTTTAACACGTGCTCCTTTTTTAAATATGGGCACTACATGAGCTTCTTTCCATATGTACGGGAAATAACCTTCCTGAAGAGATCTATTGAATAAAATGTGAAGAGGCTCCGATAGTGACTTAGCGCATTTAGATATAAATATAGGTGGAATTTTATCACTGCCCGGTCCCTTTTTTAAGTCGACTTGCTGTAGCACTTTAAAAACCTCTTCCTTAGAAACTCAAAAGCAATGTAGATGTTGGTCGTTGCTACTAGAAGGCATTGGTAATTCAACATCGGGATACGAATTAGCAGGTGGGTTAAAAGCGCTTTTGAAAAATGAGTTGAAGGCTTCTACAATGGCGGGGCCTTCGCTATACGTTATATTATTATACGAGATTCTATTTGGGTAAGAAGAATTACTACCACGTTTTGATTTAATATAAGACCAAAAACATTTAGGGTTATTCAATATGGCTTGTTGAGTAGTCTCCAAATATTTGTAATAACACTGTTTACTATATACTTATGCACGCCTACGCAATAAAGAGAACATGTTGTAATCCGCTAAGTTATGAAATTTTTTCCAGATTTTGTGAGCTTTAGCTTTTTCCTTTAATATATTAATCAAAGTTTTATTATACCATGGGAGCTTTTTTGTATTGTGAGATAGAGATGGCACACTTGGTACATATTTGTCTATACAATAATTTCATTGTTTGTAAAAGAAATCTACAGCTTCATCAATATGTCCAGTATATAAATGAGTGACCCAGTCGATTTCACATAAATATGTGTTTATTTTAACAAAATCGGCTGAATTAAAATTATATTTATTAATTATAGAGCATTTAAGTGGTGGGATAGCCACATTTAAATCAAATTTTAAAGGAGGATGAAATGAATCTATCGTAGTTAAGGGTTTGTCACATAGTATTATTTCTGTGTCTATATTAGAAAAAATTAAATCTAATGTGTTATTACAACTATTTTTAAAATAAGAGTATTGTCGCAATCTATGATAGGCAAGTTCGTTAATTAATTGCTCCCCTATTATTTGTAGCTCGGTAGAACCCTGTCTTAATATTGTAGGTTCACTTTCATTCCAGTGAATATTAGAGAGATTAAAATCACCCGCAATTATATAAAAGTCGCACGAGTTAATTCTATTACAAAACGATTCCAAAAACAATTTAATATCTCTAGCGTGAGTTTCGTCCGTACGACGATGTTTTGATGATTTACCCGCCCGGTATATAGGTAGTTATTAAATGTACATGTTGATCGGGCGGGGTATGAGGGGTATGAGGAGCATGGCGCGAGTAATCGTGTGCGCTTCGTGTTGTGAACGTATGACCCAGTACCGGTATTGTTATCCAGAGCGTCTCGATAGAAGCGCACAGCTGTTTCCACAATTCGTCAATAGTCGCACAAAGTGTACGACGAATTATGATTGCCACACATCCACCTGATGATTCGCCTGTTTCTGATAGTACACGATCCTGTCTATACACAATATATCGATTATCACAGATCTCCCCATCTAATGGTCCTCACACACTGTCAGTTAAACTGACATCAGTTCAACTGATCATTTCAAACGGATTTAATCCAAAACAAATTCGACACACACGATCAGTTCAACTGATCATTCCAACTGATCAGTTCAAACTAGGGCTGTCGATATTTTTAAAATATCGGATTTTCAATATATCGATAGTTATAAATATATCAATATCGGAGTTTTATATATCGAAAACATAAGCGATATATCGATGCTTATTGCTTAAAAATGATTTACACAGTTTATAATTTAGTATATTTACAAAACAAATTAAATTATAAATGTATGAAAATGTTAGGTTATAGTTCTTAGTAAATATTAATGAGCCGTGGTAGCTCAGATAGTTAGCGCTCGCTGTAAATTTCACAGTACGCGAGCAACCCGGGTTCGATCCCCGCCGGCACCAATGAAATTGTTAATTGCAATTTTAAGTGCTGAAGATGTACGTAATGTGCTGAAGATGTACGTAAATACGATGAAGGAAAACATCGTGAGAAAACCTGCATGTCTGAGATATAAAATAAACATTTCAAAAAACGTGAAGTTCGCCAACACGCATTGGGGCAGCGCGGCGGACGTTGCCCTAAATTTACCAACATCGAAGCACTTATTTCGTCGTTTTCTCTAATAGCTCACATGCGCAGACACTTAATACACATAATCGCATCACTATGATAAAAATCACTTCAAAAGATTATTTAAACGATAAAACAGGTCCGTCGATGGTCAAGCTCCTACCAAAACTCACAGTAAGTAAAGTAGTACTAAGTTTCATAGATTATAGTGATTTTAATATCACAGAGATATACTATACAAAATTACATTTTTTTAAAATAATAAGCAAATAAATAAACTGGGGAAAAATGAAAAACATAATATAGTGTAAATAATTAAGATAATAATAATTAATTGACGGTGTTGTAGATTAAAAAATAATAAAATAAATTATTTTAAAAAATATATCGACTGTCGTATATTTCAATATCAAAATTATATTTCAATATATGTCCTCCGAAAATATCAAAAAAATAAATATCGATATTTCTAAATAATAAAATAGATTGTTCGATATATTGATATTTTATCAATAGTCCTCCTATAAAATATCAAATATATAGATAAATTAAATGATATTTAATAATATATAAATCTTATTTAATATAATTTCCTGTCTATTAATATATATCTATACAAATAAATAAAATTGAAGTGTTTATTTGTAATGTCAAAATAAAAGTTTTTTACTAAATGCATATGAAAGTACATACGGTACCTATAAAAAAACACAATTTTTAAAATCTTTGTCTATCTTTCTGTCTGTCTGTCTGTCTGTCTGTTTGTTCCGGCTAATCTTCGAATCGGCTGAACCGATTTTGACGAGACTTTCAGTGGCAGATATTATATGGAGGAACTTAGGCTACTTTTAATTTAGAAAATGAATTAGGGTTCCGTGCAAAAAAATTAAAAAGCCATGAAATCCAATTGTAATAAATTACACGCGGGCGAAGTCGCGGGCAACAGCTAGTTAATGCCAACTAAACGCGCATGGCTGCGGCTTCATCGATCTAGAAATTAAATCCGTTCCGTATATATGTATATATGTATATATATATATATATATATATATATATATATATATATATATATATATATATATATATATATAATTTGTGTAGTTACTTCTCAAGCCCTTTCAAATGAGTTCAAACACGATCGTACTACCTAGTGCCGCCACTGAGATCCTATACCAGAAAGGTGAGGTCATAACAGTCACCTAGGTCTTTATGAGCCCTTTCAAATGAGTTCAAACACGATCGTTTTATCTAGTGCCGCCACTGAGATCCTATACCCACCTTCGGATTGCACCATCAGAAAGGTGAGGTTATAACAGTCACCTAGGTCTTTATGAGCCCTTTCAAATGAGTTCAAACACGATCGTTCAATCTAGTGCCGCCACTGAGATCCTATATCCACCTTTAGATTGCACCATCAGAAATGTGACGTCATAACAGTCACCTAGGTCTTTATGAGCCCTTTCAAATGAGTTCAAACATGATCGTTCTATCTAGTGCCACCACTGAGATCCTATACCCACCTTCGGATGCACTATCAGAAACGTGAGGTCATAACAGTCACCTAGGTCTTTATGAGCCTGCGGCGGGTGGAAGGAAAATGGGAGATCTCCAGCCGGGCAAGGTGTTCTGCCCGGGGAGCGGCCAACGCTCCGAGTGGTAGTTCGGAGTTATTCTATATATACTGCTTCAACTTCGGAACTTTGTTAGCGCGATTTAGGCTTCGATGTGTTTCGCTTTATGGTGCGACGACAGCGCCGCCACAAGCCCCTTCAAATGAGTTCAAACACGATCCTTCTATCTAGTTTCATCACTGAGATCCTATAGTCACCTTCGGATTGCACCAACATAAAGGTTATATCATAACAGTCATCTAGGTCTCCATTTACCTATTTGAAAATGAGTTCAAACACGATGGTTCTACGTAGTAGCATCACTGAGACCCTTTACCCACCTTCTGAGTCCACCATAAGGAAGGTGCCATCATTACAATCACCTTGGTCTCCATCCTCTGTCAAACCAACTTCTCTAAATATATAAAATAATATAAAATCTAAACAGCATACAAATAATGTTATAAAAAAAATATAAAATATAAATAAAAGCTACTAAGAAAGTATGTACTTACCAATAATGGAAACGAACTGAAGCCAGCGGATTACGGTGCGCCCGGAAAAATACGTGGGTTGCCGTCAGTTAAAAATTTGAACTTAAGATTTCACATTCACGATCAGTTTTTGAATGTACGTCAGTTCAATTGAACGGTTTAACTGACAGCACGCTCGAAAAAATCCGTGTGTTGTCTTCAGTTAAAAATTTCAACTTAAGATTTCACATTCACGGTCAGTTTTTGGATGTACGTCAGTTAAACTGATCAGTTTAACTATACTAGTCCTTATTAATTTTAACATTGTGTATATTATATAAAATAATAAATATAAATACATAAATAAACATATTTAAAGTTAAGCATGTACCCATACATAAAACATTATAATTTAGTTTGTATTAGCTGGTAATGAGTTTAATTAAATAGCAAAACATAATAATTGCTTGAGGAAACATTGATATTTTTGGTACAATTTTTTGTACTTGTGAGTCAAAGATATTTTATAGGTCCAGATACCGTGTACGCGCAACTAAAACGCTTCCATTTCAAAGGCGCCAATATTGGCGTATTCGTTCGATCGTTCCGCCATTACGCCAGCGACCACAGAGTACTTTTATATACCAGCGACGTTCGCTGTGAACATACGTCACGTACTGGTGTTTTTAATTTCGCAAAATTACTGTTTGTGCTGCGAAATCATTTAAAAATTACTCTTGGAAAAAAGATAAGGATAAAACATCACTTTTCATAAGTAACTATACAATTTTATGGTGTATTTCTTTGTAAAAGAATATGAAAGCTAAATGTCAATTCAAGTAATAATACTGCGCAATAATATTCGAGTGTTGCCTAGTCTATGAAATGTTTTTACCATTTTTTAATGTCATGATCAACCACAAAGGTTATCCGTATAGGGGTTTTAAACAGTCTAATTTTACAGATTTTACCAAACCTATAGAGTTAAATCGTTTTAAGGGTTAGGGTCGAACTACATCTGGCAGCATGAAATTACACTTTCCTGTGCTTCTATCCTTTTTGGTGACTCAGAACCGTTATAGTGTAACCGGTATAGTTCCACCCTCAAAAAGCCGATTGTAAACCGGTTTTAAAAGTTTATCTATCATTCTTGACAATTCATACTAATATAATATTATAAATGTGAAAGTGTGATTTTTTTGTTTATTTGTTTTTGTCCTTCCTTCACGCAGCAACGGAACGGAGCAATATAAAAAAAATAAACATTTTGCTATCTCTTGGCTGAAGTTTACGCTTAACCAAACTTACTTTTTTTCGTCATTTTACTTAGGATAAATAATTTAATGTCTAATAATAATTTAATGTCTTCGTAAAAAGTGTCAATATTTTGTGTTCTACAGTACAAAAGTGTAGTACTCTGTATATATTTAGTAATAATAGATTATAAATATATGTTACATACATAAATATCTACTGTGCTTTTTTATTTATTTTAACTGTTACATTAATTGTAGGTTTTTTACATATCTTCAATATTTTAGTGCGATGTTCGTACCTACATAAAACACACATAAGCAACCATATCCCCATACACACACACACACACACACACACAAATGCACACGCCACGCACACACATTTTATACTCTTAGAATCAATAGGTACGTCAATATGAATCAAATATAAAATCTCCCACATTTTTTGGGTAATCGATTCGCACTGTTATTACCGAAGTCACGCACATTAATGCAGCCATGGTGCGTAAGATATGCGCGTCACGTGGTACTCACGCACACATGAATCAAAGACTGTCTTCATTATGAACGTTGCGGTGTGTTAGCAACACGGTATCTGGACCTATAAAACATCTTTGTTGTGAGTATAAATAAGCCGACAGTATGCAAATAACTTAGTAATGATTTCTGTATGCGTATAGTTTTATAAGTTGAGATAGAAAGGCTACAAGGTAATTTTGTGATGTGTAATATAAATCGATTGCTAATTGATTATGGTTGCAATTGGTAAATAGAAGAATAGTATTTGTGTTGTGTTGTGTTAGTGTGTAGTGTGTTTGGTTTTTTATACAATATTTTGAAATAAAATGACGTACCTTTTTGACAACAATATTACAGATTTACGCATTGCTTCAGTACCTTATAAAAATTGCTAAGTAAGTATACTTATACTACCTAATATAGTATTTATTTTGTAATTTATTTCAACTTTTTTAAGTCTATTTCTGAACTGACAATAATGTGTGGTGATGTATCGTTTTGGCGAACATATATTTTGCAGTTTTTTATCCAGACATACCTATAGCCTAGCTCGGTGGCTATCTCACGACACTTTTTGTATAACCTCTTGTTGTCTAGGGTTAAGTGCTCGTTAACAAATAATAAATATTTCTTGTGTTCACCTCCATGCCCGAGATCTCCAGTGGTGATGCCACGATGTTTTTTAACGCCAGCAATAAGATTATCCTTGTAAATACGGAAGCGCATTTTTATAATAATATTAAGAGGTCGACCTTTAACGGGATTTTTAGCTTGCACTCTTGTGCAGCTTTCTATATCTCCGGCGCTCATCACAACACCCACTTTTTCTGCGATGCGTAATACTATACTGGTTAGATTTTCATTTTTACTTTCTGGTACTCCCACCACTTCTACATTCAATTGACGTGCCCACTATTCTTGTCTTCGGTTTTCTATGGAAAGCTTATCTAATATCACTTGCATTTCCATGATTTCACGACTTTGTATCTTAAGTTTTTCTTCGGAAGAAGTTGCGCGTTCTTGTAGGGTATCAATGCGTTTGGATGAGAATTCTAAGGAGATTTGCATTTCGGTGATTGTGGCAGCTGTGCTCTGTTGAGCTGAGTGTATAGCAGTTAAAGTGTCCTTAATAGTTACTTGGTCCTGGGAAAGACTGTCTGATATATATTTTATATCACATAGTTGTTCATTTAATGACGATACTTCTTCATATATTTATTTAATATTCTCATCCTAGGAAGTTTTGAAATCGGTAAGAAAGGACATCATCTCTTTCCTAAAGTAATTTAATTCTAATTTCATTGTTTCTTCTGGTTGTTTTCTTTTTGATCCTCGGAGGGTAGTATTGCGTTGCTGTGTAACCTCAGTATCACATTTAGCAAGATCGGGCTGGCAGCTAGCAAGACCAACTTTAGCCACAGGCGGAGATCTTTGAACGTTCATAATGTATGAGAACCAGTTTAATGAGATCTGTAATACAGTTGTTTCGAACGTCAAGTAGGATAAAAAATTAAGAGCATGTGCTCTTTACTCGAGGGGGTGAGGTGTGGGGATTCACTAAGCGAAAAACACTGCTAAACAGTTCGCACAAACAATGACAGAGTAAAATTCTTTATCTAGTGCACAAGATTGTCGTCTTTACTTTAGACACTTTAAGATTTATATTTGATTGTTGTCACTATCAGATAAAATTAGAATGACAAGTAACACGTCCGCTCAGTACTAACGTTACGGTGTAAAAAGATCACTAAAAAGATTTCCGGTTCTCGTAACCACGCAGCAGAATTACACTGTATTTGAGCTTGTATATTACGCTGGAATTCTGTCCAAGCGTCGCTTCTACTCGGTCGAGCTAACCATACTGCACAGCCACATTATATATGAGATAGAGTCACGCTACAATGTAATGTGGCTACAATAAAATGTAAAAGTTAGGAAGTCGATGCCAATGTATTAGTCTTAATTTGTTTTTTTTTTTTTTTTCAAAAATTGACAAACGAACTAACAAGCCACCTGATGACTAGAGACCATTAGAGCCCATGAACACTTACAACAAATCTTTATACAAGTAATTCGGTAGTAAAGCGGTAAGGCAAGCACACAGTTTAACCTTTTTTTTAATAGAATTAAAGTGACAAGCGAACTAACAGTCCACCTGATGGTAATTAGCTACTGCAGCCAATAGACACCCACAACCAACTTTAAATAAGGAAAGAGTAGTACCAGACGGGCTCTTTGGCAGAAAATAAGTCCTACCATCTAATACCTGAAGTTAATTTATTGCTTTGGTCTATATTAAGCTATAATATTCATGATTAAGAATAAATATAGCTGTGTCTCGCTAGAAACGCAGTCAGGAATTTGCATTTAGAAAAACCCAAAATTAGGGGCATTTAGGTGCTAATTAAGTACCTAGTTTAAAAATTAAGTGCTCTAAAATTTTCACCGCAACGAACTGTTGAAATTTGCGTTGCTGGCAAAACGTATAGCTAGCAACGCAGTGACGATAATGGATATACGATAAATATTAATAGCAAGGAATTAACTGCTAAATAAGTGCTGAAAGATTATTGAGGTCGGATGTAGATAACGGAATTATTCTGGGAATTATCGGGTTCAAGACCACCGTTACCTTACTATAAGGCATGATCGGCATTTTTTGTTCTTTATCAGTTATTTATTATAGGTCGAATATGTACTAAAACCGAATCAGAACGCCCCGACTTCACGTAGTCGTGTCTGCCCCTAGTGTTTTTGTAAAGCCGTAGGCGCGGAGGGAGAGCAGCCCCCGCACGCTGTGGCCAAATCGCAGGCATCTGTGCGAGCCGTAGAGGCTGAAGCTGGTCGCTGAAGACGACCAATAAGCCGAAGTTGCGGGGTTCTGAATAAAACGACTTTATTTTTATTAGGGGCACCTTGTAATTGCTTATACTTGCAGCACCTAATTAGCACTAATTCCTTGCTATTAATATTTATCCTATATCTAATAACTTCACTGCTGCTAGCGATACGTTTTGCTAGCAACGCAAATTTTAACAGTTCGTTACGGTGAAAATTTTAGAGCACCTAATTTTTAAACTTGGCGCCTAATTAGCACCTAAAATCTCCTAATTTTGGGTTTTTCTAAATTCATATTTCTCACTTTGCGTTGCTGGCGATACACAACTAATAAATATGCGTTGTCACCTCGGAAAAGTGAGATTGGAATGTCTCGTAGCATAAGAGTATGCGATTCTATACACACACACACACACTCTCAAACACAGCATCGTTATTCTGTTGTTTTACGCTAATACTGTTAGAGGATGGTCCCTCGAGCCGACCCATAGTAAAAACAAGAAGACTAAGATAGAACGCCTTATTGTTTTTAATTATACTGGCCCTCCATACTATCACACTGGTTATTCATACATATAAAAATTCAATCATGTTTTTACATTTTTATTACTAAAAATAACTATGTATAATCATATATATAACTTTGCTCATTTCAGTCCCACGAACAACAAGCAGAGGATCTTATCAACCACACATTTGTCCATACCAAGGCTTGTGTAGACGACCGAATACAACAACTTAGCTATATGATAGCTAGCCTCCACGCACAATCGGTCGGCGCACTCGATTATGCAAATAACGTAATCGAAAGTATGAGGAAATGTACAACGGAGGACACGGAAAATATTTTATACATTGGATCATGTATAGGACCCATTGCGCTGCAAGCTCAAATTCAGAGTATGATATTCATGGCGCAAAGTGGAGTTTCGGTAAGACAAAGTACAAAATAACAAATTGAGTACGAAGAAATTTCTCTAATCTTTAGTATTTCGGCGCAGGGCAGCGCGGCGGAATTTTTCCTAAAACCCTGTCAGAAATAAGAGGAGGCCTGTACCCAGCTGGGAAGTACATAGGTTGTAACTTTAACTTTAGTATATCAAGATATACTCTCCGTTCATTCATTCGTACATTCATTACACCCTATCAAAGTTCACTGCTAAACATAGGCTTCCTCATAGATAGATTCATAAGGAGGATATTTGCCATAATTACCACGCCACCACCTTTCCATACGAGGCACCAGTTCGAACACACGTGGAATACTGTTCTCATCTCTGGGTCGAAATCAACGAAGTGAATCGTAATATATCACCAAGTACCCGGTGTTACGATCGGGAATGACCACTTACCATCAGTTGAGCCGCATGCTCGTGTCTCCTAAGCTACAAAATAAATTATTCGATCCATCTCATGGATGTCGTATGAAATCATATAGATAATCTACACCACAAAAATCGCGACCTGCACACAAGTCATTTCATCATACAAGCGCTTTATACAAATAGTTTATATGGAAAAACTACACCTGAAACTAATATTTAAAGACGATACTCGTACAAATAGTTGTAAGGAATTCGAACCCGTGGCCCGCAATCCGTCTTACTTTTGATTCAGATAGGAACTGGTACACGGAATATAAAAGGTACAATGCTAAATAGATTTATTACATTTGTTTTGGGTACATGCGGGTCTCCCTTTTGGGTTGGTCGAGCCAACCCAAAAGGGAGACCCTTTTGGGTTGGCTCGACCGGGGTAGGACCATACTGTCACATGGGTCATGTCAACCGGGGTGGGAACACGCTCTCACAGAATACCAGCGTAAAATAGCAGCTTAATGCTGTTGATTCGTATGGTGAATGTAGAGAACCGGAGACCCTTTTTACTGGGAATCAGGCATTTCATGTTACTTCTTAGGATGCAACACATTTGCATTTTTGATTCTTAATCGAGCATAAATGTAGATATTTATGGGTCACAGTACCCACTTACCATCAGGTGGACTGAGTGCTCGTTTATCATTATAATTCTATTAAAAAAACCGCAATCACGCACATAAAAAATTACATAACAGTTCCTTTTCATCTTTCAGATCGCACGCATTAATTTCGCGATAGGCATGCTACCAGCAGCATTTGAAATTTGCGCTGGTTCTAATATGATGGAAGCCGGTGTCGGCGCTGCGAAAATAGTGATCGATATAGGAAGCTGTTCGGCGTCATCAATATATTCGTCCCTTACTTCCGCAAACTGAAGACATAATACTGTTGAAAACATTTTCATAGCGTTTAATACTTTAGAACAGCGTTAATAAATTTGTTTATTTTTTTTTTTGATCTATTTTTTACCCTCATTCTTGATATGAAGTATCAACACAAACGAATAAAAATAACAATAAAAACAACTATTAATCATTTCACAATCCCATAGAACAAAAACACCACTTGGTTTGTCATTTGGAGCTTTTCACAAGTTCATTGCTGAACATGGTCCGTCTCAAGGAATACCTTAAAACGAGGTCCTGAACTACCCGCATGCGTTTCTTACTTATCACTTCATTGCACTCGAGAAACTTTCATTTCCACTTATGCTGACTGATCCTTACGATTTTACAATTAATACAACTCTTGAAATATTGTATGTAAAGTGAAGTACAAACATAGACAACTCAATCTAAATCAATATTTTGATGTAACTTGGGATAAACACTGATAATAGCACAAAATAAATATTATATTGTCCCCAATAAGTTTTATAAATAAACACTTGTTTATTTAAATCCAACTTCAAGAAATCTAGATATAAAAGGACAGGTGACCTGAAACATTATTCTGTTGGTTTTTAACTATTAAAGGCTCTCGACCTGTTCATTTATTAAATATGCGTTATATATTGTTCCTATCATTTCTAATAATATGGTATCAGGTGATTAACTTTTTTTAGTTATTTACGCAGTCCGCTCTCGAAATAAAAAAAAATATTTTGTCAAACATTAAAGTTACATTATAATATGATCAATGATCAAAGTCACCTAGTAAGCAAAATAATGCCTGTAACAGGGACAGGGTCTTCGCTCTTCAATAACTAATAGTTACAGTATTATTAACGAAATAAAGCGACTAATAGGAAATACTTAATAAAGATAGTTAGATAGTAAAATGAATATAAAACAATGAATTTCATAATAAAGTCAGTTTTAAATTATTCAAATTAAATGAAAAGAGGTTCATCCTCCAGAGAGCAAAAATATAATACGTTCTACTTTTTAGGATACACATGGTTATGAAAAAATTAACAACGATATAAAAGATGGACTAAATCAACCAACAGAATTACAAGCCTTTCCAGATTTGTGGAATAGCGTGAAAAAGAGCGCTACAAATACATGGGAGACCATGAGATTAATGGCAAATCGTACAGCAGAAAAAATAAAAGAAAAAACGTAAAAATTAGGGCAAAAAAGGTTAATGAAAATTTTAAAAATAGAATCCAGAAAATGCAAGAGAATATAAAGAAGATTATTGAGGAGATAAATGTTACGGGGCAAGTTGCGAAAAAATGTATTCGAGTAAGTCATATCAAAAGCTATAATATAGAAAAGGTTACGATCAGTGATTATTTTAACATGCTGTAAGACATGTTCGTGGTAGCGTAAGAGAATCCACTACTCCATATCATCCCGTGGGTATGGTAAAAAGCGACAGAGGGAAACTGAAACAGTAGATGGACAGCAGCATATTCCTGGTAACAACTCAAAATGCGTGGCAACTATGGCAAATATCACCCCAAAAAGGCATTCTATGGGAGATTCATTCTATGTTCAGCAAGCGCAAGATGTAATGATAATAATGATGATTGTATGTACATTTTTAAAGTTGGTACTTTCTTTCAAAAACTTTATATACCTAAACACATTTGCATTTCAAATTTGTGTGTTATATAATTATACTAGCTCGCCAGGCAGACGTTATTCTGCCCTTTCCGACAACCCTTCCTATAAAAATCCTTAAATTCGCAATAAAAAATTTTGAGGGTCACTTAGCGGGATAAAAACTATCCTATCTCTCAAATTGGACCAAAATGCACACAGTGTGAAAAATTTCATTGAAATCAGTTCAGTAGTTTAGGAGTCCATTGCGGACAAACAACGTGACACGTAATTTTTATATATAAAGATAAGACTGCGTTTTTACATCATGTTTAAATACTTGTCAATATGTTGATAGTAGAACATAGAAAACTATTTCAAATAAAATTTTATTGCAGAATGAGCAGAAGGCGATCAATGAAATCTTAAAGCAGATAATAAAAAATGTTTCTACTTGTATATCAATAAGTTTTCATACTCTGTCTCTTCTGGAATCATCTATTAGGCCACATGTATTACTTGATAAAACTGAATATATCACTAACGTAGAGAACAAACTATACCAGTGCCTTGATAACAAAGATGCTGAGGAATGTTTCAATAATGTAAGGAAGACTGCCTTTGACGATTTAGAACGTGAGGAAAAAGAAATACTTCAAAACGTAAGTCCGCATTTTTACACTTAACTAGTAACCCGTCCCGGCTTTCCCTGGGTAGGTTTTATTAATATGTCATTATTTATATTTAAGATAAACAATTTATTTAACATCAATAACCAATTATTTCGTCAATTTGTCAAATTCTCAAAAAAAAGTTTTTCCGACAAAACATAGCCCAGATCACTCTTGACATTGCCCTCAATCTGTTTGTGAAGTTTCAGGTCGTAGTTATTATGTCTTAATGACATACTGATAACCCCCCTCAGCTCATTTAAAGACAGTCATTTCAATATCACAGACTGATAGACAGACACTTCAATTTTATTTATTTGTATATAGATGTATGATGAAAGAACTTTCCAGGAATGTGCAAGCATTGTTGGAAAGATTTGCCTATATTTACTATACGAAGAACCGACACATATACTAGTAATGCTGCCCCCTGTGCGCTGTCAAAGCGTTTTTGGTTTTATACATCTCGCGGCCTGCAATACCCGAGTCAGAAGTTGCAAAAACCAAATGGTGTTAGCCATTTGGCACTAACATAACAGAAAATCTCTATATTCTGTGTGGTATAGCGCTTTTGACTTAATATACCGCAATTAAGCAATCGCTAGAATCTTCTCTGTAGATTAGTTACCAGGGTGCACAGCGTATATACAGAATGGGGTCCCACATATATGCAATAAATTAAACCACATACTTGTTATCGCCTTTGCTGACGATATACAAAAAATGAACATAATCGGCCCAGTAATTAGGTCAAAAATTAGAGTTTTAATTTTAAGCAAATTTGAACCCTCTATAGAATTGGGTCACTAAGTCAATGATTCAATGAACTTGAATCCTTGAAAATTAAAAAGCGACGTTGCCACGCAGTGCAAACTATTGGTATTGCGACGTATCGACAGCGGTGTCTTTTGTCGGCGTGCATAAACAAGCGGCACGAGGCACGCGGCGTACTTCAAAGGCGACGGCGCAACTGCGCGCGCGCCTTTTTCGTAGAGTGGGACACCTGTTATCGACGATTAGCTTCTTTCAAAGGGAGTAAGTCATAATCGATAAATAAAAAAAAATGTTTAGCTTTAAACACTTAGGGTATGGTTTTTTAGAATTATCGTGTTGTTATGATAATCCTAAAAACACTACGACCTAAGTATTTAAAGCTCAACTTTAAAGCTTTTTTTTGTTTAAGTGTGTTCTTGTAGATTTAGAGATAATAAATTATTTTAACACGATAAAAAACCCATAAAAACAACCAATTAAAAAGTTATACATACTTACCCGTTTCCCAGGAAGTCACAAATCGGTAGATTCGTAAGTTCAATTGTACAATAATAATTTTTTTTTAACAATCAATAACTTGTCGATTTTTATCAAATCAAAAATCAAAATTACTTGTATTCAAATGTAGTAGGTAAGTAAGCGTAAAAAGAAAAGTATCGATAAACGATTATTGCACCTTGTGGCCGCCCTATTTATTACTTTTATTATTTTCGCCATTTTGGAATTTGGAAGTTTAGCTTCCAGTTCACGCGCAATTGTTCCAGGATACAGGTGCGATTCGCTGCCTACGCGCATCGTAATTATTTATCGTATTATCATAAGATAAATACAATTAGTGAAACAATTCTTTTACGGTGAAATAGACACTTATTAGTTAATTGACTTTGTGTGTGTAAATAGTGTTTTAAGTACGTTTATTTTTTCACTGTGATATTGACACTACTTTACTTTTTTTGACCTCACTCCTCTAGACTTCTTTTTATGGGGCTTTATTAAAAATGAAGTGTACTCAAATATTTTCGAAACCGAAGATGAACTGCGCAATCGTATTGTTGCCGCCTATAACAAATTAAAAGCCCTGACTCTGGATCCTGAATGAAATTTTTTGAGCAAGCTTCAGAACAACATTATGCGGCGATGTAACTTGTGCATTCAAGAACGATTTCGAAAATGTTAAAATTTAGGGTTTCATTAAATTTTGCTACTAATATGCAATAATATTTATTTCGTTCAGTTCCATTTTCGCGAAATAAAAAAGTGGCGGTAAAATACCTAAACAGTTTAGTGAGTAAGTTTTTATTTCGTCGCACATTGTCCAACGAACCATAGGCCGTGCCGACAAACAATAACGCTGCCTGCCGCCAACCGCCATGCCACCCGCGTGCAACGTTGCCACTCTTCCAAGGGGTCAAGGTACGTAGTCTAAACAGAGTGTTTACTTTTACTGAATTTATTTTAATATTTATTTTGTTTGAAAATTTCACTTTTTAATTTTACGGGTTTTAATTTAATATTTAATTTTTCTACACTTCTATGGACTAGTATTACTTGTGGTTTAATTTATTGCATATATGTGGGACCCCATTCTGTATAAGGTTGGCATTTGGAAAAATAACTTACATATACCTAATACAAAAATCTCATATATAAATACTAGAAATACTATTTTACATATAAATAACCTCAGACCAATAAAAAAAATCAATAACCTTACACCGTGATGATTGAATATTTATTTATTTTTAATTTTGCAGAGAGCTGACTCTAGAACCGCTACTGATGATATTTTGGATTCTATTGTTACTTGCACGAGCAATGGTCTTATAAAAGCATCTGTTGCTATTGCAAATACCACTCACCAAGTTATTAAATGTGTCGCAAAGGGTTAAAGGCGATCGCCAATTTATTTATTAAGTTCGAGTATTATTATACATAACAAACATATTTTAAAATAAGTTTCATATAAAAATATTTTAAAATAGATTAAACAAAAAAAGGGTGATCATTTATTCCTTCTTTAATTTCTGAAATGCCAAATGATTTTATTGTTAATTATGATTATGAATTAAACAAAAATTAAGTATGATAGTGTTTTTTTTTTTTATTTAAATAAGTATATACATATAACATCTCATAATCTTTAGCTACAAGAATTTAGCGAGGACACATAGCATGACGACCACCATCTACGGGGAGTGTAGCGCCAGTAATATTACTTGCTGCATTACTGGCTAAAAATATTATTACAGATGCAACTTCTTTACTTTCACCAGCACGACCCAATGCATGAGTTTCGGCACACTTCCTTAAAAATTCTTCATACTGTTGCTCATTCATGCTTGATTTCATGTGAATTCCAGTTGCAATTACACCAGGATTCACGGCATTAACTCTGACACCCTTGGGAGCCAACTCTAATGCTACACATCTCGTAAACTGGTCCAAAGCAGATTTTGACATACAATAAGCCAGAACGTTAGGAAATGATCGCAGACCAGTAACACTAGAGACGTTTACAATTGATCCTTTAGATTTCACTAAGTGAGGGACAGCCAACATTGTCAAATAATAAGGAGCTCGAACATTAGTGTTCATTACTCTATCGTATTGTTCTAAACTAGTCGTTTCTATTGTCCCATTTTCTAAAATTCCAGCATTATTTACAAGGACATCAAGTTTGCCAAAATGTTCTAATGTATTCTTTATAATGCTATCAACATCAGCTTCAACGTTCATGTCGGCAATTACAACCAATGGTTTATGTTTGTTTGGAGAACCATCTTCACATTGCTTAGCTATTTTGTCCAGGTTTTCTTTGTTTCTTCCAGTTATCACTAATTTAGCGTTAAGCTTTGAGAATTCAATTGCTGTTTCTGCCCCGATTCCAGAGCTGGCTCCAGTTATCAATACCACTTTGTCCGTGAACATTTTACCTGTTTA
The DNA here is from genome assembly GCA_963668995.1 of Parnassius mnemosyne. Classification (NCBI taxonomy): domain Eukaryota; kingdom Metazoa; phylum Arthropoda; class Insecta; order Lepidoptera; family Papilionidae; genus Parnassius; species Parnassius mnemosyne. The sequence goes on along the minus strand of CAVLGL010000104.1, from coordinate 47,892,335 downwards.
ATAAAACATATACATAGAATTTAAAAATCAGTTATCTGTTACGTGTACGAGTATAACTAAAATAAAAGACTGCGTCATTAAATGAAACGTCTACGGTCTGATGGTGGCATTCCAGTGTGTTTATGTTTGCTTGTTTCGGCTGAAAGCGGCAATGTTTAAAAAAAGCTATTTGTATTTTTTTTTACTCTAAAAAGAAATAACACAAATAACGAAGACGCGTTTCTGTCCGCTTTCCCGTTTTCGACACATTTTTTTTAGTATAAGTATGACAAAAGAGCACACAGTCCACCTGATACAAGTAAGTACATAGGCATCTACATCTAACGAAGCAAAATGCAGATGCGTTGTTACCCGTGAGAAATAAGATGGAATGCCTCTTTTCCAGTAAAAAGGGTCGCCGATTTTCTAACTCACCATACGAAACACAGTAGCGTTATGCTGCTATTTTACGCTGGTATTCTGTGAGAGTGTGGTCCTTACCCGGTCGAGCCGACCCATTCGTGCTATCTACCACGTATATAACATATCAGTATAGAGAGTATATTCATGATATTATGCGATTAAATCAAATTCTAGCTAATATATAATACTAATACTAGCTAGCTACATTCTGCAGTTACGCGATAGGTGCCATAAGTGAAATACTTGTTTCCTGTACCATTTCATTTAGACCACGGAACTTAAAAAAAATAGGAGAAGCTCAAAGTGGGCGGGACAGGCATGTCGCAAACACAAATCAGTCACTTTCAGACGCATGCATAAATTGTCGCCAGCTGACGAGTCGCTGCTTAATTGATGTATGCACAAATATACCTTTTTGTGCAATATTAGAATGGCAAATGAACGCAGAAAGGAAATTTTTTCTATTGGAGGTGTTTCGTACCACAAGCACGTATAATTTTTTTCGTTTTTCCAAAGAAACATGAATAAAAATGGACAGAATATCAAACTACATGTGTCAACGAATATTTAACCATAACATGTTATTATATGTTTTTTTTTGTCAATACGATTTCAATAAATAGTGCAGCGACAGTATTGTGACTACGCCGATATTAGTTATCGATAAAATTCGCAGTCTCCATAGCAATATGGCTAAACTTGGCAATGAGTTGGGGCCACGGGTTCAAATCTCGCACGGAACACGTATTTGTATGGCCTACAAATAATTGTTACGGGTCTGGATGTTTGTCCTTATGAAATTAATTTATGTAAACTACCTCGACGATACAGGAGAAAATCCTAGTGCGCTATAAAGATTTTCAATATTAAAAAGAAAAAATATCTCAGGTCTATTCATTCACTAACATATTATTTAAAATGACCAAATACTGGATATCTATGAAAATATACTAAATTTTAGGGTGCATGAACATTTTTGTTAAGGTTGCTAATCCAAGGAAGTAGGTGTAGATGTCAACATCCGGCTAAAGATCATCGGCTAATCGTGGCGATTTTGTTATAAACAATTGGTACATTAATGTAATTTCCAATAAATTCTGTTATATTACTCATTTAAAAAATATATAATAAATTATAATACAAAATGTATTATGTGCGAGCTGGTACCCGGCGCGACGCGTTGCTGCGGCAGAAAATATAATTGTGGAAATATCGTTTTAAATTTGGAAGAGTTATATTGTGTTACTAGCTGTTCCTCGCGACTTCGCCCGCGTTAGGGTTTTTATGTTTTCGAGCGGAACCCTAATTCTTTTTCTAAAATATTAAATAGCCTTAGTTACTCCTTATGAAATCAGCTATCTGCCAGTGAAAGTCCCGTCAAAATCAGTCCAGCCGTTTCGGAGATTAGCCGGAACAAACAGACAGACAAAAATTATATGCATTTAGTAAAAAACTGTAATTTTGACATTACAAACAGACACTTCAATTTTATTTATTTGTATAGATATGGAATGATAATACATTCATTGAATTTGAATGATATACATATATAACTTTCAAATAAAATTGTCAGTACGATACGCGCACCACCATAATATAAATAATATAATATATAATATATTATATAATATAATACCATACTTTATAGCTCTACACTATAGGAGGTACCTGAGCACAAAGAAGTTGGCTTGGAAGTATGACTGGTCAAATTAATGAATAGGTGCACATAATTGCTCACTAAATGCTCAATTCAAATCTGCAATTGCTCACATTATTAATTTATTATTTAAATAGTTATTAATAATTTAAAATACAGAATTGTTTTTGTCTATTATACTTAAAACCAATAAACTTTTTTTTAAATGAATAATTGCCCATGATTGCTCACAAAATGCTTAATTCAAAGTGAGCAATTATGACCACTTATTCATTAATCTGAGTGGTTTAGGAAAAAACAATTTTGTATTTTAAATTATTAATAAATTAATTGTACTATGCCTATAACCTTCATGCAAGTGTAAGCAATAAGTTGACAAAGTTTTATCACAATCTGATGAACAGTATGGCAGTGCATAAAATACTACCAAACAAACATTAATTTTTATATATTAAAGATTTCAAGTATTTAAAAAATATATTTTTTCCCATACTTTAGTATATTTTTAACTAGCTGTTACCCGCGGCTTCGCCCGCATGGTCACTGGGAAATGAACTATCCATTGCTTTTTGAATTGAAAGAAAACTGAGTTTTATAGATTTGTCAGAGATGCAGCCATTAAAAGGAAACTGAGCAAAATTGATTCGTTAGCCTATTTAAATGTTTTGAAACGCAGCGTATAGGAAAGCATGAAAATAGCCTGTTTATTCCAAATGGAAATGGGATATTTTTTTAATTAAAGGAAACTGAGCATAATTATCCGTCAGGGATGCAGACTTTTGAAAAGAAACTAAGCTAAATTGATTCGTCAGAGATGCAGTTTTCTGAATTGAAAGAAAACTGAGCCAAATAAAAGATCCGTCAGAGATGCAGCCTTTTGAGTTGAAAGGAAACTGAGCTTAAAAGGTCCGTCAGAGGTGCAACATTTGGAATTGAAAAGAAACTGAGCTAAATAGGAAATTTTGAATTGAAAGGGAAGATCTGTGGGAATTCTGATTAATTGATTGTGGGAATTTTGGAAAAAAAACTAACTGAACACTATTTTAAGACGCTACTGTACACAATGTTATATGTTTTTCCATTCGGGGAAAGAATGTGGAGATTCTAGGCATTTGACACACGCGAACATGCCTCATACAGCTGACCATGAGAGAAGCACGGTTTTGTTACCCCCGCTACCTGTAACATTTGCCCTTGCGCTTTATTAATTGTCATTGCAAAACTGAGCTTAATAGGGAACTGCAACCTTTTGAATTGAAAAGGAAGATCTGTGGGAATTATAGGGATCCGTGGTATAATAACATTTTCACCTTTTCCTTCGCCTGTCAAAACTGTAGCACCGATTATGTTCCGTCCAAGATGTGTCACACGCAGCCTTGTCCCGTTACATAACCGAGGAGCATCTAAATTTCGCATTAGCATGACTGGGACGCCTAATTTTAATTGAAGCTTATGTGAGGGCACACCTGACAACTCTAGAGAATTTAGAAACTCTACGGGATATGAAGTGTTCTGTTCTGTGTCCATAACTGTGTCTACTGACAAATACTCTGTTATTTCTCCTGCTACTTCGCTTAATATATCTGAATTTATTTTGTTAACGCTCTCATTTTTTGGTGCAAGAATCGCCCTTTCACATAACCATTTGTTTTCATGCATGTTGTTCGTTAAATCTGAATAAACGCTCGCAATTAATTCGGAATGACTCTGTACTAAATTACAAAAATCTCTCGTCAATTTAACGCAGCCCTCCGTTTCCAACCGGCCATCGCCAATTTTTAATAGTGTATCAGCATAGTTTCCAACATTGACATCATTATACAAATTCACTCTCATATTCGTAGTTAAACTGAATTTTGTCACATTGTTTCATAAAATAGACGACTTGAGGCATGCTTCAATTTCATCTGCAGGTGTGCCCTTTTGAATGACAGGTAAAGTTTGGCGAAAGTCACCAGCCAGTAAAACCACCATTCCTCCCATTACATCGGTATTGCTGCGCAAATCCCGGAGCGTTCGATTTAGTGCTTCTACAGCTTTTTTATGCGACATTGTACTTTCGTCCCACACTAAAAGTTTGCATTGTCGTAGCATTATACCTCGTGCACTATTTTTGCTAAAGTTGCAGATCGGCGATTCTTCCTGGGCTAGATTTAGAGGGAGTTTTAAAACAGAATGTGCAGTGCGGCTCCCGATTAACAGCGTGGCGGCTATACCGGAGGAAGCTACGGCCACAGCAATGTTTTTATCTTTCCGTACTTGCACTAATAATAAATTTAACAAAAATGTCTTCCCAGTTCCTCCAGGGGCATCTAAAAAGAAAAGTGCACCATTTCCAGATTCAATTTGTGCTAATACTTTGTCAAAAACTCGTTTTTGTTCGGGAAGCAAGCGGGGTACAAATTCGGCTACTTGCTGCTGCAAAGCTGGTAGTTTGTTTCACGTATAATTTCATCACTTCGTTCATTTTCGGTTGTTCGCTGAGGGCTTATCATTCCAAAGTCGCTTAATTTTTTGCCTACCATTGCCATTACTTTATCTTCAATTTTTCCAAGTGCTTCATTATAAATGTGTTCATTGTATGTCATGTTCGCGTGTGTCTGCTGTAACCTTCGCAAAATATCTTCCGCCATGTACTCTTTATACTTGTCCCACAATTCATGTGCATTAGATAGCCCGCAAGATGATATGAGAGTTGCATAAAGATCCCTAATTTTGGCTGGTGACTGGCACTGCACAGCTTCCTCCATGGTTTCATCCCAGTGATTATCGTTTTCTAAAAGATGCAGAGCTTCACATGCTTCTCTATAAGTTGCGCATTCCTGACCGTTGACAGTTTTAAGGTCTTTATATCATGTAGGACCCCGAACATGGTGCAACAGCAATCGTAAACAGAAACATTCAAAATTAGTTACATGGACGGTATACACACGACCAAGGGCATCTGATGACTTTACACCGGGCCAATTTGCAACAGGCGCGCCTTGAATACGGCGTTTCCACTCCTTCCTAGATGTGTTCCAAGTATAATAGCGGGGGACTTCAGAATATAACGTTTTTGCAAAGGGGTCGGTTTGACAAAGTTGAAAGAAGGCTGTTAGTGTAGCTTTTGGCGGTGATGCAATTCTTTCTTGGAAATTTCTTTCGGTGAAATATACACGCTCTCCATTTTCTAAGTGCACAGCAAGGAACTAACTGTTGGGTGCCTTTCGTGTTAAGGGAAGCAAAGGAGATGCCACGCTGCCTCGTTACTGCTGACATGACGCCCTGCTTGAAAGGTCTGTACTTCATTAACGGAATTTGCCTCACCTTCACTCCTGAGATTAAATATTGCTTGGTCGCTTCCTTTATTTATGTACTTACAGATATACTTGATTGCGCGGACAGAGCTACATGCTTGTACATTAATGTGGGCATTAAACATTTTACATAGAATGGGCGAATACGGGACAATCCAGCTGTTATCTAAGGTTTCGAACGCTCCAGAGCGAGATTTGATTGTAACTTTCCTGCCACCATCTTCGGGAGCTCTGCGTCTGTATAAAGGGTAGCCATTGTCATTGTGCACTGTTTCTTTTAATAGCTGTTTAGGGAATTTCTTTGTACATTTTTCTTCTTTCATACATGGCGATATTGAATTTCGTGCTCCACATGGATCGTGAATCATATTTCGGACGATGGTATCATACAATTCTTTATCTTGCTCAGGATCCGGAATCTCGGCGCTTATTATGTCGTCTATTTGGCTGGGCCGCAACTTCTCTTTAAGCCATATTAGAATGTGGGCATACGGTAATCCTCTTTTTTGCCATTCAATTGAATACATGAAGCACTGCACCTCTCCGAAAATTTTCCCTTTGTTAATTAAATACATTAATTTTTGTACTTTTAATCTAAATACTCTAGCAACTAAATCGTGTCTGTCAGTACTTTTTTGGCCCGGCATTAGCTCCTCGGTTATTTCTTTCCATGTGGGATTGCAAGTAAAAGTAACAAAAAGATCAGGTCTTCCGTAAGTTCGTACATAGGCGAGTGCGTCTTGTGTGTACTCATGTAGATAGCGGGGACTGTTAACGAATGATGAGGGCAGAATTACCATTTTACTAGGGTTTGTTCCCGGGAATTCTCGTCCCGGGAATTCCCGGGAAATCGGTCGGTCTCGTACCCGGGAAATTCAGCTCGAGAAAAGTCGAGACATCGAGAAGTTTAAATAAACATTTTTACGCTTAGCTTTCTTTGTAAATGCGAGGCGGCAGCGGCATCCTTTGACAGCACGGCTCGTGTCTGTCGGTATCCTTTGTTTTTGCCGACAAACGCAAGCGCGACGCGGCCTCAGTTGTATTTTGTTCATTCGTGTTTCAACTCCCGCCGTGTTCGGATCGGTCGGATCATAAACCCAGCATAGTGAGTGTATTTACTATTTAGTGACGCACGAGTAATAGAATCGCAAAACAAACAGGTAAGTATTGTTATTATTTATTTAAATAGTTCAAGTGTTTGTTTTGTTTTGTAAGTACTTTTGTATTACCAAAATAATATTTTTGTTTAAAATATTAGGTATGTTAAAGAAATAAAACTTTTGTTTTTAATCAAATAAGAGAATTGTTAGTGCATAAATATTTACCGATTTCATTAATTGCATTTGTATTGCAGATGTTGTAATAATCCCACAAAAGCCTAAAGTTCTAAACTAAACACATAATATTAAGACGTTGTTTTATGGCAATTTATCTACTACAAATAACACAAAACGTATCCAACCAATCCTACCAAACGTAGTATACAAAAGGACACAGCTATTTTTTCATCATCATCATCAGCCTAACCTAACCACATCAACCCCCTGCTGGGCATAGGCCTCCCCACTGTTGCGTCAGCTATTTTGTAGGTACTAAACTAAAACACTTACTAATTCTTGAACTGTTTGTTATAGATTTTACAACTAATGAACCAAAATGGAAACTTCCAAAGTTTGGAAATATTTCAAGAAAAATAAGGACGCCTCAAATGCGCAATGTCTAAAATGTCCTAAAACCATAGCCTGTAAAGGATCAAACACAAGCGGACTAGTGAGGCATTTAGCTCATGTACACAAAATTGATGTAAGATCCACCGAGGTTAAAATGGACACAGAAGAAGCATCTACCAGTTCGTATAGTTCCGGGGTGACGGCACCAAAAAAATTAAGAAGTGATTTTGAAACTATGCACGTACAGCAAACACTGAAATTTGACGTTCAACCCAGAAAATCGTTAGGTGAAATTTTAGCTAAACTTTCAGCCCAAGATGGTTTTACTATAAGAGGCATTACTAAAAGTGAATTTATCCGTGAATCACTTGCTGTCAAGGGGTATAAACTTCCAAAGACCCAAACCGAAGTTATGAACCTAATATTGAAGTTTTATGATGAAAAGGAGAAAGAGATGATAAAAGAGCTTTCTCAGCTTTGCACATCACCATCAGGAAACCGGCTAAGTGTGACAATTGACGAGTGGACGAGCATACGAAACAGACGATATTTTAGCGTCTGTGTTCATACAGCAGAGGCAAAAGTTTACAATTTGGGGCTAGTTTACATACCCGGAAAATGCGGTGCCGCAGAGGTTAGAGAAATAGTAGAGGAGCGTTTGAAATACTTTGGGGTAAACTTCGAGCATTATGTCTTGGCCGTAACAAGCGACGGGCCAAATGTTATGAAAAAATTTGGCAGAGAGAGCCCCTGTGAGATGGTCCTCTGTGTAAACCATGCCATCCATTTGGCTATTCTTGATACCTTTTGCAAAAAAAAAACAGTAACTACAGTTGCTAGAAGAAACACACCTGTTAGCGACGATGAACACAGCAGCTCTGATGAAGCCAGCACTGATAACGATGACGAAGAATCTGATGATGAATCTATATTGCAGCCTATTGACGACATAAACAAAGTGCTAAAGGAGACCCGTTCGATCATAAGATTTTTCAGAAAGAGTCCCCTTAGAAATATCACACTACAAAAACATGTGAAGACTGAATTCGGGGCCGAACTAGTCTTATTACAGGATGTCAGAACTAGGTGGAATTCAATGCTAACAATGATTGAGCGTTTCTTGAAGTTAAAAAATTCCATTAAAAAAGCCTTGATTGATTTAGATAGCTCATTTAAATGGAAGGAGGAAAATATTCCTATACTACAAAAATTGCGGTTGATATTGACGCCAACTAAACTTGCAGTTGAAGCATTGAGCAGACAAGATGCCAATTTACTAACTGCAGAGGCTATAACAGATGTGTTGCTAAAACAATTAGAAAGTATCGACGACCCTTTGGCTCTTCAGTTAGTAGAATCTCTTAAAATGAAAATATCAGATCGTCGGAATACACCTCTAATATCGCTGCTACGCTACCTAAACAGCCCCGATAATTTTATTCTCAAAAAGAGTGCTTATTTTACCGATAATAGCAAGACATTTTTAATTGGATACGCTGAAGACTTATTCAATCGTCTATACCCCACTGTTCCCACTACTACAGAACCTTCGACAGGAAATAATTCAGAAGTTGTCGAAGCAGGCGTAAGCGAATCAGAAACTGAACAAGACAGCTTTGCAGCTCAATTAGAGAGAGCAATAAAAGGTGTTTCGAGAAATGGTGAATCAACTAATGCTGTGGTGCTTTCCAAATCAATTATAAAAAAAGAGTTTATGCTATTTGAAAAAACAGGCAAGAGGACCCCTAATCTGGAAACACTATACAAAGCATTAATTTCAGTCAAGCCGACTTCAACAGAAAATGAAAGGGTATTTTCCATATCGGGAAATGTGGTCAGTAAGATTAGGAGCCGGCTGTCTGATAAATCTATTAATGCTTTGGTTTATCTTAAGGCATATTTCATAAGAATTAATAAGCAGGCTTAAAGACAGTTATATTTTTCGTATTAATAGTAGATAGATATCTCTTATTTAATTACATTAAAACTGCCAAAAATTGTGATACCATACCACCCACATAGTGAGATTTGTGAGTGATCTTTAGTTATGATGAGAAAAATTATGATTGTTTTTAGTTAAGATGTTTGTTTTAAGCTGATTGTTAACAGAGATTTTGTTTTTTATTAAAGATTAGTGAGATTAGTTATAATAAGAAGAAGTATGATTGTTTTTAGTTAAGATGTTTGTTTTAAGCTGATTGTTAACAGAGATTTTGTTTTTTATTACAGATTAGTGAGATGAGATTAGTTATGATAAGGAAGGAGAAGAAGTATGATTGTTTTTAGTTGGCAATTTTGTTTTGAGCTGATTTTTTATTGAGAACTTGTTTTTTTTGTTAAAAATTATGTTGATTTTTTTCATGTAAAATAAACACAGTTAAATTAAAGACTCTTTTTATTAATTAAACAAAAATTTAGACGTATTTTATTTTTTCTCGACAACCCGAGAAGACCCGAGAAATCAGGCTCGAGAAGTCTCGACACCCGAGAACTAAAAAACCTCGAGAAATCGGAAACCCTACATTTTACCTAAATCTCTGGGGTTTACATTGGCGTCGCTAGAAACTGCATCTCGTAAATGTATATAATTCTCAACGCGCAGCTTTTTTTGATTTAAAGATATATAACGGAGACGTTCACTTTCTACCTTCACATACATGTCTACCAAAAATTTATGAAATAATTATCTACACCGGGCTAAGAGATTAAAATCATTTTCTCGCAAAATCATATGATACGCATAAAAATCCATACATGATACTTTTTTGTTCGGAGTAGGCTCTTTTGTGACCGGGTTAATGAGTGGAATTTGAAAATGATAACCCTCTTGTCCTTTGCAATAAATCAATGGATATTGCAGAGCGTCATAAAAGTTGTGTGTATCGGCTACCCGTTGCAACGTATCATCACGTACTCGTAAGACAATGTCTCGTGAAGAAAATTGATCACCACTAATTACGGCCGCTATTTCGTTTATCAAAGGTAGTGTGTATAGCGCCTTTCATGCTCTCCTCGAGGGGTCCGATCTGCGTGAATGACGACTTTATAATCCTCTTTAGGTAGGTTTTCTAAAGCAGTTTTAAATGTTTTGACTAAAATGTTACGTTCATGCAAGAATCTTTGAATTTTGAACACTGTGTCTCTCTCAACACCCTGGATAAATTGGCAGCGACGGTCTACCTCAATTTCTTCGTCACCCATAAAATATACTTGTAAAAATTTATGCTGTTCGTTTTCAGCTGGAAAAAGTGAACCTATTCTATGATAAATTTGTCAACTCCGAAGGACGTCATTTGAAAGCATGAGTTATATTTCCGGATCCTGTTTATAAAGCGCCGTGACTCATTAGTATCATATAAAAAGAGAGTTTTCAAATGTTCTTCTGGTTCCCCAAGTAACGGAAGAGACACTTTGCCATTGGAACAGCACATGCCTGCGGTCTCATCTTTCCATTTTAAAGCGCTGCAAAATCGACACGCCTTGTCCATCAGTCCGATAACAACTAACCTGTGATTTTTATAATCAATCAACGGATCATAATTGAATGCTGCGTCATTAAAAACCGACCAATTGTTTCTTTGAAAATTTTGTCGACGTTCAGCTTGGAGCTGTGCGTTTGCATCTCTTCGCGTCTGTGTCTGTTCTGGTGTTTCAGATGCCCTTAGATTGACGTTCAGCTTGCTCAATGAGTCTGTGTTGAGTTTCATCAGGTGTTTCCGCGGCTCTTAAGGCGGTCTGACGTTCCGCTTGTTCGAATAGCCTTTGCTGATTTTGAGCAGGTGTTTCAGTAGCTCTTAAAGTAGATTGACGCTCTGCCTGTTCAAGACGCCTTTGCTGACTTTGATCAGGTATTTCAGTAGCTCTTAAAGTAGCTTGACGCTCTGCCTGTTCAAGACGCCTTTGCTGACTTTAAGCAGGTGTTTCAGTAGCTCTTAAAGTAGCTTGACGCTCTGCCTGTTCAAGACGCCTTCGCTGACTTTGAGAAGGTGTTTCAGAAGCACTTAAAGTAGCTTGACGCTCTGCCTGTTCAAGACGCCTTTCCTGACTTTGAGAAGGTGTCTCAGATGCTCTAAAAGCAGCCTGACGCTCTGCTTGTTCTTGCCTTCTCAGCTCAGCATCTTCTAAAGATTCTAGCGATCGAGCTAATCTTTTCGCTTGTCTTTGAGAAGATACTCTTGAAAGGCTGGACTTACGTTTACGAGGCATTATGAAGTAACAAAAAACCTATTTATAAAAAAACGTTAAAATACTTAAAAGTAATTAAATTTCCTTTTAAATATTTTGTTAAAAGCAAATCCAAAATATCTAAAAGGAATAAATATTCCTTTTAAATATTTTTTAAAATCAAAACATCAAAACCAATTCAAGACACAACACGAATCCGAAAACGATAGCCAAAAAATCGAATCAACTTAAACCAAATCACAAAACAAATCGCAGAAAACTAAAATCGAAAGCAGTAATCAATATAAATATAACCAACGAAAAAAGAAGTAAGTGTATAGGTACCGTATACACTATGTATACTATTAATATTCCTTTGAAATATTGTTAAACAACCTAAAACAACGAAAACCAATTCACGATTCTAAATAAACAAAATCCAAAATCAAAGCCAGAGTCTAAATATGTAAGTATAAAGGAAAGGAATACCAACCAAATCAACAAAACCGATCCAAGAAAATACACAAATCCGAAAATGAAAGCCAATATAAATCCATTCAACCTTAACCAAATCACAAAGCAAATAACAAACAACCGAAATCGAAAGCTACGAAATAGAAACCATTTAAGCGTATAGGTACCATATGCACTATAAGTTGACGCGCGGCTCAACGGCGGAAGTTAAATACATGTCAGGAAACATTTCATTACCGCGTTTTAAAAACCTAGTAATGACCTCTAGCGGAATCAATTTAAACTAAGTATACGTTAGTTAATAAGAACTCTCAAAAATATTTTTCTTATAATTTTGCACAATTTTTCTTATTGTAATACCGATTCATTCATAACCACATATAAGAACTGTATTCATTTCCGTTCAATAAATATTACTAAGGCTTATTAATAAGGCTTACTAAGAACTGTTTCTACCACAGTTAAGTAATAATTAAGGGTGAAAGCGTGACAGGTGGTGATAGTATTTCTGGTCCATACTTATAATCACGCCTGTAACCCTTGCGGGGTAGGCAGAGCATCAACGGATTACTTAATATCGTCTGCGAGGTTATCGACTATTCTGTGAATTACAATGCACCAAAACGTTTGAAGAAAATCAGCTGGTGAATTTTATTTTATTTATTTATTTTTTATTTATACTCTTTATTGCACATAAAACACTACACAACACAGCAAACTTAAATTTATCAACGAATGTACAATTAGGTGGCCTTATCGCTAAACAGCGATCTCTTCCAGGCAAACCTTGGTGAAGGAGATAATTTTCATTTAAATATATAGAAGTGTGCATAAATAGTAGATAAACAAGCATATATTAAAAATAATATTATATATATCTATACACATAAACAAATATATACATACACACATACATATACACATATACCTACATATACATACATAGAATACATACACTTTTATAAATATTTCTGTAATACATTATAATTATATATCATATACATAAACCTTATCAAGAAAAGTAGATATGACAATAAAATATATTAAGTAGAACACATATTTAAATAATAATCTTTAACCACATTTTTGAAAGACTCAATGCTTTGGGCTTTTTTTAATTGTTAAAGGAAGCGAGTTCCATAATTTGATTGCTTTGACACAAAAGGAAAAATGAAAAAATTTGCAAAAAATAAAAAAAATCAGCTGATGAATTTTATGTTTTTTATCGCTCTCTTCCCGGTCCTGCGTGGAAAAATACAAATCCATACATTTTTTATCTTAATTTTGGTAAAAAGACATAATAATCCAGATATTCTGACCTTCTGTGTTCGTCCATCGTACCGTCGTTCGTCTTGTAGCATCACGGTAGCGCCACCTAGCTGAATTTAATTTTGCAACATATTCGATTTTCCCACGGGAATGATATGTTTTTCCGCTGAAAAAAGTAGCCTATGTCACTCTACAGCCACCGAACTATCCCCATACAAAAAATCATGCCATGCCGATGCTCTGTTGCGACGTGAAAGAAGGATAAACTTGTGCAACATATTCGATTTTTCCACGGGAATGAGGCTGTAGAGTGACATAAGCTACTTTTTTCCGCGGAAAAACATCTCATTCCCGTGGGAAAATAGAATATTTCCTACGGGAACGGGAATGAGATGTTTTTTCGCGGAAAAAAGTAGCCTATGTCACTTTACAGCCACCGAACTATCCCCATACCAAAATTCATGCCATGCCGACGCTCTGTTGCGACGTGAAAGAAGGACAAACTTTTGCAACATATTCTATTTTCCCACGGGAATGAGGCTGTAGAGTGACATAGTCTACTTTTTTCCGTGGAAAGACATCTCATTCCCGTGGGATAATAGAATATTTCCCACGGGAACGGGAATGAGATGTTTTTCCGCGGAAAAATGTAGCCTATGTCACTCTACAGCCACCGAACTATCGCCATACCAAAATTCATGCCATGCCGATGCTCTGTTCCGACGTGAAAGAAGAACAAACTTTTGCAACATATTCTATTTTCCCACGGGAATGAGATGTTTTTCCGCGGAAAAAGTAACCTATGTCACTCTACAGCCACCGAACTATCCCCATACAAAAAATCATGCCATGCCGACGCTCTGTTGTGACGTGAAAGAAGGACAAACAAACAAACACACTTTCGCATTTATAATATTAATAGCAAGTATGGATATAGATAGATGAGAACACGTACAGGTATGTAACTACATGACTAACATAATTCACGTACCAGTAACAAGTTAGGTATGTTGAAGTCAAAGAAATGGCAATAGATCATTGTGCATTTAATAGTGTGAAGTTATTACTATGACATCTATTATCGAGGAGCAAATCTTTTCGTTAATCTCCAAATCTTTGTGGTTAAAGGATATAATGTCTATTAGTAAGTATTTATCTATTTTGTTTATACAGGCTTCAAGTTAGGCAGAACACCAATTGAGTCCGCCTTTTCAATTTTAGTGGGTAATTTACATACCTACAAGACAACCAACTACCACTCAGACGGTTCTAAAAGAACTGTAAACAGATCTCTTTAAATATGCTAGCTCAAGTCAATTCTGATCATGGAATGAATAACTGGAAACATTACACATTTGAAATGCCAGTGAGTCAACAGTTATCAGAATAGAGAAAAAAAACAAGCCAAAACCCCAAGTGTTCCTCATTATTTTCCTCAATATTCTAGACTGTATCCCAAAATTGGTCTTGAAGAATATGGCCAGTAAAGAATACTGTTTGACATGTCATGACATAGACCCTGGCATATAGAGGTACTACCAGCACAAGTGAAGGGTACCTGCTTTTGTACCCCTTCATTTTTCTATGCATTATTGGCCATCATTCGATCAAGTAGTAGCTCACTAACATTATTACATAATGGCTGTTTAATCAAAAACACATGTGTCAGATAGTAAGTGTCAGTATTAAAAAAAATTACTTAGTGTGCAAAACACTGCTACAGTTACATCATCTGCAGTATGAGAATTTCACAAACATCTGATTCTCATCTCTGTTTGCCCTGATAGGATGTTAATATACTCACCGAGCACAGACTAATAAGCACGAGTACAAACATGTGAATGAATTGTTGCCAAATAACTGAGCAAGGTGTTTGTCCAATAATTTAAATATACTATCAGAGACATAATATGCTAGATATGCTACTAGATCCTGAGACAGATATTTATGATCATCATCTTCCCCTGGGAAGTTAATTCATATAAAGATGCTTTATCCACAAACATTTATAAAACTATTTTTTAAAGAACCTTTAGTATGGAGATTTTCAAAGAACATATTATGGTGTGGTATGGTAGATTTGGCTAAAATCAAAAAATCAATCATTACAATATTTGTCCACAATAATACATTTGAAAGTAAATAACTACAAAAATCTGATAATAAATGCAGTTACAACACCAAACCAAAGACATTAATTCACAAAACAATTCTTTCTTAAATGTATATAATAAAAAGTCAAGTGTGAGGCTGGCTTTTCACTATGGGATATAATATATATTATATCCTGAAATATAAATTATATCCTGCAATTGGCTTTCACACTGTGAGATATATATTTTAACCAGTGTGCGTTCATCATTGGTCATTGGATTACCACGCGGCGGGGCGCGGAACGGTGTGCGGGGTACAGGGGGAGAAATATAATATGAAAATATCGCTCGGTCGATCGAAAAAATATTTATAGCTTGAGATGTAATATATATTATAGCTCAGTGTAAACGGTTCCAAAGGAAATGTATGGTGAGCGATATTAACTTATATCTCCAGATGTAATATATATTATGTTATATCCCATAGTGAAAAGCGGGCTTTAGTAAGAGACCCTGCAAGTTCCATATAAACTAAATTATATACTTATTAAACTACTATATAAATGATAGTTCTTCTATGCCATAAGACTTTTCTTTCTAAGTCGAATTGAAGGACAATTGAAGGATACTTTGGTCTATATCTAATATGCTCCAACTGCAAATGTAAGTTTGCAAATGTCATCACAAGGGAATAAAGTTGTAATATAACTACAACTACTACTATAATCCGAAATAATAGTTACCTATGAATAAGTTCTCTCAGAAAAAAGTAAGTTAACACCACAAACTAATTAGAAGCTAACAACACAAAACTAAATAATAAATAATTAAATAATAATGAAATAATCAGGTAACAGATGTTTATCACAAAGAGATGGGGATCATAGATAAATAGGGATATTCGATATACATCGATGCATCGAATCCACTCGATGTTTACAATGCGATGCATTGAATCGATCCGATGTTTTGGAAAGCTGTTGATATACTCGATGTATCGATGTATTTTCATAAAACATCGAATCAATGATAACCAGTCAATAGTAAAAAGGGTATACTTATCTATCATTATTATAACTTCTAAATCAGAAAAACTAAAACGCTCTGATTTAGAAGTTATAATATTAAATCTGTTGGTGGCGCTAGTTAGCAAAAAATCATCTGATCTATCTCGGTTTTAAGGCAGCTACTCATTTGCGTGCCGCAGAGCCAATCTAGGATGAACAGCGATCGGGACAATATCAGAATTGTCTCTCTACACACATACCTACCGTTCAGTATGAGAGTGTACGTCGCGCTGGACACACGCATTGAGAATGGCGCCAGTTTCATCGAAATATCAATGAATCGGTAAATATAGCCTTCGCTCTTTTTTATATAGAATAAGGGTGACAAATGAGCACAGTCCACCTGATGTTAAGAGGATACTGTGGCCCATAGACACCCATATTTATTGATATAACAACTAATTAATTAATAATTATAACTATAATACCATATACTCATTTACCACGTACTCGGCGGTGAAGGAGAACATCGTGAGGAAACCTGCATGTCTGAGAAATAAGAAAAGAATATTTCAAAGACATGTAAAGTTCGCCGACACGCATTGGGGCAGCGCGGCAGACATTTCCTTGCCCTAAAACCCTCTCAGAAATGAGAGGAGGCCTGTGGCCAGCAGTGGGACGTAAATAGGCTGCAACTTTACTTTAATTTATAACTATAACACAGTTCTTAAAAGCTGCAGCATGACTCTACCACGTTTAAAAACGTTACAACGTACAAGTTACGTTCTTTCTGCGGTGCTACCGTAAAAAAAAAGACAAAAAGGAGATGTTGGGTGAAAAAGCCGCTGTTTGCACACTTATCACCATTGTCCAAATTTAAATTTTTTTTATTGGTATCCATTGTGAAGTGTGCTGCGCGAAAGTCACTAACGAACTGATTGAAATTGTTCCAATATTCGCTACACACGTGGCAGCGGTAGAACTTCTTTGCTTTTTTGAGCAAAGAAGTTCTTGAGCCTCTGCCGCCCTGCCGCCGGACCGACTTAGGAAATTGCCCCTGCTTTCATACACACATCACAATGTTTTTAGTGTGTAACTACGTGTTTTCTTTGAAATTGATAGTAAGTGACTTTTTTTATACAGAGATTACAATCCTTGTGTGCAATTTTTTGTTTTATAAAAAAAACATAAAAGTAGGTACAGCTAAATTACCCGGAAAAACCTTGGTTTCTATTAAATTAAATTTTCACCTAATAATAACATCAGTAAATATCAAACAATCAAAAACTTTAATTTGGAGAAAAATAAGGTTTATGATTCATTGATATTTACAAATGTTAAATATTATTTAATGTTACACAAATGTAAAAGTAAAGTCGATCTGAAAATGTCTAATTAGTAAGAATAGCAAAACAAGTGTTTTCGAAAGGAAAAAACGCCGGCGCTATACAGCGGCGGATTGACAAAAGACTATTTTTTATTAGCGAACTATTATGCATGAACGGTTTCGAACAGTTTCAAACAAAAATAAACCTTATACCTTACCACAAGAGCACATGGTACTTCGTAGGTCTATTCGGCCATATGATAGTAATAAGACGGCAGTCCAACCATTTAAAGCAAAATTAAACAACGATTAAACGACTTGTTTATCAGAAATTTATTTATTGCTTATTAGGCTATTTTTTCCACAACATGATTTAAAACCCACAAAGTAAAAAGAGTACCATGTACACGTTAAAAAAAAAAGGTTGTCAACCCCTAAAAGTTTCAAGTTTTCAAAATATCCAGAAACGAAGCTGTACACATGAACTACTTACTTACTTTTTTATTTTACTTAAAAAAAAATAATTGTATGCAAATTGTATATGGTTTTATTACCTCTGCATTATCTGGGGAGTACGAGGATTGTCAAAGACCCCGTTTTACTTAGCTTTAGAATCGGCTAGTGTCAGTAAGAGGTAATAAAACCACATAAAATAACAAAATAAAAAAATAAAAAAAATTGGTCGACTTTTAAAAAAAAAAGTTATTTCTATAGGTTTGAATACTGATCCTGATAACGTACTTAATGGGAACCACAGGGTTTTTGTTACATATTGTATATAAGACGCTTGTATAGGTTGACTCGAAACACATTTTTCGTGAATTTTGTTCTAAATCCGCCGTCCATTTAGTAGTAGGTGAATGATCATAAATAATAATTTATTTATTCTTTATTTCATTCCTTAATATAAAAGAATACAAAGAACGGACTTAATGCCTTGGGGCATTTTCTACCAGTCAAATCACGTGAATTTACGGAGGTGTAGCAGTATAGAATAATGACAAAATAAAACAGATAATTAACTAAGTTATATATTCATTTTACTAATATATAAAATAAATAAACTATACAAATATCTGCTATTTATGCATATATACAAATATATGCATACAGATGTATACATACATAATATATACACATCAACATACAAATATAAATAGTACAAATAAATAACTATGAATATATACGTCTGTTAACAATATATTAGTCTAACATCCTTGAACACACATACATACACTCACAAAAGGCGTGCGGTCAAAGACAGTGCTGACGTTAGAGTATAGATCATTCAAAATTGTCGGTTGTATTGAATAATAGACTTAGTATGTTTGAATGGGGTGTCAAGAAGTTGACTACAGATTTATAATGTAAGTCAGAAAAAGTACTCAATGTTGAAAAAACATCGATGTTTCTAACCGATGCATCGGAATATATCGATGCACAGTCTCGATGCATCACATCGAAAAAAAACATCGATGTATTTTCAAAGTGGACACCCCTATAGATAAATATATATGTAGCAAGCTAGGGAAAGAGAATATAATAGGGATGATCGACGATCATCGATGTTCGAAATGAAAACATCGATGTTTTAACATCGATGTTGCCACATGTCAAAAATCGTAACATCGATGTCAATCATAGATACCAGTCTATAAACCCATAATCGATTATCGTGTATTTGCGAACTATTTAAAATTTTGAATAATTCAGAATGCTTGAACGCATCGATAACCTAAAAATATATCATTGTGGTGAACCTGAAAACTATCAAGTGTCAACTGTAATATCGCAGTTGTCACTGATTTCGTTTTGCTATTGGTGTCGATGTTGTTAATTAACAATGATTTATATAATATTGTATTTTAATGGCATATACTAGGGTCCCTTTATTTTGTAGAATTTAAAGTAATATTTAATGATTGTTATTATGGTGCAAAATCAGACACCAATGATAATTCAGTAGAAATTTGGCACAAACGATTTTCTCACTTAAGCTATAGTAGTTTGAAAACTGTAGTAAGTAAAAATATGGTTGATGGTTTAACTGATTTGAAAGAAAAAAATTTAGAAAATAGGCATTGTGAACCATGCATACTTGCTAAGATTACACGCCTTCCTTTTAATGGGAAAATGTATAAGGCTAGGAAATCCTTAGAACTAGTACATACCGATGTTTGTTCTGTTAGCCCTTCTACGTGGGACGGGTATAAACACTTTGTTACTTTCATAGACGATTTTACACACTTCACCGCAGTTTACTTATTAAAAGACAAGTCTAAGGTTTTTGAATATTTTAAGACTTATTATAATTATGCTAGTAATCATTTTGGTCATGGTATATTTAAGTTAAAATCAGATAATGGTGGTGAGTATATTTCTAAAAATTTTAAATCGTTTTGTTATGAAAAAGGCACAGTATTGCAGTATACTGCTGCATATAATCCCGAAATGAACGTAGCTGAAAGAATGAATCGTACTCTGACTGAAAAGGCGCGTGCATTATTGTTAGATTCACAGCTTCCTAAAGAGCTTTGGGGCGAGGCCCTGCGATATGCGGTATATGTCACTAATCGTAGTCCCCACTGCTTCCCTTAATGTTACACCATTTGAAATGTGGGAGGGAAGACGTCCTAATGTGTCTAATTTTAGAATATTTGGGTCATCTGCATATGCCCATATTCCCCAAAAACTCCGAAATTTAGTTGGACCCTCGTGGTGTGAAATTAAAAATGGTTGGGTATGCTCCGGGGGGATACAGATTATGGGATGCTAATGAAGGGAAGATACGCATAGAACGAAACGTATTGTTTAGGGAAGAAACATGTTCAGAGTCCCCTGAAACGATTAGTATTGACGTGGAGTCTATCTCGGATGGAAAGGAGAAGGATGATGGTAGTAGTCCTGAGAAAACCAAAACCCCTTTAATTTCTGATAATAATTTAGAGTCATTACAACCTGAGGGAAGGGATACAGATAATGTTAATTCTAGGGAGAAAAGAAAGAAAACTAAACCAAAGTATTTAAAAGATTTTGTCACTGATGATTCAGATTTAGGTGATATATTAATGGCATCATTTTTATCTTGTTCTAATGGTAATGTCCCAGAAAAGTACAATGATATAGATTCTTATGACGATAAAGATAGGTGGTATGAAGCGGTAAATGAAGAAATTAAATCTTTAGAGGATAACAAGACTTGGGATGTTGTAGAAAGATCAAACGATGATAAGTTAATTGATTGTAGATGGATTTTTACAAAAAAGGCGGGTAATGTATAAAAGCTAGATTAGTTGCAAGGGGAGTTTCAACAGGAAGGTTTTACCGAAAGGTTACCGAAGGGTTACCGAAATTTATTCTCCCGTTTTGAAATTACAAACTCTCCGAGTTCTTTTATCATTAGCTGTTCAAAGGAACTATTTAATTCATCAAATGGATGTTAAAGGTGCGTTCCTTCATGGTGAAATTGATGATGTTGTATACTTAAAGCCCCCACCTGGTGTAAATATAAATACAAATTATGTCTTGAAATTGAAAAATCACTTTACGGTCTTAAAAATCTTCAAAAAATTGGTACAATAAATTTTATGATTTTATGAAAAGTAAAGGTTTTCAAAGAGCAGAAAGTGATTATTGTTTATATTTTAAGGATGGTATTTACATTTTGTTTTGCTAGTGAATCACCCATGGAAGTTAATGGTAATCTTGATGATTGTACGGTTGATTACTCTTTAGAGCATAAATGCAGAGCTTGTTTAGGTACTTTAATGTATGCTGTAGTAGGTTCAAGACCTGATTGATTGATTGATTAGCAAGATATCAATCTAGACCATCAGAAAGGTTATGGCAATGCTTGAAAAGGATTTAAAGATACATTAAGGGTACCATTAATTATAATTTAAAATATAATAAGAATTGTAATTCCGAACCACTAGTTGGATATGCTAATGCTAGTTTTGCTGTAGATAAAGATAGGAAATCTATAACTGGTTTAAAGTATTTGATAACAGTGTTATTTGGCGTTGCAAAAAGCAGAGCACTGTAGCTTTAAGCACTACTGAGGCAGAGTTATACTCCCTCAATGAAGCCGCTCTGGAGGCTTGTTGGATTAGGAAATTATTAAATGAGTTAGACGTTAGTTGTTATACCACTACCATATATGAAGACAATAAAAGTACAATATTTTCTGTATGTAATCCTGATCAAAAAAGAATGAAACATGTGGACATAAAATACAACTTTATTAAACATAAAATAGAATGTAAGGAAATTTGTGTTATGTATATACCTACAAAGCAACAAATAGCTGATATTTTTACGAAACCATTAAATAAAACCTCTCATAATTATTTTGTACATAAATTAGGATTGGAATAGAGTTTAGTTCGCATTGAGTATTTTTAGTTTGTTAGTTCTGTTAATATAAGTCATTGGTGGGAGGTGTTAATTAACAATGATTTATATAATATTGTATTTTAATGGCAACACTGCGTCGGTTGTCAACACTGTGTATGGATTGCACTACAGTTCAGTTGAACATAGTCAATGTTTGGAATGGCTTCTCTAGTACGTAGTACATATAACTGTAAATGATTTTAACAAAAACCAATTTGTTGGCACTTTATAATATTTTATATATTAATTTTAATATAACAGACATATGTCTTAATAATATTTTATAATTGAATGTAGAAAGAGGCGTTGAGTCTGCAATTGTGTCATCAAAAGTCAAGAAAACTGTATGTTCTTTTTTTTAATGATTTTTTTTAATTTGAAAGCTGGTGCTTCGTCATGTGGTCCCATATAAATTTGACCCATATAAGTCTGATCAATAGTTTTTGAGTTATCCTTAATAATTTATATTGAAGTCAGTTTTATAAATTTTTTATTTTTAAATTATTTTCAATAGCTGGCTCAACTATTTATCAACAGAGAAACAGATAGAAAGGTACTTCTTCGTCAAAATTACTATTTCTTCAATCAATCGGCAAAAATATTGGACTATATAACAAATGAACTAGACATTTGTGAACATCTTCCATTTTTTTTTAATTACTGTTTCCACTACATTGTTAAGTAATTTATTTCATTTCATTAATTATAAACCATAAACAACAAGACAAGTTTTTATTCATCTAATTCTAATCTATTAAATACATGTCCAAAAAACATCGATAATGGCCAACATCGATGTTTTGAGTAGGATAAACATCGAACATCGATGTTGAGCTATCGATCAACATCGATGTCATCATCGATGTTTCTACAACATCGACCATCCCTAGAATATAATCACAATCACATGTTTAAGGCCCGCCACATACATACGGAATTCCATTTCGAGATTCCGTTTCGGAATCCCGAATCGGGATTCCGTGAATACACCACACACATACGTTTTTTTCCGTTCGGAATAACAAGGATCAGTTGAGAGACGTTAGCCATTGAGCCTAGACATTCTGCCAGCGAATAATGACGACAATTTTCTAATTGCGATTCCATTGTTGCTGTATCATTCTTACTAGGTGCATCCGCTTATCACCCCAAGCATGCAATATTTTTTATAGGGTAGGGTAGCGTGACAATCGAGCACACAGTCCACCTGATGGTGAGTGGTTGCTGTGACCCATAGACATCTACATCTATCCTCGTTTGCAAATCAAAATGTAGATGCATTGTCACCCGTGAGGACTAAGGTGGAATGCCTCTCTTCCAGTAAAAAGGGTCTCCGGTTCTCTACACTCACCATACGAAACACAGCAGTGTTAAACTGCTATTTTACGCTGGTATTCTGTGAGTGTGGTCCTTCCCCGGTCGAGCCGACCCATTCGTGCTACAACTATACTACTAATATAGCTGCAACATGGCTCTACCACGTATAGCTATATTATAAAATTCTTAACAATAAGGTCGAATATTAAATGGTTAAAATTGCCTGATTTTTAAGTTTGTGTAGTTGAGAGAATTGTCAGATTTAAATGACATTTAGGACGTTAGGCACAAGACTTAAGATTTGTTTGATCACATTATATTTGATTTAGGCAACTTTTGCTAATGTAAAGTTTAGAATTTGATTTTTTCAAAACGTAACAATTACTTGAAACTATCTGTAAAATTATTAATTTTTGACGTTGCGTTTCTGCATTTATTTGTAATATTTGTTTGCATTTTGTACATTTGTTTTAAAACTTTTTTGCTAGTCCTAGCCTAGTTAATAAAGGTAAATCGACCAACTTAAATAATCATTAATAAATAAACTACCTAAAATAATTTTCTATATAATATATAACTTATGTTTACTACTTATGAATACAGTTTAATTATAGACTTTGAAATCAAACTCTGATCCTACGTCTCACTTTAAAAGAAATATGGGTATTAACATTATAGAAATAAATAGGGATACAAAGATGTAATTTTAGATATTTATAATACTATATTACTGCATAACATTCATAAATTATATATTAACATACGTGTCTAAATATTACATCTAAAATTATATTAGAGCCTCTGACTTTTAAATTAAATTAATCAAAGTAATTCCTAAAATAAATGTTCACTGGCTGGTTCTACAGTTTTCGGCATAGATAACATCAAAGAGATTTAAATATATAGGTATACTATAGAGCGGATATTGGGAACATTTATATACAAAAACTTTGAGCTAGTGCGCGTGTGGTACCCTCTAGCAAAAAATAGCAAAACAACGCTAAGCATTTATTAAGACAACATTTTAGCTATTTCCCAGTAGGTGACGCTAATAAATATAACCTCGTTTTAGGAATGTTACCGTTTTGATATCAAAGTATCGATAATGTTGTTGAAGATTACTAAGTTTGAAATACTTTTCGAAATAATAATAGGAAATATGCATGATTGTTTTATAATTAAAATTGGTAACTAAATAGTAACGTTTACTGGATAACAGAGGGCGCTTATTACATTAAAATAAATGTTCTAGAACAATCTACTAAAAATAATAAAATTTAAAGATTATACGGTAAATATATGTTATATTTACGATAATAAACCGATATCACGTTCATTTTTTGCTCCATATCGTGACTTACAATATCTTAATGCACAACCGGGCATATTTTCTTTAAAAATATTTTTTAAATATATAAAACGAATGCGTCTTGACTTTTTGACGATGTTACTAATACTAAACGACAAAAATCGGAGATATATCCTATAGGACATAAGTTACAGACGACAATTTTGCTACTGATGCCCGGTCTATTACTACTTTGGATAATACGTCTTTGGATAATATACTATATAGGGCATAGATGAGCCACTCTGACAATTTATTAGGTGACGAAACGAAGGAAGTTTCTTCTGCGCTTTTATAGGAGGCGCTGGCATTATAAATTACTGAAAATTACACTAGAGGACACACCTAGGTTTAGTATTATTTCGTACATATTTCAATAAAATTAAAATTAAATGAATTTAAATACTAATTGTTTTAAATAACTCATCATTTAGTTTGGTTAAGAGAACGATGGTATGACTTGCTTCGTTAATTCTCATATAATTATTTTATATACGTACCGGTGTATTTCAAAAGTTTGGTAGCATGATTTAGCTTTCGGTATAAATAATAAATACCAGCACTGGCGTCATCTTTTAATAGATAGTGTAAAAATATCGGGGAAAATAGTACTTTTACTGTGAGATGGCGCTAGTATCACCATAAAAGAAACCAGCTACTGAGAGCTTTCATACCCCTGGTTTTAGGTTATGTTTCGGTTGTCGTTTGTATTATTCATTCATTAGCAAAACATTACTACTGATATCGATATTTGAAAACGGTTTTCAATAACGATATGAAAACTAAATATTGGTTATGTAACCGTTGCAGCTAAAAACTGAAAACGCCCATGCTTACTTCCTAAGAATAAGAAAGGTAAATGTATGAACGGGCGTCAAGCTACTTCAGCAACATCAAGACATGACATTTAATTTTTGACAAACAGTGCTGACAACATAGGCAAATTATAATAACACCATAGATATAAGAAAAATAGAGAATATGAGATGTGGTCACGTGATCTGAAGCATGAAGTTATAGATAAAGATGGAGACCACACTCCGAATACCTACTTGAAGCTTAACCTATGTATTACTATCTCGCTCTCTGTGGGCAGACCCTCCCTTTCTAAGTAGGTAACCTTTATTTTATTTTTCCCAGGATATCGCTATAAGTAGTTGAGTTACATTAAGTGTTTTATATATAAATATCTATATCTCTGTTTACTACTAAGACCTAGCCTATATAGATTATATATTTTTGTACAATTTTTTTTGGGAATTTACTAGTTTTATGAAGAAAGGTTTTCATTTCCATGGGCAGGCCTATTTAGAAAATGTGGAAAATAAATATATCAGAGAATATTTTATAACTACCATTTCGATAATGTATTTTCTGGTTATTGTATACAATTCCTAAATGGTACCAACGAAATATAAAATTAAAATTTATTATAACCCCGGGTGATCAATGAATTGGGCAAACTATACCTGATTTATTGTTCAGTCAGACTAAATCTATTTCTGGACAATTATTTAAAAAAAATATCACGAGGACTAAAGCAGCGTAGCGGAGCTCCTGCCTTAGCCTTCTGACCTAACCCATCCGAGTCAGGCTACTCTGAGCTGAAATGTGTATAATACTATGTTCCACACATCCAGTTCATTTTAAGAATTATCTACAATTCCTAGGAATTTTATATAATAACGGATTTCATAGATTTCTAGTAACATATGTACTATAATAGGAACGATAACATATTATTATTTTGAGTTGTTATCAGGAAGATGCCGCTGCCCATCTCCTGTTTCATTTTCCCTTTGACACCTCTTACAATACCCTCGGAACGATATGGGGTAGTGGATATTCTCACACCGCCACTACATGGTTCTTTAAAAACCTTAAAAAAAATAAAAGCACATTCCATATTAAAATTATTTATTGAAATTTTTCACACCATGTGGATTACTCTGTGGCTTTTTGAAGTCCTTACAGATATGAGCAAAGCGCCCTTGAATAATATTTATTCAATTTCTGACTGACCCGTATACTTTTTAATAGTGTCCATTAAAGAAGACCTATCCTGAATTTTTTAGTTTGGCGCGCCACTTTTTGCTTAAGAATCTTAGTTTTCGTCTCAAATATTTCTTCTTTAGTACACTTTATTTTCACTTGCACGCCCTTATCAATCTTCGCGGGATCTTCGTATTCACTGCTGACCTAAGAAAACAAGAAAACTTTATGAAATCAGTATCTTTAGCATCGTACATCGTATTGCTCCGCTCATAAGGGTCATAGCGTGATGTTAGATAGCCTTCCTGAAGAATTGGTTTTAAAAATGCATAAAAATATTTTCAAATCAGACTGGTATAGTTCCAGAGATTAGAGAACTCAAACAAAAAAAAAGAAACATAATTCTTCTACATCATAATGTCAGTACAAATTTACATCACTTAATAGGTAACACATAATACACCGGAGCGTGCCTTCATGAGCACGCATAAATGAAGCATCAAACAAGAAGTTTTATGCTTAGTGTCGTAGTGACGGTTACCACACTGCGATTGGCACTAAAGAGTTTAAATATGTATGTGTTTTAAGCTATATAATACATTACGTAATGTAATATTAAGGTCATAATAAATACAAATAAAAGGTATGTATTTAGTAATAAAGGAAAAGGAAACTTACAGGTAATTTGTTGAGATTGCATAAATTTTCAAGAATTTTTCGACATTGTTTTTTACTAGTTTGGTCTTCAATATTACAGCCAGTACATTTCACTTCTGTGCAGAACTACTTTCATAAATGCCAGAACTAGTGCTTGGTACAGCCAGAGCAGCTATTTGCACAATAGACTCTTCATGTAATGCACTTGTTGTCTGGAAATAATAACATATTTTACAAAATGTTGCTTTATATCATACATTTAAACTACTACATTTATAAATACATAGTTATTATAAACGTTATTAAAGTATCAGAATAATAAGAAACAAAAACTAAATAAAAATAAATTGTCTACCAAAAGAACATATTATTATGTTACTAATTTTTAATTTAATATTATGAAATCTATGAAATCCATCATTATATAGAATATATAGAAGTGTACATAATTCCTAAATTTCATGCATTTCCGGTAACATAATAAGAAACATGTACATATAATTAGTTAAGGTCACACGGAAAGTCTCAGATACATCGTCAATATGGTCACACTACTTCAGTGCGATTTCTTTTAAACAAAAACAATAAAATTGTTCAAACTTAATTAAATTCAATGTAAAACTATTTGATCTTGACAAAGTTATAATTTACTAATATGTTTAAAACACTGATAAAACGTTTCATTAAAAAATTAAGTGAAAATACAAAAAAGTATGTTTACAAGTATTCAATGCCAGAAGTCACTATTTAAACACTTACGTGTGAAATCTTATATCACCTCCTGGACACCAACTACTGCCGCAACCACGTACTACACAAGTTTGCACCATTTCTTGAATTATAACAATAACGCGGGGGCGAAAAGCGGCCCACGGAGAGCCGCTTCGCTACGTTGAATGTAAGAGGAGGAATGTATGGTAAGGTAGATGAAGTATGTCAGATGATGGATGAACGTTGCATTGATATTCTGTGCGTGAACGAAACCAAGAGGAAAGGATGTGACACCACAGTTCATGGCCCCTACACGGCATACTGGTCGGGAGTCCCCCAAACCAGCCGAGGCTGTCAGGGAGTTGGTGTGATTCTTTCATCTCGAATGGTTGAATGTGTGATGGAGCATGAATGTGTAAGCCCAAGACTCCTCTGGATTAGGTTAAAAGTCGGACTCACTCGCTTGTTTATCCTTGGGGTCTATGCACCGACGGATCTGCGTGGAGGTAGGTCTTTAAAAACACAACAAGAGACAGAGGAATTTTGGGATAGCATGAGAGAGGTCTTGAATAAATGCGGAGAAAATGAACGGATCGTGATGTTAGGGGACTTTAATGGATGGGTTGGAGTAAAGCGTGATGGGTATGAAGGAGTTCTGGGTACGTTTGGAGACGAGAGAGTGAATGACAATGGGAGAAGCCTGCTTGAAGTATGCTTGGAATGGAATCTGTGCGTGGCCAACACGATGTTTGATCACAAAAAGATCCATTTGTATACAAGAGATGAGGGTGAGTCTAGAAGTATGATTGATTTTGTAAATGTGGATGTAAGACTGAGGAAGAAAGTGCTAGACACTCGGGCATACCGCGGTGTAGGCCTCGAAACAGACCACTTCCTGGTCATAGCCCGAATGCGTGGCCTCTTTAAAGGGTGGCGACACCGAGTGGCCGAGCCTACGAGTGTGTTGGACAGAGTAAAAGTGGAAAATCTACAAGAAAAAGAAAAGAAAGACGAGTATGTAGAGAAACTGACAGAAAGTTTTAAAGGGATAGAAGAGATAGGAGTGATTGAAGATTTGTGGGAGACATTTAAGAAAGGGGTCGTAAATGTTGCTATTGAGGTATGCGGGGTAGCTAAAAGAAGGAAAGGAAGAAAGAATGATAACGTGTGGATGGATAAAGATGTACAAAGGGTTGTGCAAGAAAAGAAGAAAGCGTGGTTGGATTGGTTAGCAACAAAAGCTAACCAAAAAGTTCAAAAGGCAACGGATGACGAGATAAAGGAAGCAAGAACGAAGTATAAAAGATTGAAAACAGCAGCGAAAGAAATTGTGTCTAGAAAGAAAGAAGAACGAAAGGATGATTTCGATAGGAGGCTCACTGAAGATTTCCAGTCAAACACTAAGTTTTTCTGGAAAACCATCAAAACAGCCAGAGGAAAAACTTCTACCTCGGAGCTGACTACAATCAGGACTCAAGATGGGAGCATTATAAAAGGAGAAGAATGTGTGTTAAAGAGATGGAAAGAGTATTTTGAAAGTTTGTTTGAAAGAGAGGAAGTGCAGGTACAGCATCTGCCACCCTCCACGGAAACTAATATAAATGTTGATGAAAATGAGATAAGCATGGAAGAAATAGTGAAAGCGTTGAAAAGTATGAGATTAGGTAAGGCTGCAGGGTATGACAGGATTACCGTCGAGATGCTGAGGGCTGGACAGGGCCTGGTGGCTAGTCAGCTGTACCGCCTTTTCAATCTGTGCTGGCGAAATGGGCAAGTACCGGGAGACTGGTGCAAAGCCGTAATAGTGCCATTGTATAAGGGAAAAGGGTCACGGCAGGACTGCATAAATTACCGCGGTATAAGCCTTCTCAGCGTCGTCGGTAAATTGTATGCGAAAGTATTGATTGAAAGGGTTGTGAATGAAACAGACGAGAAAGTATGGGATGCACAAGCGGGATTTAGAAAGGGAATCGGATGTACGGATCAGGTCTTTTCCTTGCGGTGCATAGCCGAAAAGTATTTAGCTAAAAACAAGAAAGTCTACTGCGCGTTCGTAGATCTAGAAAAGGCCTATGACAGAGTGGTGAGGAATGAATTGTGGTCAGCACTGTCCGTCAACGGTGTGAGCAGTATCCTCATACGAGCAATGCAATCTCTTTATAGGGATTCTAGTGCTTGTGTAAGGATAAACGGGACATATACTGAATGGTTTAATATCGAAAAAGGTGTTAGACAGGGATGTGTAGCGTCACCGTGGCTGTTTAATCTGTTCATGGACAATTGTTTGACAGATTTAAAAGAGAATGAAAGTGGGTTGAGAATGAATGAGTTACTCGTCAAATGTTTTCTCTATGCTGATGACCAAGTATTACTTGCCTCTTCGGCCGAGGAGTTGCAGGAGATGGTAACTGATATGAGTGGAGCTTTTGTTAGAAAGGGTATGAAGATGAATGTAAGGAAGACGAAAGTGATGGTGTTTGAAAAAGATGAGGCAGTGACAGACTGCAATATTGTGATTGAAGATGAACAAATTGAACAGGTGAAAGAGTTTGTGTATCTGGGTTCAAAGTTTACAAGAGATGGAAAGTGTGAGAGTGATATCGAAAGAAGAGTGAATGCAGGAAACATGGTGAATGGAGCTTTGCACTCCTTTATGAGCAGTAGGAAGGTGTCTAACAAGGCTCGTTTGGCTGTGCATGAGGGGGTGTTGGTTCCGACACTCATGTACGGAAGTGAAAGTTGGGTATGGCAGAAGAAACATGAAAGCAGAATAAATGCAGTTGAGATGAGAGCATTAAGAAGTATGATAGGAGTTAAACTGAGTGACAGGATAAGAAATAGTGAGATAAGGAAACGTTGTGGTCTGAAAGAAGATGTAGTGACAAAAATTGAGAAAGGTATGCTGAGATGGTTTGGCCATGTCGAGAGAATGAATGAAGAACGATTGACGAAAAAAGTGTATAAGGCGTGTGTGAATGAAAGTGTTGGAAGGGGTAGACCTAGGCGGACATTTCTAGACCAAATCAGGGACGTCTTGAAAAAAGGCCAGGTCAAGAGTACCCTAAACCGTAGAGCATGTATGAAGGGAATAATGAAAGTGGACGAAGCAAACCAAGTATGTAAGGATCGTAGCAAGTGGAAAGAACTGGTCTCTGCCTACCCCCACGGGAAAGAGGCGTGATTATATGTATGTATGTATGTATGTATTAACTTTAAATATCTCAAACGACGCTGTGAACTGCAAAGTAAACAACCGCCATATTTGTCTAATTTATGTTGACATATAGGGCTAATGTTGCCACATTACCGAACCCTTAGGAAATGGGATTGTAATTCACTGATTCGCTAACCCAATAATACATCCGAGACCTTCAATTTTGGAATTTTTAATGTAACTAATCGTAGATCAACTATTTATTTATTGGTACATTATTTTACAGAGCTCAACTTCTGATTTAGTTAGTGTGGAAATTATTTCTAAGAATTTACCGGGAGATTCAAATAAAAACATAGCAACATTGTGTTCCACACTAAAAAGAGAAGTCAGACCACATAGAGTGAGATAAAGATACGTAGGTATTTCACTCAAGCTGTTGTTCCAAGTGTGGCCTCCATCTTTATCTATAACTTCATGATCTGAAGTCGAGTGTTTCTCTAATATGGCGACGACTCCACCCACAAGATATAGTGTTGTATTTGTCGATATTTTCAGTATCGATACTATATAAATTATGACGTATTGTCTATCTCATAGGTATATATTAAATAAACAAATATTGGATCACTACACTATTGCATTGGGTTAATCCTGTAATAATAGTTCTATTGAGGTAATAAATAAATAAATCTTACGTTCAACTCAGAATAGGAAAGTTTTAAAACTGTAATTACTTTGAGATATGGTCAACAGTGACCGAAGAGATCAAGGAAAGAGTGGAGCATTAACTCCTTTCTTTTCAGAACACGTATACATCTTGCACCAGAATATTATACTGAGTTCGTGCAACGAGCTAACGTTTTTTAGTAACGACGGCAATCTGAACATAGGCACTCCATCCGTGCGTCCCTGGGTCGACGTATGCATTTTTTTTCCTCTGCAGAGATTAACGAAACCACCACTATAGGCAATGTATTAGGCTTCGTATGATTTTTTTTGTCCAGCCCATGCTGTCCCACTACTAAGCAGAAGTCTCCCCTAAGTTTTTTCAAGTGGTTTTGTACTGCACCACATCGAACCACGGTATGCGTCCAGGTTGCGTGAATTATATCATATATATAGGCTTTATGGCGGCTGGGAAGTTAGTTGCGAGCGCTAGTCCAGTACCTTCACGCTTCGCTTTACGTACAGTAATCTGAGACACCATCAAGTTTCCTTTCAACTATATCTGCACGGACTAGCGCTCGCACTTAACTTCCGAGCTGCCATAAAGATTTGACATTGACAACACATTTCTTTCGTCGTAATGGTCGATTACCAGTTCAAGTTACCATGAACGTGCAGTAGACTGACCTTTATCTTGATTTATTTAACGTTTGTGGAGTATGTGTTCTTTCATACATAGTTACTAGCCGTCATCTCTCTTTTTTTTATAATAAAGATTATTTATTTATTTATCTCAGTAATCTAATCGAGTTGAGCAGCCCCTTTCTAACCATATCACCGTTCACACAATCCATTAATCATTTAACTATCCTAACGTATTCCTCAATCTTCAGCATCCCATGTTCATACCATAAAAGTAAAGTAAAGTTGCAACCTATTTACGTCCCACTGCTGGGCACAGGCCTCCTCTCATTTCTGAGAGGAGTTTAGGGCAAGGAAATGTCCGCCGCGCTGCCCCAATGCCTGTTGGCGAACTTCATATGTCTTCTTTTTTTTCTTTTTATAGAATAATGGTGACAAACGAGCACACAGTCCACCTGATGGTAAGTGGTTGCTGTGACCCATAGACATCTACATCTATCCTCGTTTGCAAATCAAAATGTAGATGCGTTGTCACCAGTAAGGACTAAGGTGGAATGCCTCTTTTCCAGTAAAATGGGTATCCGGTTCTCTACACTCACCATACGAAACAAAGCAGCATTAAGCTGCTATTTTACGCTTGTATTCTGTGAGAGCGTGGTCCTTCCCTGGTCGAGCCGACCCATTCGTGCTACAACTATACTATTAATATAGCTGCAGCATGGCTCTACCACGTATAATATCTCTTCGTCTTCGAAATATTTTTATTTTTTTATTATTTCACAGACATGCAGGTTTCCTCACGATGTTTTCCTACGTGGTAAATCAGCACTGAAAATTGCAATTAACAATTTCATTGGTGCCGGCTGGGATGGAACCCGGGTTACTCGAGTTCTATGAAGCTTACAGCGAGCGCTAACCATCTGAGCTACCACGGCTCTCGTTCATACCATATGACAACCAATTTCCATGCAACATTTCGATCAATAGGGGTGGCTGCGCTACTTCAGACTTCCACTTCCATACTCATTTCTAATTATATCCCATTTGTGTAACACCACAAAATATCAATATTATAGTATTTACAACCTGCAAGTTGTAATGACTTCCACCAGTAGCGTTGTTGGTGCTGGATACTAGAGGTAAACGAGAGAGTAAGGATTAAAAATAAATAAAATAACAATAATGTATACTGATTTAAATCATTTATTCGTGACGAAATAATATTATTTAGTCAGAAAATTATTTTAGACACATGAACTACATCACCCTTAAGCCGAACTACATCCAGCGTTCTATTTATACATTCTTTTTCAAAAAGCAAGGAGCATATTCTTCTTACTACTGCAGGTTTAGTGTTTTCCTGGTTTATATTATCAATCCACAATTTTTGAAGGCCTTCACTTTTTGGCAACCTAAAATTGATATTATGCATCCTTAAGTACCAATCAAAAATAATCTTAACATCATCAAATCTTGGATGAAAAAAACTATTATAGAAAATTTATGATTTACACTGTTTTCAAGTTCTTTCCTTAAATGAAAGGCTCTCAATTGATCGTTTGAGTAAATATACAGTTTATGTATTTAAAACGTTATTTGATCATATGACTACATTAATATTACTGTTAAAATTTATATCGATAATTTCAAAACATGACAGCACGTGAGGGCAACACTATGAAATGTATAAAAATGTAAACAATCAAAATGTTTACTTGTTTAAATTTACATGAATCATCATCATCATCATTACAGCCCTTCACAAGTCCACTGCTGAACATAGGCCTCCCCCAAAGAATGCCACAAAGCACGGTCCTGAGCCACCTGCATCCATCGACTTCCTGCATGTCTTACCAGGTCGTCACTCCATCTCGTGGGGGGACGCCCTACACTTCGCCTACCGGTACGAGGCTGCCACTCGAGAACCTTTCTTCCCCATCGGTTGTCGGTTCTTCGAGCTATATGGCCGGCCCACTGCCACTTCAGCTTACTAATCCGTTGGGCTATGTCGGTTACTCTGGTTCTACTGCGGATATCCTCATTCTTAAGTTTATCACGCAGAGAAACTCCGAGCATAGCCCTCTCCATAGCTCGCTGAGCGACCTTGAGCTTCCTCATACGGCCAGCAGTGAAGGACCACGTCTCAGTTCCATAAGTCATCACTGGCAACACGCACTGGTTGTACAATTTCGTTTTCAGGTTTTGAGGTATGTCTGACGAGAAGATGTGTCGTAGCTTCCCGAACGCTGCCCAGCCGAGTTGAATCCGTCGATTGATCTCTCGGTCGAAGTTGGACTTACCTAGTCGGACTATTTGTCCCAGGTAAACATACTCGTCAACAACTTCGAGCTTAGTGCTCCCAACAACTACCGGCATAGGTGTGACATGGACATTGAACATGATCTTTGTTTTGTCCATGTTCATCTTAAGACCTATCCGTTGGGAAACACTATCGAGGTCATTGAGCATAGTGCTTAGGTCCTCCAGCGATTCTGCCATAAGGACTATATCGTCGGCAAATCGAAGGTGAGTGATGTATTCGCCATTGATGTTGATACCGTATCCTTTCCAGTCCAGAATCTTGAAAACGTCTTCCAATGCAGCGGTGAAGAGTTTCGGGGATATGACGTCACCCTGTCTTACACCTCTCTGCAATTGGATAGGTTTCGTACTCTGGTTCTGTACTCGGATAGCCATCGTAGCCCTACTGTACAAGCACTTCAACACTTCGATATACCGACAGTCAACTTGGCACCGCTGAAGGGACTGCAGCACCGCCCAAATTTCGACGGAATCAAAGGCTTTCTCATAGTCCACATACGCCAGACATAGTAGCAAATTGTACTCTTCGGACTTCTGTATAATTTGCCGAAGGGTATGTATGTGGTCTATGGTGCTAAAGCCCTTTCGGAAACCGGCTTGTTCGGGAGGCTGGAAGTCGTCAAGTCTGCGCGCGAGACGATTCGTAATGACTCTCGAAAACAGCACGTAGACGCGGCTCAGAAGGGAAATCGGTCTGTAGTTCTTCAAGAGAGCGTTGTCACCTTTCTTGAAGAACAAGACCACCGCACTTCTGCTCCACGCCTCCGGTGTAATGCCACCATGGAGGACGGAATTAAAGAGCTTCTGAAGGACTTCAAGTACCGGTCTTCCACCCGCTTTCAGAAGCTCCGCTTTAATTTCATCCTCGCCTGGGGCCTTACCGTTTTTAAGGTGCTGGAGAGCCATTCTAATCTCGCTCAGACTGACGTCCGGGATATCTTCGGAATAGTGTCGGATGAGACTCGCTCTTGGATCGTTACTCCCACTTGCGTGTGGCTCCAACGATGACGTGTACAGCTGCCCATAGAACCTCTCAATCTCACTCAAAATCTCAGGTGTCCCGGAAACGATGCTGCCACATTCCGTCTTCAGCTTTGACAGTTGGCTCTTTCTGGCAGACAGATCTCTGGCAAAGACTTTGGAGCCTTGGTTCCGCTCGATCGCTTCTTCAATACGAGCTGTATTGAAGTTGCGTAAGTCCCGCCGCATGCATTTGGAGATCTGTCTGTTCAGATGCCTGTATGCTGTCAAGTCTGTTGAAGAATGTAGCTTCATCTCTCGTCTAACAGCCATGAGATTAAGAGTGTGATCGGAGAGTTTTTGTGTTCTTCTGCGGCGGGTCTTGCAGAACTTAGCTCCGACCGCATGGACAGTTTCCACGAGCTTGTCATTCATATCGTCCATTTCATTGCAGTCTTCTAGGCACTGAAAACGGTTTTGTAACTCGAGCTGAAAGATTTCGGGACTTTGGAACAGAGCACGAGGGGGACGGAGCGTTGACTTCATTAGACGAGACCTCTCCAACTTAACATTTAGGTTCAGTGTGCCTCTAACCATTCGGTGATCGCTACCAGTTTTCACCCTCGCGATCACGGAGACATCACTGAACAGTTGTCGTCTGGTCGTCATAATGAAGTCAATCTCATTTTTTGTCGAACCGTCGGGGCTCGACCAGGTCCACTTCCTGTGGGGCCGCTTCTGGAAGAAAGAGTTCATCATAAAGAGTCCCTCTTTCTCCATGAAGTCGGCCAGCTGCTGGCCCCTTGGGTTCCG
Organism: Parnassius mnemosyne; assembly: GCA_963668995.1. NCBI lineage: Eukaryota > Metazoa > Arthropoda > Insecta > Lepidoptera > Papilionidae > Parnassius > Parnassius mnemosyne. The sequence goes on along the minus strand of CAVLGL010000104.1, from coordinate 47,855,993 downwards.
TTGCCCTATTCCAAATTTCCCTACTTTCAGCTCACCGTTCTCTCTTGTACCAAGTTTTGCATTGAAGTCTCCCATTAACACCGTATATTGGGTTTTGGAGGAATGCATGGCTCTAGAGATATCCTCATACATTTCCTCCACCTCCCCATCGGGGTGTGCCGAGGTTGGTGCGTAAACCTGTATGACCTTCAGCGAATACCGTTTGGTGATTCTGAGTATAAGGTACGCAACCCTCGTCAACACACTCCCGATCTTTACAACGTTGTTAACGAGAGACTTGTGGACGATAAATCCGACACCTCCTTGGGACAGATGGTCGCCCTCCCGGTGATAGAGCAAGTTGCCGGATTCGAGGATTACCGTGTCCTCCCCCTCTCTTCGGACTTCGGATAATCCTATAATATGCCAGCGCAACTTGTCTATCTCTTCATCCAGCTCCACGATCTTCTCGTCAGTCCTCAGGGTGCGTGCGTTGTACGTTGCCAGGTCGAGTCGACTAAGGTGGCAACCGAACCTCCGCCGGAGATTCTTAGCACCCCCTGCCCCGCCGTTACCATGGTCGCCACCGTAGCCAGGAATAGCGGGGCCGCCTGGGACTGGGGGCCGTCTCTTTGTTACATTCATAGGGGGGTATTTGCCATAGTTGCCACGCTTGGCGAGCGGGTTGGCAACCGCAGTTTTTTTATTGTAATTTTGGCTATTATCAGGAAGATGCTGCTGCCCATCTCCTGCCTGTTTCCCTTTGTCGCCTTTTACGACACCCACGGGAGGATATGGGGTAGTGGTATTCTTGACCGCCACTACACGGCTAAATTTACATGAATAGTCTATTGTAATTAGTAGTTAATAGTTTATAATAATTCTAGATAATAGCGGAAAACACGACTTAGAACCCATAACATGAACACGAAACGCAATTCACACGAAAAAATATACGATTATGGAAAAAAATTACAACTTATCTAAAAAAAACAATCCTTCTTCATTTTTCGAGAATTTGAATTACATCCATTGATGCAACACTTTGTCATGTTGTTTTTGCTCAATTACCCTTTACTAATGAACAAAAAAAGCTCCAAAATAGTCAAAATTCACTGTAACACTGAAAAATAACTCCGAACAAGGCTTAGATGACAGATTGACAGACGAACTACCACAAATGAACGTCATCCTAAAATGGCGTCATGCTTCAAGGTGGCGCTTGGTGAAATTTTGAAAACTGTCAACAGAAAATTGAAGTCTAAGATATGTACTTATCTTTTTTACATTTGAAAATCATGGCGTGTGAGAATGAGATAGATATATTTTTGTGGGCATGATTCATGTTTGCATGATATTTGTATAAAGCGCTTATTACTTTATTCAATTTTTAGTAAATCTAATTAGGAAATTGGAAAGTGTAATCATAGTTAGAACAGTTAGGATCCGATTTAATTAAAGTTGGAGGTCCCGACCGCTCTACTTTCTAAATTGTCTACAATTTAGGACAGTGTAATCGCAACGTTACGATTTAGAACGACCAGTCGGCGCCCGCGCTTCGACCTGAGTGGATGTCTTGGCGGCGCGTGCGACATTTTTTTGCGATGGCGAGTGAAGCGACAGAACTGAGCAGTGGTTCGTGTGGCAGCATGTCCACAAAAAAAGAGGTGTTATTACAAATTATAGACCTGTATAGGGTAAATGCCCTATTTGTATAATAAAAATGATGAAAACTATTTAAAAAAAGCAATGCGTGAAGAGGGCTTTAAGGTGTTCCCAGCATATTCTCATTTATCTATTTTTAATATCCATTGTTCCCACCACGGCTAAGGCAAATCCTATTTTCTGCTGTTTTGATAAATACGGCGCCATCGATCAAACGTGCAACCCCGTCGATACTTCTTTTACGAATGTGCTTAGTCACAATTTAGAATTCAATTTAGTGTAATGTGATCACTAGCTTCCAATTTAGGTTCCTAATTAGATTTTCTAAAAATTGGATAATATAATAAGCGCTTAACCAAAAAATATATATGCAATTTACTGCTTATCCTCTATTTTTCTTATATCTATGAATAACACTGACTTATAGGTATAAATCTATATGTATAATAATGCTATTATGGAGTGTAGAGAGAAGGAGGACCATCTCTATATAAGAAAAGTGTACCTAAAAACGCGTCTAATAAAGGTGGCGCTGCAGTAGCATAGGATAAATTAAAAAAAGCGCCAAAATTAATTAGAATAAGATGGAGAAATAAACAAGGACCGACCAATCCGCTTGGTTTTGTACTACGTAAATAGTTGAGGTTTTGTATACTGGCATTTTACTAACTACTCTAGTCATGAAATTTTTTAAATATTAGAATTCAGCTGACTTCACCCCGTTTAAAATAGCTATATTCATATCGTAGTTTATCAGACTTCGGCGCTATTGTGATAGGGTTTGGAACCTCTATTTTCAGTAAATAGTAGGTCACTTTTTCTACTTTCCCCCCTTATAAGATGGTTCTCCTTGTACTCTACGCTCCATAAATGCTATAAATCCACTGACATCTATATTCTATATATGGACCTTCGAATATACTTATAAGTCTAAGGTTCCATAGTGTCTACTGTATGCTTACACATTCTACTGTCTAAACCATAGATGTGTCAACTCGGAAAAATTACGACTCGAATTAACTCGATTAAAATTTATTTTCACAAATTATTTTTTTATAAATTTGTATTTCTGTCTAGCTCTTTAGTGGTTATCCAAATTACCTAACTTATTATGTAGGATTTAAATAAATATACTTAATATGTATTTTTCGTTTTAATCTTAGTTATAGCAAGTACCTGTATTTAGCAACAAAACTAGCAATAAGCTATTAACAGTTATCACAGTCAAAATATTCTTGAATATAATTTTTATCATATTAAATATATTTATTGTAAGTTAAGTGTTGCATTTGGCGTTAATTTAAAATATGATGTATCTAACAACTTAACCACCCTTTTCGGGTATTACAATAATAGGTATGTGACTTACATAACCATAATTATCATAATTAATCAAAATTATAAAATAAGTTGAATTACGTAACTTAGCTATTATAAAATTCTAAAGAACAAATTGTTTTGGTTGTAGCTAAATACCTACTCTTTGAGACACAAAGCGCGCACACAAGGAATGAATCGCCCTCTTACTCTTTTGCTGGCTTACTTGATCCGTTAATGGACAGCAGCCCAAACTCGAGTTAGGGAGATCCAACAAGAGTTAAGCACAACTCGAGTTAGTAACTCGAGTTAACGAGTTGACCCATCTCTAGTCTAAACTTGCTACATATATATTTATCTATGTTCTAAACTCTATGCTAAACAAGAAAGAAAGAAATTGACAGTGACAGAAATACTACATATTTATTTATCTATGCAGAAATAAAAAAATCTTCTTTATTGTTTTCGTAACGTTTTAAGCTTATTAAATGTAATTGTAGCTGTGTGTTTCAAAAAGGGGTCTTAAACATTACCAGAAAAATGACTTCTATACCTTCATCAACAAAGGATGTTTCGTTTGACGAATTCTATACCGAGGTATAACCTATTTTATAATTTATTACGTATATACTTCTATTATTTATTTACAATATAGCCTTCCTAAAAGTTGTTAGTAATTTAACTACTATATAAGTCCATACTAGTAGTAATGCTTATTCTTAGTTTCTTACTTTGTTAAAGCCTTAGAATACAACGCAACTGTTAAAGAGCTTTAGTTTCGAAACTAATTGGTTCTCTTTCTTAAGAGATGATGATTTTGTTATTTAAAAACGTGTTAAAATGATAAGAATGTTAATTATTTTAAGTATATAATATATTTCCAATTAATTCTATGGCATATGTTTGTGCTGGTTGGCTGTGTTGCTGACTTCGGTAATATCAGGAAGCGGATCTAAGTATTCGCCTTCTTACTTCCCTGAGAAAGCTTTGAACTTTAATTGAATACTAAAGCCTTTATCACCCTGGTTTTGCTCTTTTACCTGAACTGCATCATCTTATAAATCCACCAGTTTCTGTATATTTTGTACACTCTCTGGATCATAGAATAGCACACAGAGTTCTGGCCACTTGACATTGACTTCGCCTAGTTTTGAGCAGCCCCAATTCAAGTTGATTCAGCTTCAAGGTACCATACTCTAAAAACTGTAGCTAGTGCACATTCAAATAAGGCTATAAATTGAAATTGTTAAAACAGATTTCTGAGATCAGGTCAGATTGCCATCTCGCAAGTCAAGATAATGAATGTTTTATAAATTTTATTTAATTTTCTAATATCTTGATTTTGATTCCTAGGATATCATTGCCCTATTATTTATTTATATAGTATTTTTTTTTTCATAGGTGAAAGAAATAGAGAAAAGGGATTCTGTCCTCACTCCAAAACAGCAAATTGAGAGACTTTTACGTCCTGGATCAACATATTTTAATCTTAATCCATTTGAAGTGTTGCAAGTGGAATGTGATGCAACACTTGATGAGATTAAAAGGAAGTATAGAAGACTGTCGATTCTTGTTCACCCAGACAAGAATATGGTAAGTGGAAATTATTTCAAAAAATATTCTAATACTGTCATATGATGTCTATTAATATTTCTTTAAATATTGGAATATATTGCAAAGCTATGTTATGCATAAGCAAATTATTAATACATAGTTAATTGAATAGAAATACGATTTGAACTTTGGTCAAAGTGAATAAAATACAAATTTCCTGTGTTTGAGAAATTTTACAATAGGTATATTAATGTTAATCATTTCTTCTTTTGTATATTTATCTTAAAACTTTTATGCATGTCAGCTTAAAAATAGCAAGTATGTTGAAGCGAAACAAGGTTTCTGTTTTGTAAAATATTGTGTTACTATATCTTTTTTCACTTTACTTGTCAGAAAATAATGTACATAATCTAAGCGTTTTATCATTACACCACTTAACTGAATTATCTCTTTGCCGCTGAGATCCTAGTCATGTAGTTGAGACGGTTACCCCCGTCAATATTTCATTTTTATCCACAGATGGGAACGAAAGCGTACCACAGAGGACCAGTTGCAGCCATTCCATAGGTAAGGTATGATGTGAAACAAATGCATGGATGGATGGAGACGACTACCAAACTGTTTCAGTAACTTAACTGTCACTTATGTACTTGAACATAAATTAATGTGTAAATACTAGTACTACATCAATAGAATAAACTGAAGGGCATATTTTTATTAATTCTTTTTATAGGACCTTACCACCTACTGTATGTTTATAGCCCTATAGACTAATTTAAAAAATATAGACTAGATTCTCTCTCACATTAGTAATTCCAACTATCTTTATGAAATTCTTGGTGGTTATTCTGACAAGTAAATTCTTTTTATTGCTGAATGAAAACTTATTATCAATAGTGTTTCACTATGCTGTGTAATGGTGTAAAACGGTTTTCAATAGTTTGTGTAAGGATTGCTTACTCAAAGTATTAAGATATCTGTCAATCAATGATACAATTAATTACAAAATTCTGTACATATGAAGTTGGTAGCCACGGCTATAGATTATCCTATACATTGTAAAAATAATCAACTAATAAAATTATAATGGCTTCATACTGCAGGGACTTAGAGGTTGGCTGTGAGAGGTGGGTTTGAACCCCTCATGGAACAACTATTTGTAGTGCCTACAAATAATTGTTGCTGGTCTGGATGTGATGTCCAATTTATAGTACAATGCTTCTACAGTAGAGGAAAAATTCTAACTTCTCTTAAAATAAAATTTCCATATTGCAATAACCTTATAGATTTCATGCAATAAATAAAAGGCAAATTATACACTTGGAATAAATAAACCAATTAAAATATATACTAAATAGAAACACTAGAACTTTGAACCTGTATTTTCATTTACAGGATGACTCTGAAAGAGCTCAGCAAGCTTTTGAAATTGTAAACAGATCTTGGAAGATATTGGAAAATGAAGAGACACGGAAGAAATGCTTGGATGTATATCAAGAGGCAAAAGAGCGTACTGACCATATGGTGAGACAAAATATTTTTTTTTTATTAAATGATGAAGATTTTTTAACTTTATATGTTATTGGTAGTTTGATACTCCCTAGTGTATTGACTAAGCGTTTTGATGTAGAAATGCTGGTCCCAGGTCCGATTTCCGTACAGAGCAAGTATTATTGTATGATTTGAAAATACTTACAAATAATTTTTTTGGATTTCGATGTTTTTTCATATGCAGTTTATTATAAAACTATTCAACCATATTTAACCAAAAAGCAGGATTGGCTGATTTAAATCATGATTTTAATAATGATTTAAAATACAATTTAAATCCCTTGATTTTGATTAAAAAAATCATTGATTTAAATCAACATGTATAAATGAATGTAATAGGCCGAAAATGAAATAAAACTGGCTTAAAATAAGGTAAAATTTATAAAAAAATAAACAATAAATTTTATTGTTTTATGTTATTCTTATTATTATACTATAATAGTGTTATAAACTTTGGAAAATCAACAAAGACTGAAGTGGTCTGCAGGTGTCATAAACTTAGTAAAATCAACAAAAGATTTTTCTTTTAGAAGTTCACACTTAAGATATGAACAGTAATTAATACAGTATTAATTATTTTACTCTTAATCAGTCTCATACATATGTATTCATAAACTTTTAATCCTACTATGTCAAAAAGTGTTACCAACTTGTGAATTTTAAAATATACAAAAAATCAAAAAAAGTCAAAAATTTTTCCATCCCTGCAAAAAGAATTTTATATTTCATTACATTTAAGTAGATTGTAATCAACATAATCCAATCAATCAGCAAGCTGAAGTGGCAAAGGACCGGTTGTTCGAAGAACCAACAGAAAAAGGGGATGAAAAGTTCTCCCACCCCACATACCGTATAGTGGCACCCACATACCATACATAGGCTTACTGTTTTTTTATTATTTTATATTGCATATCATGTTTTTTTTAATTTAAAAATGGCATCAAATATTTTTTAAATCATGTTTCAGATTGAGCAAAAGCGTAAAAAATTCAAAAAGGAAGGTCGTTTAGGAGAAGGAATACCAGAAGATGACCCCATAAAGTACAGGCATGCTGTTTATGTCATGACAATGAAGGTATTTTTATTGAATTGAAAACTAAGAGTAATTTTAACATCTTTTTAAAATTCTTGAATAGACTTATTTAACTAGAACCTTTAGCAAAAGTCTTCCTGCTAATTTACTCTTTATTAATTTTTTATTTATTATATGTGATAAATCATTCAAACTCAAGTCAGTTGGGCGAGAGAGAGTGGTGATAATTTTTTTTTTATAGAAATAGTGTGACAAACAAGCACACAGGCCACCTGATGGTAAGTGGTTGCTACGGCCCATAGACATCTACATCTATCCTCATTTGCGACTCAAAATGCGGATGTGTTGTCAGCCTTGACAACTAAGATGGAATGCCTCTTTTCCAGTAAAAAGGGTCTCCGGTTCTCTACACTCACCATACGAAACACAGCAGCATTAAGCTGCTATTTTACGCTGGTATTCTGTGAGAGTGTGGTCCTTCCCCGGTTGAGCCGACCCATTCGTGCTACAACTATATTATAAATATAGCTGCAGCTTGGCTCTACCACGTACACTCTTAATATTATGAAAACGTCTTGCAGTAGCAACTTCATTTCAGTAGTGCACATCATCGCAAGCACAATGTGGTTATGACTATTGGTGTGGTAGGAGGTTTAATTGGTAATGAGTTTAGAAACTCTGTTTTTTATCAACTTTTGTCGAACAGACTAGGTTGTAAGACTCTTTTAATATAATAATTAAGAAGTCTACTAGGCTTACTCAAATATCTATATCACCATGTTATATTAACGAATTTCTTTGTTCCAAGAGAGTGATACCAACCCAAACATACTGAAGTACTGGGGTCGTCTTGAATTTCATTCAAAACTATGTCATCATAGTCCTCTCGGGGTCTTCCACCTAGGTTTCGAACATCAAGTAGTCCCTCCGAATATGCCTGACGTACATCGACGAAAATGCGGTGATCCAGATGACTTTCGGCATTTGGATACCTTTCTTGATAAAGCCTGGCTGCAGAACTAGCGTTACATCCACATTCTCCGTAGATAAGGTGCATGTTCGTATATTCTTCAGCTGAGTAGAGATAAGGCATGATTCGGATTACCCGAAGTATCATAGAAAACGCAAATCACTGGTTTTTATCGGCTGCAGAGTTGCAAAACACAATATTCAGGTTTCACAATCATAAGTCCAGAACGAAGCCAGGTCAGTAAATAAACAAAAATCAAGTCCAAATTCACAAAGCCAAAATCTTTGTACGGAAACCGGAGCAACACAAATACAAAATATGCGCGTTAAACAAAGAACCGTAGTGTCCTGACCAATAAAAGACGAACAACCGACAAGCGCCACCTGTCTCGTTCTAACTCACTTTTTTCATTCAAAAACATCGAAAAAGTCTGTTATTTGCTTGTTGAAAAAATTTAATTATTTTTTGTCGAAGCTCTGTAATATTAGGGAATATGTTTTGAATACACCTTTAGTTCTACTTACTTCCCTATCTTCTGTCTCGCTTGCACTTACATGCAAGTGCAAGAATTAATTATATGCGTCATAGCAACTAAAGCTGAGAACCTAAAACTAAAGATGACGCATAGAATCGTATTGTATTGTAAGTTTGAATGGGTTTTGTTTAATACCAAAATTTGATAAAAAAATGAACTACTTTTTACTTTTCTGTGGATATTAGGTCCGAAATCGACCAAATCAGCGTGAAAACGAATTATTTTTCATTACATTAATCGAACGGACGAATCATTTAAAAAATATATCTTATTGAGTAATTTACACAAAATCTACCCTTTGCGAGAAAAAAAATTATAACACAAAAAATTGAATTAGATGTACCATTACCAAGTATTATACCATTTTGAAATCTACATGAATTGCGCAACTTTTGAATACAGTTACCAGTTCCATGTGGGTACATTTTTTTACAGGGTGAAGGGTCCAACTTTCTCGATAAAACTTTAATGTTACATTTTTACATTTTTTCCAATTTTTATGTATTTATTTCTACTAAACCGTAATAGGTACTGAAAAATGAAATAGTAGGTATAGTAGGCATATCATTAGGCTATACAAAACAGAAAAAAATTAAAATCGGTCCTCATTTGCAGATAATAATTTCGCAAAGGGTGAATTTCTGGAAAAATGTATAAATCACCCTTTATCTTTTAAATCACGCAACTTGGGTATAGGACTTAATTTTTTTTGAACATTCTTTCCATGGTCTACAACCCCCTTTCGTTTGATCGTTACGTTCTGGGACACCTTGTATAAGGAACAACAATGGTCCTAGTATAGACCCCTGCGGCACACCACAGCCAACTTTTTTAGGTTGACTTTCAAATGCTCCAATTTTAACAATTTGATACCTATCATGTAAATATGATTCGAGGATTTTGAGTGCTTTTCCAGCAATCCCTACATTTTTAAGTTTGTTAAGTAGTCATTTGTGGCTTACCGTATCAAAGGCTTTTTTAAGGTCGATAAATATGCCTAAAGCTATTTGCTTTTTTGCCAATACTTTCCCTAATTTTAGTTATTAAATCAATGGTAGCAGTCAATTTGTTAGACTTGGTCGAAAACCATACTGTTGATCTATAACAAAGTTTATTTTGTTTAAATATTCATATAGCCTGAAGTAAATATTTTATTCGAACAATTTAGAGATTACTGGTAAAACCGGTATTGGTCGGTAATTGCTAGGATCAGTCTTATCATAAATTGGTGTTACCTTTACTATCTTTAGGCTTTCTGGAAAGTAGCCATTTTCCAGACACGTGTTAATGCAAGATTTTAGGTTGCCCTTTATTAAGTGTTTAATACAATTCATTGCTTTTATTGAATGGTATGTATTCCCGAACTAGTATTGCTAATTAAATTATGAATAATTGTTGTAATTTCGTGGTGTATACATGGTCTAAAGTTATTAAATTTATTTGTATTACCTTGGGAAATATCAGTTATCATGTTTTGTTTTTGCATTATTTTATCTGCTAGAGAACAACCTATGGGTGAAAATAAATCACTTAACGCGTTACAAACCTTGAATCCGTTAGTTATAATTTTAGAGTCGATATTAAGCTTAGGGAGAGCGCAACTCTTTGAATTTTATTTGTAGCCATACTATTTATTGTAGTCCACACTGTTAACTTTTTTAGATTTGATATTTAAGAAAAAAAATCCGCAACCAACATGAAAGTAGCAGAATTATTATAAGCCTAGCTAACAAATAAAATATATGAACCTTACCAAATCATAAATGTGAAAATTGACCTTAATAGCCACAGTTAGCAGAGTTATAATGGAATTTGCATAGAGTTACCTTTAGACACTTCTATATATTATATAATAATTTTTTTCACCCTTACTAAATTCATCAGCTATTGGTCACATCTGACTTTAATAGTAATGAGATATAAGCATTTACACACGATAGAGAGGGGCTATAATTGGTAATTTTTTGCTTCTGCTGCCAAATTGATTATGTACGATCGTTTACGCTAAATAAAACTATAAATGGAAGGGTATTATACATTACCTCAACACATGACTTTATATATATATATATATATATATATATATATATATATATATATATATATATATATATATATATATATATATATATATATATGTATATATATATGTATATGTATATGTATTATAAACTTTAACAGTGTCAAGGCATTCCAACTAAGTTCTCAGGGGTGACAATGCATTTTCATTTCGATTCTTAATATAGGATATATGTAGATGCCTATGGACCTCAGTATCCACTACCTAGTACCCATCAGCTGGTTTGTTACTCTTACTTTAATAAACAAAAGTCGGAATAGAGTAGATTAGTAACAGCAAATCATGATTATGTACGTCACATTTGTTCTTTTCAGTTGTTTGCGGATATGGAACGCAAGAGGCAACACCTGGAAACGAGAGATATGGAGGAAAGGAAACGAAAGCGTGAAGCGGAAATTGAACAGGAAGAGCAAATGTCTTTAGAGAAAGAATGGGCGAAAAACTTCGAGGTATTCTGATTTAAAAAAATAATGTTACCTACTCCCACAATCCCACATTGAGAATCTCACCTTTATCTGTAGAACATGTTATAATTACATATAGTATGGTTCTATTCCTTCTCATTTTCGATAAAGATTATTGTATTGGCTTTGGCCTATTTGCAGTTCCTTTCTCCATTTCTTGTCGAGACAGAGGATTCCCGTTTTGCAACAGTAGTAGAATTTTTTATAGATTTAGGGTGACAAGTGAGCACACAGCCCTCCTGATGGTAAGTGGATGCTGTGGCCCGTAGACATCTGCATCTATTCTCGATTAAGAAATCAAAATGCAGATGCGTTGTCAACCCTGAGGACTAAGATGGAATGCTTTGTATCTAGCAAAAAGGGTTCTCTACACTCACCATACGAAACACAGCAGCATTGAGCTGCTATTTTACGCTGGTATACTGTGGGCGAGTGGTCCTACTCCCGTCGAGCCGACCCATTCGTGCCACAACCATGACCATGCAGCGTGGCTCTACCATGTAAAAACATATGTAGATAAAAAATATTATAATTTCTTACGTCGGAAAATAGTTCATTCTATTTTTAATTCAAACTGGCGGCTTGCAGTGCGACAGCTTACTGTTAAGCCACTGGACTACTGAGGCGTCAAATATTAGTAATCAAAATTTGTTGATATTAGCTTACCATGTAGTTACGGTGTAAGAATATTCATTATCCCATATCATCCTGTGATTATCGTAAGAGGCGACAGAGGGAAACAAATTAGGTTAAAATTGCGTTTGTCAACCAGCTTGCCGAGCGTGGCACCTATGGCAAATATCCCCCCTATGAGGCAATCTATGAGGGAGACCTATGTTCAGCAGTGGACTATTAATGGCTGTAGCGGTTACGGATATTAGCTTTGCAATATACTAATAATATACGGGCTCAAGTTACAAATCTACAAATAACTTTTTTCATCATTTCGATCTGTAATAGGCCATAGCTGACCTTCGCCTTTTTTCCAACTATAAATCATCCAATACTCTACCGCTACCCTTTCTTGACACCTTTTTTTTGCTTTGGCTCGACCGGGAAGGATAACGCTTTCACATAATACCAGCTTCAAATAGCAGCTTAATGCTAATGCTGTCGTCGCAGCTTAATGCTAAATCGTATGGTGAGTGTAGAAAACCGGAGACTCTTTTTACAGGAAATGAGTCATTCCATCTTAGTTCTCAGGAGTGACAACGCATCTGCATTTTGTTTCTTAATCGACGATAAATATAGATTGTCTATGGACCACATCATCCACTTACCATCTGGTGGACTCTGTGCTCGTTTGTATCTTTTTTTCTTTTTTATTTAAAAACTATTGGTCTAACCAATATAAAGGTTACAAAGGGCGTACTTAATGCCAGTCAACCAATGGCGTAGTGAGAAATTAGTGGCAGGTGGCTTCAGTAACTCAATATAATAAATTTATATAGATACTAGCTATTCCCCGCGACTTCGCCCGCGTGTAATTTAGGGCTTTAATTATATTGCTCAGAACCCTATTTCTTTTTCTCAAACATAAGTAGCCAAAGTTACTCCTTAGAACATCAACTATCTGCCAGTGAAAGTCCCATAGAAATCGGTCCAGCAGTTTCGGAGATTATCCGGAACAAACAGACAGACAGACAGACCGATAGACAAACAGACAAAAATTTTAAACACTGTATTTTTGTTATAAGTACCGTATATACATTCATATGCATTTATTAAAAAGCTGTTATTTTAACATTACAAATAGACACTTCAATTTTATTTATTTGTATAGATAACAATTATTAAAATAAGGCTTATAAATTACACAAATGCATATGAATACAAAGAAATACATAATAATCCATATATAACAATTATCCTTAATACATATATAGATACATACATAATATGTCTGGATAAAGGTAGCAGTATTGGTATTATGCTGACGACATTGTTTTTGAGAGATGTTCCCGGACCAATCTAAAAAAATATATACAAAAATAACCACCTTTATTGAGGTGGTAGGACTCCTTTTGTCTAGGTAGGTACCACCTTCTTACTATATCTGGTGCCAAGCAGCAGTGTATGCATTGTTGTGCTCCGGTCCGAAGAGTATAGAGAGCCAATAGTTACAGGATGTGAGGCATTCCATCTGAATCTTCAGAGGTGACAATGTATGTGTAGTATTCTTTGCTTGAAAATTGTCTGCTGGTGACCACGGAATGCAGGAGCCACTTAAAATCAGTTAGAGTGTAAGTTCATTTGTCATTTCAGTTTTACGAACAAACAACCTGTATATACTACCTAGCCCATCTTGCACCAACACCATGTCATCTACCATGAGGATGCAGTAAATAACAGATTGTACTGCTTGCAGGAATCTCGACAAAACCGTGTGGATAGTTGGAAGAACTTCCAATCGGGCAGCAAAGAAAAGAAAAAGAAAAAAATTATGGGATTCAAACCACCCAAACCAAAACCTGAAAGCAGATAACTTGCATACAATGCATTAATTTTATTTTTCTTTTTAGGATATTCTAGCTTAAAGTACATCTGTCTACATACATTTTCAAACCTGTACAAATTATAAACGAACGGAGTTACAAAAAAAGGATTCAACACACAAAACCTAATTGTTATATGGAAGTGTGATATTAATGGCGTGCTTCATTCAATTTGTTTGTAATTTTGTTTTTATAAGAATTGTTTTTACTATATGAAATAATTAATATTTTGGTATATAAACTCATTTTGATCTGAGTGTTCATTGAATTCTTTTTGTGTAACTACGTTCAAACAGGATGTATACCATAGATTATGCTGTTTAAAACTACTAGTACCTGGGCGACCGAGCTTTGTTCGGCGTTATCAAAGAAAAAATTAGGATATGGAAACCTTACCTATGTGAACTTGGAAAGTAAAACATTATCATAATATATAATGTTATCCAATTCATCAGAAACCTTTTACATTTAAATGTATTTATAATATTTAAACAAGAATTGCTCACTTAATGCTGCTTAGAACTACTATTTTAATTATATGACAGCATTATATGGATCATGAATGTTTCACAGATAATTAAACTATAGTTTCATTACTAAAATTGTAATAAAATAGAAAAAAAATCATTGATGTCTGTTTTGAAAGCTAAAAATGGGTCTGCGTCGATAATTATAAATAAAAAGTTCAGTAGGTGTCAGTGAAGTCGTGTCTTCCTTAATTATTCCAACATTTATCTAAAATTTGTGCTTGTATAGTTTGTATAGATTTGAAAATATTTCTCCTGGTCATTCGATTGTGGTTAGGCCAGCTACCGAATGTTTTAGTATTAAATTTCTTTGTAAGTTTAGTAGCCTAGTGATAATGAGCAGTCTCTGGAGTGAAGTCCTTGTAGTAAGTAAGAGATTATTGTTGACCAATGCCTTTCGTTTACACGATTTTCTTTCTATTCGTAACCATTGTTTTAAAGAGATATTAATGACAAAGTTGAACATCATTCAATGTGATATTATTCATGAAATTTACTACAGATTGAACCGTCTCCGTATTTGTAAATTTCGCTAATATGTTCCATAAATACAAACATAACTACACAAAGTTGTTTTGTTTACTTTGGTACAAAGGTCGTCCTAGAAAAAATTAATTGTATTTAATTTTTCACAAAATTCATTAAAACACAGTTGATTGTGACAAAAATAAATTCATTTACAATAGGTTCCATCCCATCTGGCGACGGTTTTTGTTTTTCACCAGATGATTAGTGACCGCCAATACGGTTTTCGTCGGAGTCGATCAACTGGTGATCTTCTGGTCTACCTGACTCATAGATGGGCGGAGGTAGTAGAGTCCAAGGGGGAGGCGGTGGCCGTTAGTTTGGACATTGCGAAGGTCTTCGATCGGGTTTGGCACAAAGCGCTTCTTTCGAAGCTCCCTTCCTATGGGCTTCCCGAGAAATTGTGCAATTGGATCACCAACTTCCTTGCAGATCGGGGCGTCAAAGTCGTTGTAGACGGTGTACGCTCCGACTACATGCCTATTAACGCTGGTGTTCCACAAGGCGGTGTGCTATCACCAACGCTGTTTCTTCTGCATATCAATGATATGTTGCAAACTGGTAACATTCATTGCTATGCGGATGACAGCACTGGTGATGCTCTATACACCGGCCGTACCAATATTTCTTGGCAAAACGTCGCTGAGTACCGGAACAAACTTTTGTCTGAAATCGAGTTTTTGCTGAACAAAGTCTCGGATTGGGGGCGACTAAATCTAGTCCAGTTTAATCCTCAGAAGACACAAATTTGCGCGTTTACCGCTAAAAAGAACCCCTTTGTCGTATCTCCTCAGTTTCAAGGCACTCCCCTTGTTGCCTCAGCCAGTATCGGAATCCTCGGCGTCGACATATCGAGTGACGTGCAGTTTCGTGGTCACTTGGAAGAGAAGGCCAAATTGGCCTCTAAAAAGCTTGGCGTGCTCAGCAGAGCGGGACAGTATTTCATGCCGGCACACCGCCTGCAACTTTACAAGGCACAGGTTCGGCCCCACATGGAATACTGTTCCCACTCTGGGCAAGGGCTCCCCAGTGCCAGCTCCTACTTGACCGCATCCAGCGCAGAGCGGCTCCAATCGTCGACGACCGAGTCCTTTCCGATCGGCTCGATTCATTGTCACTGCGAAGAGATGTTGCATCCCTTTGCATTTTCTTTTGCATTTACCACGGGGAGTGCTCAGGAATTGTTCGGATTAATCCCAGCCGCCAAATTTCACGAACGCACATCGCGGCAGAACTCCCGATACCATCCACACCATCTGGATGATTGACAGTCCACCACCATGCGATTTAGAAAAAATTTTTCTTCCTCGCACAACTTCCTTGTGGAATCGAATACCATCAGCGATTCTTCCGGACCGATACGACTTAGGGACCTTCAAGAAAAGAGCCTACTCCTTTTTAAAAAGCCGGCAACGCATCTGCAATTTTCCTGGTTCCCCTGGTGTTGCAGTTGTTCATGGGCGGCGGTAGTCAACATCAGGTGAGCCGCATGCTCGTTTGCCCTCTCTCCTATAAAAATAATATCTAATTAAGGGCAAGAAAAATGCAAGGTTTTATGACCTCCTGAGGTGTACGGGCAATAAACCGAAAGAATTTAAAAATTTAGGGAAATAATAGATGAAGTGGTTTATGACAGGGCCCAAATATTATCGATAATGAAAGGATAATAACAATTCATGATAGACTGAAAGCATAAACTAATTCAGAGAAGTAGGATTTGGAATAATAATAATCTTATGGTAGGGCAACGATACCTATGGGCAATGTGGAATATTTAAAAGGAGGAAATAGTAGTTTAGAATTAGTTCATTCTAGAACGGCAGAACAGGCGGTAGATTGCACAGGCCGTTGTATTCTGTTTTTATTTTACTGTTGTGCTACAGTAGTTACTAGGAAGTGTTTGTGATGAGCTACACATTAAGCGAATATGCAGAATATGCATTACTATTGTGGAGTTGCACAGGGCAACGGCCGTAAAGCCGCAAGACTGTAACGGGAACAACTTCAATACCCAGGGGACCGCAACCCGATCGATATCCCGACCATCGTGTTTTCATTAACACGCACAATAATGGCAGGCTACATTCCTGGTCGAGATGGCTTCTAGATGGCTCCCAGGCTGAAGGAACTCCCAGAGCTGATCCGCATCGCAGAGAAATAGTGCTGGAAGAAATACGTCAGGATCCGTCGACGAGTACGAGAACTATGGCTTGTAGACTGAACATTCCAAGATCGTCTATCTAAGACATACTTCATGAATGATACATATCATATTCAACGAGTCCAGGCTTTACAGCCTTTAGATTATCAATGAAGGTTGATTTTTGCCAAACAATGTTGAGAAAAGAGCAGGAGAAAAATTCAAGAAGCTGGAAATAATTTTAAACATATCGTTTTTAAAGGTTTTAACAGTATATTTATTACATAGGAGCTATCAACCACCATTAAAAAGGATTCCTTCCCCGGTACAAATTTATTGCTTAAACAGTATCGATACTGTTTAAAAATATCGATTCAATATATATCGATATATTTTTTCCCTTGCGCATCCCTAGAAGAAAGTAGGAGGCTGTCTCATACTGGCAAGCGTTTGGCGACTCCCAATAAACGAAGTGATGACCTGGGAAGACATGCAGGAAGTAGATTGATACAGGTGATTCCGTGGAAGGGTCGTGAAGGACATTTTGACACGATCACGGCGGATTTCCAAAATTGCTTGTAGTTCATATTCATAAAAAAAATACCACTAAAGTACATTAAAATGTAACTTATATATGATATACAAATATAGACATAATCAAATAAAATATATAATATACATCATTGAGTTATATGTGCTACGTACTAGAGAAGCCATTCCGAACATTGACTATGTTCAACTGAACTGTAGTGCAATCCATACAAACTAAATATTGCGTAAATTGAAGATTTGTGAATTCCATAAAATAATAATTATTATATTTTATTTAGAAATATGTTTGTTTAGATTAAATTAAGATATTTTATTTTAAATTCTTATATTTTATATTAAAGTCTTCGCGCATGCGCAACTACTACTCCCGCGTATGCGCGAAGACATAGAGTAGGACACAATTTGTGTTCGGAATGGCTTCTCTAGTACGTAGTACATATAACTCTATGATATACATAATAAGAATATATATATAAACTTACTATGATGATTCTGCTAATTTATTAATTGTTCCCGAACCTTCATCTTGAATGCGTAGCGATTGCTAGCCGTCCTGATTTCGGGAGGTAGTGCGTTCCAAAGGAGAATAGATGGAATGTGGAAAGAAGAATGAACAAGTCCAGAACTATGGGAGGGACATAAGAGAAGAAGGTTGTTCGTAGAGCGGAGGTTTCTCTCACGACTAGCGCTAAGCAACTGAAAGTTAGGAGATAAGTAGGAAGGGGAAGTTGAAGACATCAGGATAGAATTAAGAGTGGTGAGTGGATACATGGTCATACTTTCGAAGATTGAAAATGAATCGAATGCAGTTATTCAGAAGACTTACTTAGACTTAGACAGAAGATACTTGTTGATAAGATCTGCATTCAGGTCGTAATAACACACACCGCCATAGTCGATTAGGGGAAAAATTACACTTTGCACAAGCATTGTCTTAATTGCAGATGGTAGAAAAATTTTTAGGTGATAGAGAGAACGAAAGGTACCGGTGACTTTCTGGCTAACGATCGTTGCTTGTCGGCTTAACCAATATCATTACGTCATATATAAAATACCAAGACTTGCGACGGGCAGCAGCGTCAAATATGTGACACGTATGAATTGCAATCATCAATGCACCTGTCAAGAGTGAATAGAGAATACAAAGGACGAGGCCTATATCCAGCAGCAGTGGAATGATAGAATAAGGCATAATTTTCAAATAAAACGAACTCTAAAATATTTATTTATTCTTTAATTAGTAACATTGTTTCTATGACTAGTCGTCGAGTTCTTCGCACTCCTCGACCATATCGCTGGGTGGCCCCGGTTGCTTCGGCGGTCCCCAGTTTAGATAGATGCTATCCGTGTACAAAGCCATACCTAAGGAGAACAGCCACCTGGTAGAAACCATTAGTTTATTATAATGTCGTATTGGAAACCTTTGGGGATTTGATAAATCTATTTTTACTAGGTGGCAAAGCACTTTTTCCGCCTAGGAATCTGTAAAAAAACAGCAGTGCATCCACTGCTGTGTTCCATTTTAAACGGTAAGAGCGATTCGCACATTATTCTATACAGCTCTGGATGCTCTGTCTCAGATAAATAAAGAAGACAAACAGAAATCCAAAATGGACGGAGCGCTGTTTCAAGTAAAGCCGATATCATGCTTAAATTCTTAACAAGCATTAACGCACACATCTTTCTTCTACTTATATATAATTTGAATCACAAAAAAAAAAAAACGTTTAGCAACGTTATTGTTCATTTCCATCGACAGCTCGAGTAAAGTCCAGCGCTTGATTTATGACTCGCTTTATTGCCACTTTTGAAGGTGAACTGGCAATACTAAAACTTTAATGGTTACTTTCTTTTGTATATTATACGGAATTTTAACATGCATTTATTAACTTGACGTGTACCTAACTCGTAAATAAGTAAGGATTTACGAGTAAGTATGAATGTAATGGAAATTTATAATTCAGTTTTCACCTGGTGAGTGGTGATGCAGTTGTTCATGGGAGGCGGTCGACACTTACTATCAGGTGAGCTGCATGCTCGTTTACCCTCTATAAAAAAATTACCCCCATATGTCTGATTAATTTAAAATTTTGTAGTAGTATTAAGAATCAACAACACAACCATCAGGTACAATTCAATAATTTAATGACCAGGATCTAGTATTACCACAGTACTAGGATTATCACAGTTCATGATCAATGCTTTTTGTTTATATTATTAAAATGTTATTTCGCTTTCAAACGTCACGAAACTTTACACACCTCTGGATAAACATTTTACAATAATCATTTTTAACAATGAAAACTACTAAGTCATTTCGAAAAGTGATCCGTGACCTTCGCCGAGAATAGCAAAAGTTAAAAATATATGTATTATATGTACATTTACTAACCAGAATATACCAAACATAAGATGCCTAGTGTACATTTTCTGCTTATTAGTGTACCAGGGCTCCCACGGAATGCAAGGGACGGGCAGTTCGTTCATGTGGGGTTCACATCGCACTGCTGGAAATGGGTTGGCAATTTATTAAATGACTTGTTCATAACGGCCATGCCTTTGTGATCTAAAATAGAAATGTCTATTTGTGCGGCATTTATAGAAAAGTGGTTGAAAAACTGCTATGAAGTATGAACTAATAACCAGAACATGTATTGTATTTATATTGATTGTGTGACTTTAAACAAAATTTACATTTTTATGTAGTCTCAGACCAATCATGAAATAAAGATGCAGCCCCGCTTACATTCCAAGTGATGCAAAAACCAAGACCTATTTAAAAACATGCATTCACGTGAAATTTTACGGACTGATAAATAAAGAAAGAAAAGAGAAGTGTGCGTGTTGAAATGTAGGCAGTGGTCCGTCTATCTTTCTTTGTTGGTCTGAGATAAAAGTATGTAAACTGATCCATTTTTTTCAAAATATTACATTAGAAATTATTATCTATATGTTTGTGGACGTTTTTAAATCCATAAAAAAGCACATGTACCTAGATTCGGATCTTGAATGTATCCGCAGCTCGTTAGTGGGCTAACGAACTACTATAAATAGTTATTGTCGATCCCGAGCTATTATCCAAACCGAAAATCCAACAATTTGTTTTTCTGCCCAAATCTTTGTAATATAGGTATGTCTAACTTTTTACACAGCCTAAATATTGGTACGGGTCGCCTCTTATTTATAAATAAGATTTGTTAAGTATAAATTGTAATCACCCATTGTAAAAGTCTGTCTGTCTGTGGTAGTCTCCATCTAAACGCAACGCGTGACGCGTCCTTATCATGACCCCTTTTTTGACAATTCAAAATCTCATAATTTGTATGTGTAAGTATTATTATCTATCTATACACCTATTTTAGATAAATCTGTAGCAGCCTTTGAGATTTTTTTTGGATACGCAAAGTCATCTTGAAAATATATTGCCTTAACGAGAAAATAGGATAGCTTCTTACCTTTCTCACTGCGACAGTACCTAGCAATAGTGCCTAGGTAAAGTTTTAAAATTATTATGTAGATAAAAAACTCAAAAACAAACTTGGTTTACTTGCCAGGTTTAGAAGTGTACTTTCTGGCGAGGAAAAGACCAACTAGGCGCTTTCGTATTGATAACATTTGTGTTCGCATCGTAAAACTAAGAATCCACAAGAAAATGTAAGAATTACTGTCATTCTATGATTCGGTTGCTAGGAAACTAAATATTTTTGTTTATTTTTATTGTATATTGGTACCAAAAAGTATACAATCACTACGTTTTAATAGGTACTTTATAACAATAAAAATAAGGTCACTTATAAAATAAAGTTAGATAGAATATCTATAAGAAACATAAAGGAACCTCCAAAGTTTCGCCTATATTCGGCGAATAGAAACGAACACATATGTAGAGGGCGTATTATGTTTTGCCTGTAATTATTAAATGAACTATATTTACCAACGCTCGTCGCACGACATAATTCATCCGTTATTCGTTGAGCTGCCGGTTTTCAAGCGCAATGCGAATCCTTTGAACTGTATACATAGACCAAACTAATAAAGTTGCGAATCATGAGTTCGCTAAAATAAAGGTACCCTCCACACGATCGACGTCAACCCGTTCAGTACCCAGTATATTGCTATATTCTGCCGTTCATTCCTTGGAGAAATAGCGCGTATAAATAAACGATTGTCATCTATGAGCAATTGTGTTAAATGCACGATATTGGAGACAAATACCTACGAATGTGCATTCGGTAGATATAGCTGAACGTCTGGCGGCGCTTTCACGCAATAAAAACTACAAATACAAATGATAAGTTGTGTGTGTTCAGCAGTGGACATTTCGTAGGCTGTAACGGTAACGATATACACATATTCATCATTTATATTACAGTATACAGCCTATCAAAATCCACTGATGAACACAGGCCTCCCCCCTCATAAAGGAGATATTTGCAATAGTTTTTTTTTTCAAAATAGATCACATGTGTAATTCTTATTGAAAGTCATTTTTTACTTTACCACTGGTTCAAAAAAGCTCTCTTTCCTGGGAAGAACTAGCAAGAAACCCAGTGGGACTTTTTTTTAAAGTAAATTTTACATTAATGGTTGTGTAAACTATTTACAAAATTTATTTTAGCAACTGCTTGGAAGCGACCACCTCATTCCCAGAGATTATTATCAACCATTTATATTATAACAACCCTATTTATACAGTTTCAGCTTAACAAAACATCTAAGCTTGATAATAGAAATAGTCTGTACACTTTCTAGGACCTTATATACTGTTACGAGCTTGGGGTTCTAGACAATTAAAAACAGCCGATTGAATTACCAAAATTGACACTTTAATTACACAACACTAATTACAATCTAAAACCACACTAATAATAAAACACAATTATACTACTGATCACTTTAGTTCGCAGTTATTTCGCTTCGAAGTATTCTTTTGTATCGCCAATTCAATACTGCTCGCTCGTTTTTTTTTTAGCGCCCAGAAGCAATTGGAAAGGGCTACCCCGTTAACGCGAGGAGGCGGTAAATGCTTTATGCATACCACGACAGCCGGTCTGTCGTGGTTATGCGGGACTCATTGTGACTAACCCAACTTTAACTCTAAGTGTTACCCCCTAAAAACCGCCTTTGGGGAATGGCAATGGCCTATGTAGCCTCTCTGCTAGATCGGAAGCGACCCTCTTTTGGGAAAAGAGGGCGCAGGCGGCTACGAGCCGCTGAGGGAGAGCCTACTAGGGCAAATTTAAGAAGAGTCGGCCTGAGCCGCCAGGCGGCAGTTCAGGTCGGTTGAAAGTTTATTTGGCGGGTCCGAGAGGGAGTTTCTCGGCCTGCGGACTCGATAGCGAGAGGTAAGTGGGGCTGCATAAGTAGCTGCCTCACGAATAAAAAGGTTAGAATGAGACTCTGAGGCTTTGAAAAAGTTCTCAGAGAGTGTTTTTAGAAATTATTGGATTGTAGGGAGCTCTAAGTCCCGATGGATGTCGGAGTTACGGACGTACCAAGGTGCGTTCGTAGCTCGACGACAGAAGAGATTTTGAACTATTTGGAGTTCATTAATAATTTTTGGGTCAGCGTGAGCAAATATAGGGCCCGCGTAGGACATAACTGGTCGTATACAAACCTTATAAAGGGTTCGCTTGTTCCGGAGGGACATTTTACTGTGTTGGCCCAGCATACTGTTGAGCCTACTCAGATAAAAACATGCGTGACGGGTTATTCTTTTGACATGGCGCCCGAAGGTGAGCCTCGTGTCAAGGGTGACGCCTAAATATTTGGCAGACGTATGCCAGGGGACAGGGGTCCCTAGCATACGTATTGATGGACTGTTTTTGAGTCGGCGTCGTTTATAATCGAAGTGAACGTCGAGCTCTTCTCCGGGTTCACATCGATGCGCCATTTTTGGAACCAAGCTCCTAGGTCACTAACTGACTTTTGGATCTTGTTCCGTATGAAAGGTAGCGAGGTACCTTTACAATAGAGGGCAGTGTCATCTGCGAAATGGGAGAGCTAAACACCATTCGACGGGATGGGAATGTCGTTAGTGAACAGAATGTACAGGAGAGGATACTATGAATGTATAGAAGGACGTACAAGACGATCAGGGAGACATATTTTGTACAGTTTATAGATTTTTTTTTATAGAATAGGGGGCAAACGAGCATGCGGCTCACCTGATGGTAAGTGACTACCGCCGCCCATGAACAACCGCAACACCAGGGGAATTGCAGATGCGTTGCCGGCCTTTTAGAAAGGTGTAAGCTCTTTTCTTGAAGGTTCCTAAGTCGTATCAGTTCGGAAAATTCGCTGGTGGTAATTGATTCCACAAAGAAGTTGTGCGAGGGAGAAAACTTCTTCTAAATCGCACAGTGGTGGACCGCCAATCATCCAGATGGTATGGATGGTAACGCGAGTTTTGTCGCGACGTGCGATGGTGAAATTGAGCGGCTGGAATTAGTCCGAACAATTCCTCAGAGCACTCCCCGTGATAGATGCGATAAAATACGCAAAGAGATGCAACATCTCTACGCAGTGCCAGTGTATCGAGCCGATCGGAAAGAACTCGGTCGTCGACGATTCGAATCGCTCTGCGCTGGATGCAGTCAAGTGGAATGTAGTACCTACCTAGTATCTATACGTATGTCTGGGTATAATCTAATATATAAAGTTAACAATACGTAATTACAGACAGTCTTACGTCAACACTCAAGTGTTTCATTTCCCTCGTCCTTACATGGCGACCCTGCCAGGCGGTGCGCTGCGGCAATGCCCGCGCACCGCCGGGCCTACTATTTAAAAGAAGAAAAATATTATAAGAAAAGTTAATTAAATAATGGACATTTTTAAGAAGATTGACAATTTAAAAAAAAATATATTAAAACGGAATGGACGCAATACCGGATGTGACGAAAAATAAACAAATATGAATACAAGAAGAGGCCACAATAATTATTTTATTGAAAGTGACTGAAAATTTAAAATATATAATATATAGTACAATGAAGACGAGTAACGAGGAAGGAGGAAAACAAATAGTGGATTTTTTATATCATGACCAAATACCAAAATTATTCAAGACACGGCAGATTAATTTAAAAAGAAAAGAAGCGGTTATAGTAATCTTGACGAGCTACGTCCAGAACCAGAAGAATGTGAAAATTGAGTCAAAAAAGAACAAAGAAGAAATTAAGAGTTATTAAACTGCATCAGTGAGTTTACAAGAAGAAAAATTGAGGTAAACTCGCACCAGCCTATTTTTTGTCATTTCTCTATAAGATTTCTTTAAAAAGTTTTAACTATTAAAAAAAAAAAAGTTATGTACTAAATATTCTGTATTTCATATATGCTTAAGTTGAAATTAATTATTAGATATTTTATATTAACGATTTATTTCTTATTTTATTATTGTTTTTAAAAAATCATATTACAATAATTATAAATTTAGGTTGCGTAAGTGCTTCAGTGGCATTTGTATTAAGGCACTAGACGATTTTATATTCCCTTTTATTCAGTAATTGATTTGCAAAAAGTTATTAAATAATATGAAAGATAAAATTTTTACGTACTTAATTTTACCAAATTTATTGTTAAAATAACAATGTGATACATTTCGTTGTTTTTTTTTCTGTAGTCTTTTAATATAAAATTATACAATTCATTCAACAATCTAATTCTACACATTCAACACCATATTTTTTATTATGTTGTAGACTATATAAAATAAAAAAGCACATAATGCATTTAATATTACATTTACGTTATTTACAAGTAACTTGAAAATATTTGTCACATTTTATAATATTTCTACTATATTCAAAAAAAAACAACAATATATTAAGCTACAGCTTACGATGAACTGGTTCGGATTAAAGCAAATATATTTTAAATCTAACCCAAATTTATTTCTGTAGTAAATTTTATTTAAATGTATATAATTTTGAAGGATTTAAAAAAAATCGCTACTAATAAAAGTCATAATTATTTTTCTTCTTTTCTAAAGGTATGAAAACCTTGAAACGATTTTAAAGTTATAAATAAATAAATATATATTCTTTAATAAATAACCTGAAAGTTAATATAACCTACTTAAAAATGAAAATCATTCTTCTCTTTGTTTAAATAAATTAATGTTTTGTTTATATAAACTGGGTAGCCGTTATAGTGACGACGACTTATGTTCCCATTATTATTTCTTTGTTTAATTTGAATATGAAATGCAATAATTTTTTTTTAACTTCGATTTTATATTTATTGAAATTTTAAATCATAAACTTTTAATTTTTATAATTCATTATTTCCTGGGAAAATGATAAAGTTTGGATTATTTAACTTATTTGTATACATAAGAAAATAATTTCTTCAATTCATTTATGTAAATTTTGTTGTGATCATTGTGAGCCTCATTCCCTAACTGAAAATGATGTACCTAAATACTACAAGAGACCATAATATAAGAGACTCATTTAATAAATTTGTAAAGACGTGAGTTAATTTAGGGCTACTATATTAAAGGCTAATATAATATAACTAAGAAATACGGAATTATAAATGAAAAATATTAATAGATTGTAGTTGTGAGAGTAAGGCAAGTAAAGAAAATTATCGGAGATTAGCATATCCACATACAATCGGCCTGATCAGCTGAGAGTTTGGTAAACCTAATAACCGAGTAATTTTTTTTAAGGTTGTTCGTATACGATTAACGACGTAATGATTTTAATGACGCAATGAAAATATATTATGTATTGTATAGGAATAGTGTCCATATTCCTTATCATGTATGTATGTACGCGAGCCATGTATCTGAAAGTATATTATGGTACAATTAAATAATGATTAATAAAATACTATAAATGTAAAGAAAAAAAAAACACGTTAACCTTGACGAACAAATAATGGAGAGATACGGGAACGTCCATCACTGGTATAGCATATATTCCTCGAGCAGGGTATGTTTCCATGATTGGATGATAAAATCGGAAGTAACGGGTACTAGGGAACAATACCTTCAGTACAAGTGAGATGTGAACGAATTTACTCATATTAGTACTGTTGGGGACCAGAGAAGTCTTAAATTTGTTACCCTTAATAATGGTACATAGAGGTCACATCCTTCATTGGATCATAGTGTGAACTTAGTTTTCCTCCGTGACAATTGTTGGAGTCCTTTTAAAATGACTTAAAAGTTGACCTCGAGGTTGTGCGCACAACCCAAGGTATGGTTCTACCTTGAGATAATATGATAAAAAAGTTAATGTACCAATAAAATTAAATGAATGTTATGAAAAAGAAATATAATACCCAAGTAAATGGGGGGCCCATATTTATAAAGTACCCGCGTGATAAATATCACGAAATAAATGAAGTGAATTAATACTCCGATTCCCGGTATCTAATTAATAAATAAATATATAAGGGAAGAGAATACTCAAAGAAATAAAGCTAGCTAAACGTCAAAAATATTAAGAAAGAAAAGAAAGTACGTACAAGAATTATGAAATA
Organism: Parnassius mnemosyne; assembly: GCA_963668995.1. Taxonomy (NCBI): domain Eukaryota; kingdom Metazoa; phylum Arthropoda; class Insecta; order Lepidoptera; family Papilionidae; genus Parnassius; species Parnassius mnemosyne. The sequence continues at coordinate 47,829,111 of CAVLGL010000104.1, read as the reverse complement.
AATAAATAAGGCCTGACAACCGAAAACAAAGGAATTGAGATTAGTGTTAACATGAAAAGAAGTAACATGCAAGGACATGAGAATAATTAAAATGTGGTAATAAGGGGATCCCCGACCAAACCTAAAAGTGAGATATGTAGTTATTTTGCATTTCTGTATTAGAGCTATTAATGCTACCTACCCAAAATCCTACTCACAAGTTACACATGTAGGTACCTAGTAACTATATTATCGATCCACATAACAACACGTAAACAAAAAATATTAATCAAAAAATAATAAATACATTTTCACGTACATACTTAATTATTTTACCATATTTTATATGAATTTACAAGATTCTTTCATATTTAAATTGATTTATATTTATGATAACCCTACCTAAAATTTCTCTTTATGTTGTGTTGTTTTTTATGTAAAATTTGTACAATTTAAAACTCAATTGGGTAGTCCAAAGTGTATCAATTCGCTATTATTATAAGTTTTTTTTTCATTATCTACAATTAAATCAAAAATTATATCATTATATACTTAAAAAACTTTTCTTTTCTAATGTTAATAACATTTTATTAACATACAACATATATTTTCTAATACAGACCTTACATATATGTGTAATAGCCTATGTTTATTTCTTTTACAAATTTGTGTTTCAAATAAGATGAACATGTTCCTTAGAAGTCATGAAATTTAATAAAAAAGTAATATGTATTACGTTTCCGACATTTAATGAAAAAAAATAACACATATTACTTGATAATGTAAAAGTATTATAACAATACAATGTTATACTACGTAAATGAAAAAGTGTTTAACACTATTATAAATTTTAGATATTTTAAGTGTATTTATAATAAAACATTTTGTAAGTTATGTTGAAATTAGGTATCATCGTACGATGTAATCGCAAACTTTCTCATAAACATACTTTGGAATTGAAAACAAAAGTGTCACAAATCGCTGACGTGGCTGGGATTGCAATTTTTATTTTGATCTGGTAGTTTGTTATGATAATGAAAATGATGACATTGCCTAACATAGACTTCTTTGTTATGTGTATCTTAAAATGAAATGTAATATTGTCGGTTTTATATTTATTGTACATTCAAATCATATGTTTTATCCTTATAAGGCATTATTTTTTTTTTTGGAAAAAAAAGTAAAGTATTAATATCTAAATAATTTGTGTGGATCATGAAAGAAATGTTTCATTAAATATAAAGGTATAAAATAAATAAATGAAATATATAACTATAAAATTATAAGTGAATTTAGTAAGTGAAATATTAAGGAAGGGTACTATTTAATGTGAATGTCTACATAAATGACTTAATAAGTAACTGAATAACGCAGTATCAAAGTATGTTACAGTGAAGTGTCGATCAAAATAATATACGTTCGCGAATGTACACCTGATTTTGTCTAACATAATGCATCAACAATGCAACAATGCATTAAGGCTAAAACATACATAATGTGACTACGGAATTATTATGTACATAGGGGGTTTGGCCAGCCACCCTACCCAAGCCAAGACAAATATTATATATACATAATTATAAGATAAAACTTTATTTAACATTATCTTTTTACTATAAAAAAAAAAAAATGTTGTTTTTTATATATATTTTTTTTGTCGGTATTTTTCATATAAAACTTCCGTTCACCGGGAACTAAGTATACTTCATTTGAGTTAGTTTATGGCAAAAAATGTAATTTACCCAGTAATTTAACTTAAACCGTAGAACCCCTATATAATTACGAAGATTATCCGTTAGAGTTAAAATATTGCCTACAAACCTCCCAAAAGTAAGCAAGAGAAATTTTAATCAATAGTAAATTTGTTAGGAAATCCAAGTATGATTGTAAAATGAATGTTAAACTTATAAAATTAATGATTTGATATTAGTTAAAGAAGAAACTGGTAACAAACTCAGCGCCATTTATGCAGGTCCATATTTAGTAATTAGAGATTGTTCACCGAATGTTAAAATACTAAGAGATGGCAAAAATTACATTATTATTTTTCTCATTTATTGTGAACACATTAAGTCACTTATAAAAATTGTATGTTACTACCGTTAACAGTTTGTGCATGTGGTGTTTACCTAAATTAATTATGCATTTGGCTGTAAAACACTTATTATTGTTAAATACTCATTGATGTATTATTATTACAATTACTGGTAAACCTAATAAATTAATAAATAAATAAAAACCAAACTAAATTGTATTATCCTTCAGATAAATGTAATAAATAAACATATATAATATTGTAATAATATTAAAGTTTTAAGTTTATTAATCTAAAGTCATCGATTTTAATTGTAATAAATTAGTATATTAAGCTTTATTAATTAATATTACCTTACCTTAACATTAATACCAATTGTAATCATATTAACCTAAATATTATTTTAACTATTTCTTTATACCCATGTTTACATTTTATAAATTAGAATACTTAGGGATATAATTATTGTGTAATTTTAGATGTTAGTATATATAAAAAAAGAAAAAAAAAGAAATGCACGTATTCATTTCTTTTTTTCTTTGGGAAGGAAGGTGTAGTACCTACCTAGTATCTATACGTATGTCTGGGTATAATCTAATATATAAAGTTAACAATACGTAATTACAGACAGTCTTACGTCAACACTCAAGTGTTTCATTTCCCTCGTCCTTACAGGAAGGAGTTAAGTAAACTAGAAGATCACCTGCTGATCGACCCCGACGAAAACCGTACTGACGGTCACTGATCAGCTGGTGATCCTCAAGGTACCTCATGAGCTGGCAGTTTATAATGGATTCCATTATTTTGGAGAACAAGGAGGTGATGGCGATAGGCCTGTAGTTGGACGAGTCTGAGCGGTCGCCTTTTTTAGGGAACGAGTGGACCAAAGCTGTCTTCCATGAGTTCGTGACTATGCCAAGGGAGTAGGAGTACCGGAAAAGAAGCTTTAAAACCGGTGACAACTCCGGAGCAGACGTCTTCAGCACAATGGGAGGGACTCCATCGGGCCCACTCGACTTGCTGACGTCCAGGGAGAAGACTGCTTTGCGAACCGAGCGCTGTGTAAATCGCACATCCGGCATGGAGCACTCACATCGCGGGATGGTCGGCGATGTGTTCCCTCCGTCATCTGAGTCGAGTTAGACGCAAAAAGAGAGCACAACAGATCGGCTTTCTCTTTTGCGGCATGGGCCAGTGAGTCGTCCTCTCTGTGCAGAGATGGAAGGGATGGCTGACAGAAGTTCCCTTGGACAGCCTTGGCGAGATACCAGAATGCACAGGTTCCCGAAGGAAGGCGAATTAGCTCCTCGCCAATTCTACCGATGTGCTCAGACCTTGCCTTGGCAATGACGCTTTTGAAGGACCTGGAGGCGGAATTATACTTCTTTTTTAGTGCACTGGTGTTTAAGTCCCGAGACGTTGATGCGTCAGCCCAGGCCCGGTAGCACTCCTGCTTATAGCGTGATGCTATTTTACAGGAGCGACCAAACCATGGCTGGGATCTGCCTCCGATGAGCACCACAGAGGATGGAATAAAAAGTTCCATACCCTGAAGTACCACATCAGCAACAGAATCGGCAACAACGCTGGGATCTTCCGGCGAGAAGCAAACCCGCCCCCAAGGGTAGGATGCAAAAAAAGACCGCATCCCGTCCCAATCAGCTGACCTATAGTGCCAAACACGGCGGCAAGCTGCAGATCGCAATTGCGATTGGAGCGTGAGTGGCACCGTGCTCCGGATCAGACAATGGTCCGAAGAGCCCAGAGGGGCATCGACGGAGACCTGATATCCGTCCGGATGAGAGGTCAGTAGAAGGTTCAACAGGGAAGGTACATGGTCTTCCACATCTGGGATCAGCGTAGGCGAAGTAACCAGTTGTGTTAGACCATATGCCAAAGCAAAGTCGTAGACAGATCTACCCGCATGATCGGTTAAACGAGAACCAAGCCATTCAGCGTGGTGGGCGTTGAAATCACCGAGTATCACGATCTCTGCGGATGGGACCTGTTGTAGCACGGAGTCTGCAGCCATTTGGACGTGGTCGATGAGTCGGTCTGTGTCGGCATTACCGCTATGGGACCTATAGAGGCACCCGTAGACGCGGGGATGGTCGTCGCTGTCTACGCGCAGCCATAGGATGGACAGGTCCGTACCTTCAAGGCTGCCGAGGCGTCGAAAACAGATGTTCTCTCTGACGTATACACAAACTCCAGCCCGGGGCACAAAGGAGTGTTCCAATTTGTATCCAGGGTAGGAGAGATATGAAGTATCAGGCGGAGAGGACACCTGAGTCTCGGTTAAAAAGAGCAAGGCCGGCTTCGCCGTCTCTAGATGGTAATGGACAGCGTTAAGGTTGGAATGAAGTCTCCTGATGTTGCAAAAATTCACGGATAGCGTGACAGGAGTCGCCTTGGTTGTATTGCTCCGCTTGCCCCGAGCAGCATTAGTCGCGAGCGGAATTTTGCCCCCCCCCCCCCCCAGAATACGCGGGGCAGCCTGAGCACCTACGGTCAGGAGTGAAGTAGTTTGGTCGAGGATGCTCAGCGAGGGATTCTAGGATGCTGGTACCCTCCTGGGGTAGTCTTTTATTTAATTCCACTACCATGTTGATGGTGGGGGGGGGGGGGGGGTTTGGGCCTCGGGCCACCTGCACTCACCAAGCGCAACGCAGAGGTAAACCTCTACTTCACGCTGGTATTCTGTGAGGTCGTGGTACCACCCCGGTTCGAGCTGGCCCATCCGTGCGACAGCAAAAGCTACCGCTTGGCTCTACCACTGTTAAAATATAAGATAAAATATAAAAGATAAAGCCTTCATGCCAGTCTCTATCAAATGCTTTGGCAATGTCGAAAAAGACCGCGATGGTCTTATGATTATTTATATACATCTGAATAAAAATAACAATAAACCAAAAAAAATATAAAACAAACCTAATTTATTTATATTAATATTAATATCTTTTCATGTAACATTATATCTTTATTTATATTTTTTATAGGATAGGATGACAAACGAGCACACAGTCCACGTGTAGGTGTGGTTGCTGTGACCCATAGACATCTACATCTATTCTCAATAAATAATCAAAATGCATTGTTACCCGTGAGAACTAAGATGGAATGCCTCTTTTCCAGTAAAAAGGGTCTCCAGTTCTCTACACTCACCATACGAAACACGGCAGCATTAAGATGCTATTTTACGAAAGAAAACCTCAAGGAGGAGGAGCATTAGCGAGAGGAATGGAAATAACAAATGTAAGCATTTCTTTCTATTCCAGGACAGGGATTTCTGTTTTTCGATTTCGTAAAGAAGTCAACCCAGCGTAAATCCACTCGATTTTCTTCAACGAGCTGTAGTTGAATCTCACGCAAAAGTCCAACCTCATCGTACAGTTTTTCACATATAAGTTAATATTTAATAATTTCTGGAGTCTAGTAATGCCTGTCCATGTGATTGGTTCCGAATCTTCACCGGACTGGACAGACACAGCTGAATCGACAACGTCGATGGCAAAGGCGCGCGATGTTGTGTCACAGATTACTTAATAATTTACTAAGGTTGTGTGTGACCGCAAAGCGAGTGAGTAGCGACGGATGCGTATAATTTTTAGAAAAATCGGAGGAAATTATTCCACCCGGGAGGTCGGGAGATTAACCATTATTACCAGTCTCCCGGGCAATCCGGGAGGGTTGGGAATCCTATTTAGAGCAAAAACAGGCAAGTATTTACCTATTAATTATTTTAATTATTTGACTTATATAATTATTATTTTAATAAATTTATTTATAAGTAGATGAGGATGACAAGGAAAAAGCTTTTATCCAACTTTATATTCATTCTCATTATGTTGAGCACCTTTTTCACTTCTAATAAGATATTATTGAGTAAGAACTCCCCAAAAATAAGCGATGGTTTGTGTGGTTGTGTAATACTTATACCGTAAAAGGGAAATAAAAATCATCAAAAATAGTTCATTCGACGATAAAAAACTTGATATAATAGGGTAATAAAATCTACATCGAATGGCGTTAAATAATTCTGAAACTTTAACTATAAAACACTATTGAATTTGTTGCCACCTACCTTCGTATTTAGTTCGAACGAGAACTTTTAATGTGACTGGTTTTTAATTCATATAACCTTGATTCGGTTGTGGAATTCAAGTAAGACGTGTTCGATGTCTCGTCTCTTTGCAGATGTAGGTGTAGCTAATAGTTCGCACCTCCTTTATCTGATATTAAGATTTTGACCGTGGAGTAAATGTAACTTTGATTCATTAATTGTTTACGCATACCTACATACTGACCACCGTTGATGTGGAATAAAGTGCTTCATAAAAACCCAAAAAAATTGTAGTTAGGATTGATAATGCTTAAAGAGAGATATTATTAAACTTTCAATAGGTCGCGTAGGGTAGTTTAGCGCGTAGGGCTTTTACCGGGGTTCGATCTCCGACGGCACCAATGCAATTGTTAGGTAATTGCAATTTTACAGTGGTGATTTACCACGTGTTCGACAGGGAAGGACAACATAATATAGTATGTAGCTCGTTTAACAATAACAATAACTTTAACAAAATCGATTTGCAATCACATTTTTGGTTGTAATTGCTTTTTATATAAAATAACTTTTGTTCCGTTTTAAATTTTTGTCATTATATGATGGTTAAAGTTGTTTTGTCGTGTATAATTTATTGATCCTTGGTGTATACACAATTTATCCTAAAGATAAGTAAGTAAAATAGTATTAGCGTAGATAATAAGGTAATTTTTAATTTGCCCAAATTTGAAACTGTTGATAGAATATTTTTTTTTTGTTATTTATGCATCATATTGTCGCGGGAAATGGGGCCAGTAAATTTTAGACTATTTTCCGAAAAATGGTTAAATAAAATGTACAAATAAATAAAATTGTAACTCAATTTTACTGAATAGCCTGGCGATATTATTTTTGATTTTTCGCAACGATACTTTTGGAATAAGTTGGTGTACAGTAATTAAAAATTTAAATTAATGTATTAAATTGAAGCACCATTTCACAAATATATTTTAATTTGTATTGAGAGAAATTTAAATTAATAACACCCTCAATGGTACTCATTTTTATTAAAAATATCTCCAATAACTAAACCCTTTATTCGAATAGATATCTAGTTTATTATTATTAAAAAATCCAATTATTTATTAATATATGGGTAATCGCATTTTATAAGTAGGTCAAATTGCAATCATGCATATCGGTGTGTATCATACACTTTGTAACAGATACGAAGTAATACACCATACGTGTTCCATTTAGTTTTTAATAGGTTATGTAATCTAATTTAAATTAATAAATAAGTTATCACATCTTCCGACTCTAGTGTGAAATTGTCAGTATCAGACGGTGCTGCGCGGGGCATTTTCAGAAAAATTAATAAATTTTTACCGCTCTCTTTTACTATTCACTGTCTTCAGTAAAAAGCGACGCGACAGAAAATTCGGTGATCAAAGAATATATAAATCACTACGTTGAGTGCGCACTACGCAAGAATTGTATGGCTTGGTTTAATTATTTCTTCCCTCTCCCTATCGTCGGATAACCAGACGCTCGGTCAGTCTAACCATTTGTTGTCTACATACCACGCATCCGAACCAAAAAATTAGTTTCGTCGCTTATAATAGCTACAGCAAACGAGTGGAATAATTTGCAAACATCTGTCTTTGTCTCTTTCCATCCGATTACAATGTGATATTCAAGGCAAGAGTGAAAAGGTTTTTGTTACGCTTAAGTCAGTGTGCTTTATCTTCGACTAGCCGTGGTAGTTCAGATGGTTAGCGCTTGCTGTAAGCTTTACAGTACTCGAGCAACTCGGGTTCCATCCACGCCGGCACCAATGAAATTGTTAATTGCAATTTTAAGTGCTGATTTACCACGTGCTCAGCGGTGCAGGAAAACATCGTGAGGAAACCTGCATGTCTGAGAAACAAGAGAAAAAATTATATTTCGAAGACATGTGAAGTTCGCCAACACACATTGGGGCAGCGCGGCGGACATTTCCTTGCCCTAAAACCATCTCCGAAATGAGAAGAGGCCTGTGCCCAGCAGTGGCATCCCACTGATGATGAATGATGAAATAGGCTGCAACTTTACTTTTATATCACCACTTACCATCAGGAGGGATAGTAATCAAAGAGTGGTTTATTAGTTTCTCGGTAATACCGGTAATACATCATGTAACCTCATGATGTATTACCGGTTAAAAATACATAATAAAGTCTGAGAATGGATGTTCACTGATCACTGTGGGAACTGAACGTTCTGCTTTGAACATTCCCACTGCGTGATGGTCTGTGGTAGATTCCCCCGATCGGAGTCGAGTTCGACGCAAAAAGAGAACGAAGGCGAACTAGTTTCTCACCAACTCTCAATAACTATTTTGAAGGAACTGGAGGCAGAGTTGTACTTCTTTCTAAGTGCGGTAGTGTTTGCATCCCGAGACGCTGATGCGTCGGCCCAGGCCTTGTACACTCCTACTTTTGCCACGACGCAATTTTGCAGGAGCGACCAAACCAAGACTTGGATCTGTCGCCGATAGGCACTACAGATGAAAGGTTAAAAATTTACATCTCTTGAAGCACCACATCAGCGACAGACTCAACGACGATGTTGGGATCATCTAGCGAGAAGTAAATCCGCCCCTATGGGTAGGATGTCAAACCTCAATTAGAAAAATCCAAAAGTAGGCGACACACAATGCCCAATGATAGTCAAAAAATTAAAAACAAAAAATGTAAATTGTAGTTCTATTCGTCATTGAGTTCCAGTAGCAGTCACCGAAGTACATTTCAAGTCACTCTATCAAGTCCGGAGGTAAGGTCTAAACATAACTAGCAAAATGAGCCCAAACTCGGCACATCTAGTTCTCCTCGTCGAAGAGTTGCAGTAGCAGTCATCAAAGTACACTTTCAAGTCACTCTATCAAGTCCGGAGGAAAAGTCTCATCATAAATAACAAAACGAGGCCAAACTCGGCACCTCGTCGAGGAGTTCCAGTAGCAGTCATCAAAGTACACTTTCAAGTCACTCTATCAAGTCCGGAGGTAAAGTCTCATCATAACTAACAAAACGAGGCCAAACTCGGCACATCTAGATCTCCCCGTCGAGGAGTTTCAGTAGCAGATACCGACACACCTTCAGGTCTGTAAAGTCCGAGACGTATGAGTACGCAAATAAATCCCGCGTGCTTTTAGCGAAAAAATAAGGTTTTGGAATATTTTGTATTTCTACTAATCGATATTTTTCTGCACGAGTCGCTGTAACAAACGGCCACTCAAACCACCGAAAATTTCGCCATTTCTTAGCCGATATAAATTAATTATAACTAAACAAAACAAAACTGCCATTTACATTCCATGGTTTCCCACATGATAGATGCAGAGTTTTAAAATAGATTGAGTTGAACAATAATTTATATTTTCAAAAGTTATCGTGTTTACGCCGCCATGCGGACTTAATAAATCCACACCATAAGCTACTAAAACCCCTTTTTATGTAAAAATTAAACGATTAAACGATTTAAAAAAAATTATTAATAAGTGCAACAATCATTTATCTTTCTGACAATGTGCTTTTTATATCATTTATATGTATAATATGATTGCTAGATAAGATTTCATGCGACAAAACGTTGGAATCTTAATTTTAGGCCCTAGCAGAACATACCTTAGGCTTAGCACAAAGCGCTTCTTTCGAAGCTCCCTTCCTATGGGCTTCCCGAGAAATTGCGTAATTGGATCACCAGCTTCCTTGCAGATCGGAGCATCAAGGTCGTTGTAGACGGTGCATGCTCCGACTACAACCCTATTAACGCTGGTGTTCCACAAGGTTATCTTCCACTGTGCTATCACCAACGCTGTTTCTTCTGCATATCAATCTCACACATCCGCTAAAAAGAACCCCTTTGTCGTATCTTCTCAGTTTCAAGGCACTCCCCTTCTTGCCTCAGCCAATATCGGAATCCTCGGTGTCGACAATCGACATATCGAGTGACGTGCAGTTTCGTGGTCACTTGGAAGAGAAGGCCAAATTGGCCTCTAAAAACTTGGCGTGCTCAGCAGAGCGGGACAGTATTTCATGCCGGCACACCGCCTGCAACTTTACAAGGCACAGGTTCGGCCTCACATGGAATACTGTTCCCACTCTGGGCAGGGGCTCCCCAGTGCCAGCTCCTTCCATTTGACCGCATCCAGCGCAAAGCGGCTCGAGTCGTCGACGACCGAGTCCTTTCCGATCGGCTCGATTCATTGGCACTGCGAAGAGATGTTGCATCCCTTTGCATTTTCTTTCGCATTTACCACGGGGAGTGCTCTGAGGAATTGTTCGGATTAATCCCAGCCGCCAAATTTCACGAACGCACATCGCGGCAGAACTCCCGATACCATCTACACCATCTGGATGATTCGCGGTCCACCACTGTGCGATTTAGAAGATCTTTTCTTCCTCCCACGACTTCCTTCTGGAATCGATTACCATCAGCAATTTTTCCGGACCGATACGACTTAGGGACCTTCAAGAAAAGAGCCTACTCCTTTTTAAAAGGCCGGCAACGCATCTGCAATTCCCCTGGTTCCCCCGGTGTTGCAGTTGTTCATGGGCGGCGGTAGTTACTTACCATCAGGTGAGCCGCATGCTCGTTTGCCCCCTCTCCTATAAAAAAAAATACCTGCGCGCTTCGCGCTTAAAGCATGCAATAAGATGTATCAGAATGTATCGAGATGGTGGCAGACAACGTTAAGATTTGAATGATGTCCCTTATGTTGCAGAAATCCACAGCGAACGTGGGATGGCGTGCCGTAGTAATTTTGCTTCGTTAGCTTCGCGTAAAATGTGTAGAGGGTAGTTGTGCCCCCCCTCCATATTCTGGGGTTCGGGGCCACGAGCTTAGAAGGAAGATAGTTTGGGCGTAGTGAAGGATTCTCCAGGATTATCGATGCTGGTACCCTCCTGGGGTAGATTTATACTGAACTATATTATAAATTATAACATACTTTATTTACGAAATACGTAGCTATATACATCAGAGCGGCGACGATGTGGTGCTAGCCGAGGGCGCTGTCGACAATTAACCCGCCTCTGGATGGAATTATTGTTTTTACCTATTATCAGGTAGTGCTTAACCATTATCCCACCTGGTTGTAATGCATTAGCTTGATAAAAGTCTATCCACTCTTGCTATATATTATTGCAGTGCTGTCGGGTCGCGATGCGACATACTATGTTTCATACCTTTCACCTAGGAAGTCTTAATATTATTACTTATTATTTTGTAATAAGTAATACTATTAAGATTGCAATTTATTAGCTTACTAGCTGTGCCCAGCGGTTTCATCCGCGTATATCACGCGTCTACGCCTTGCGACATGCGAACTTCGAGAGGAGACATCACGACGGACGGTTGCTGAATTAACAAAAATTTAAAAAGTGAAATATGTTACTAAAATTACATGGTTAACGTAATTGGTGGCTATGCATGGTACAGGTACTGATATAGCCTTGAATATGAAGTGATTTATTTGGATATAAGGATAAGGATTAATACCAAGGCCTAGTTTGTAACGGCGTTACTATTTCATATTTTAACATGAAAAAGTAGTTATTGTGACATAACTGTAATAGTTTGTTCTTTTTTTAAACCTATGGTATCCCAGGCTTCTTTGTAGATATTGATATCCTATATAAAACTGAAGTACATTACTTTGCTCTATTATCAATAGTTTCCGCAGCGTATGCGATATAAGGATTCTTTTTGGTATTTTTTTCACACCTTGGGTTACATTAGCGAAGTTTTCCTACGGATCCCTAACTTTTTTGAAAATATTATATAACCTATGTCCATCGGGGATAATGTAGGATTGTAATGGTGAAAGAATTTTTCAAATCGGTCCAGTAGTTTCGAAGCCTATTCAATTCAAACAAACAAACAAATCTTTCCTCTTTATAATATTATATATTAGTGTAGATGTAGATGTAGATGTAGATTCTGGTGTCGCAAGATTTTATGTAGTTTCTTTTAGACTAGCCTTACAGCAATAGAATGGAATGGTGGTGGTTTTTTAACACCGTTAGCACTCAACGAAATTGCTTTATACATATGGTCGGGTTTCTTCTCATCCTAATTCAATTATTGAATAAACGCTGCTCTTACAGGGCTTAATGTATCTGATATAGAGCAAGTGGCCATTGTCGCTTTATATGTCAAGGTCGAAATAGGAAACAAATGAAACAAAACATTTTAAATTTTGAAAACAATATCAAATTTAATACATAAATAATATTTATGTACTTCTACATACATGCTTTCATCTATATATTTACATTGAAACACATATTTGTCCTAACTTACGGTCTTACGGTATTTTATTCACAATTTGTCGGAAAAATTCACTAATTGATAATAATAATAATAAGCGACCGAATTATAATTAAAAAATAATAGTCAACAATATGATGTATATACGTGACGCCATGATAATGCATACATAGAAAACTGACCTATAAAATAATTTAATTACTTACATCATTTAGGAGTGAGCGCCCCTGCCTTAATATATGGCCTCTAACAACCACGCTTAATAAAATATAACATTGTTAATCTAAAGACAATTCCACAAGATAACAGTGCCTGAATATAAACAAATGCCCTAACATTTGTTGAAAGTATCACACTGTATGAGTTGACGAGTTTTCTAACAAAAATCTCAACTTTTAACGTTGAAGCCACGGAGTGTCATTTATCAACAGTATTTCGAGTAACATAGATTTGTCCTGTGTCCTGTATATATATATATATATTACTTTTGAGCTGCACGTTGGGAATTAAATTTGATAGACAACTTGATTTTACGTTGTATTTATCTTGTATGTACGAGTATATTGTATGCGCATATTTTATAAGAAAACACGTCATTACTATTCTATAGCTTAACCTATAATTTTGCTCTATTAGTGTCACGCGGATTTGCTCACGCACGCGGGATTGGACCGCATGCGTAGCATCCGCAAAGAACAATTTCATATAGGTATCTATTGTAAAGCGTGATAAACGCACGCGGGACGCGGGGCGCTGTGCGGGGCGTCACCCCGGTGCGGGGTATCCGCATGCGTAAGCGCTGCCTACAACTTCAGTGCCCATTTTAGAGTCGAGCGGGGCGCACGCGCCGTATTGTACTACCGAAATGAAAATCGATACAGAACGAGTAATCATTGAAGTTCATCTGCGGCCCGTTTTGTGGGATAAACGCAATGAATTATACAAACACAGGGACGCGAGGGAGGCTGCATGGAGAGATATTTTGAAGGAATTGGCACCTAACTACGAAAATTTGAGCGAAGAGGAAAGAAAAGAGGCGGGTATGTGTTTGGTTCATTATTTTATTTATACAAGCATCATTACTTTATTAATATAAGCATAATTATTTAATTCACAAATAACATCAAAAACCTTCTAAAACCTTTTGAGTTTAGTTAATTAATTATATATAGGTGTTGCCAGGAGACTTTTCCTTCATTGATAAAGTAATCTGCAAATATATCTCTGATATTACTTGCCGACGTATTACTACTTTCAGTCTGCTGCCTGGGTAGTGGTCCCGTAAAACCATTTGTGACAAATGTATGGCTGACCTTGTAGCCATCCCGTTTCCTTATGAAATTGTGAAGTACACATGCCGTCTTGACTATTAATTGTGCTAGATCTAACTTGACATTCATGGATCTGTGAAATATTCTAAATTTATTTGACATAATTCCAAAAGTGCATTCTATGTACCTTCTAGCTCTGGACAGACGGTAATTAAATATTTTCTTTTTGTAAGGTAAATTATCACGAGCATAAGGCCGCATCACATGTGATGATAAACCAAATGCCTCGTCTCCCACTATCACGAACGGCAACTTTGCTCTTACACTAGATGGATAAGCTACTTCGGGGCAAATAATAGGCAACTCTTGCGGGTCAGGGATACCCAACGTGTTACTTTCCAGTTTCGTATACAATTGACTCCTTCTAAAGATGGTTGAATCGGCGTTGCTTCCACTGGTACCGACATTAATATATGTAAAATTATAATCAGCATCACACATTGCGAGGAGCACTACAGAATAATATTTCTTATAATTAAAATATAGTGATCCACTGTGCGGCGGCCGAATCACTCTTATATGTTTTCCATCAATTGCACCCAAGCAATTAGGAAAATTTGTATATGTGAGAAATCCCTCTGCGATTTCTTTCCATTTGATCCCATTAAGCTGTGGAATACATTCAGACTTTAGTTCAATCCATATTATGTAACAAACTTGTCTTACTATTTCGCTAATTGTTGCAATTCCAATCACATAGGAATAGTGTAGATCAGTGAATGTATTACCAGTTGCCAAATATCTGAAAACAAAAACAATATATTAATAATATGATAACATAATATATTAATAATGCTGACATCAGACATAAGACAGCATGCACCGCTCGAATTTTACTTCAGAAGAAAAATAAATACCCTTAAGGTGAAAGGGCACGGAAGTAGCTAGCGCTAGAAGTTTTTAATTCGTTTTAACTACAGTACTATAGCTACGTTAGATTTCTATGATTTGCCGAAAATTTTATCATAGGGGGGTATTTATGCAGTTATGATTTCATATGAAAAGTTCGAAGTATAGTTATGTATCTCATATCTGCTAAAAGTGGCCACTTTTAGCAGATTTGAGACACATAACTATGCTGTAAATATTTTATAAGAAATCTTCTCTGTATAAATTAACCCCTATGGTAAAATTTCCGGCAAATGAAAGGAATCTAATAAATATATATAATATAATATAATGAAATATCGTTTATTTCAGGCAATATTTACATTACAAGATGTCCTCCTTCATGAAGGTTGACAGATGCAAATAAAGCAAATTTTTGTTAAAACAAATTAAAAACTTACAGCGCTAGTGACTTCCGGAAGTTTTCACCTTAATTTTGATGATGGCAAATTTTACTGTAACAAATAAACAAATTGCCCGATTCAATCCGGTGTTTTTCCAAAAATCCTTAAATGAAGTTCTAATTATTTTTGTAAAAAATGAATTATTTCGTCGATGTCTGCGCCGCGCCGCCCCGGCCGCGCCGTCTGCGTCTAGTATAAGATTCACTTTGCGCTATCGTTCGCGGCGAAATTGACCGGCCTGCGCCGGCCCGCCGTTTGCGTTGCGCCTAAGGGTACTTTTCCTTCAACTGCGGCCTTATTTTTCCACTCTGTATAGGTATATATATATTGCTTGATTTATCTAATGCTTCATGAGACAGTGTAAAGTTGACAACATGTGTGAATTAAGGAGGGCCTTTAATCGAATGCAGTTAAATTTCCAACTAATATCAGATTTGTACACACGGCCACAGATCAAGCTTCCCAAAACCAGTATAAACAGGACTCATGCGTTGTTTATTATCGTAGACGACTCGGCGCCCGGCGAGGCCCTAGCAAGTTCCGTTTATTGGTACTGGTTTTGGGTAACTTGATCTGAAACTGTGTGTACTTTTGCCACTTACTTATTATATTTTGTCATTTCAGACAAGAAAATACAACAACGCTGGCGAACAGCAAGGGACACTTACCAGAAAGACAAGATATCTGAAAAAAATCAGCCATCCGGCTCTGGGAGTAAGAAGAAGAAGAAGAAATATTCTTACTATGACATTTTGACTTTCTTAGACAGTACAACGGAAACTGCTGGAGAAGAGTCACTCTGTGAAGAAATGTCTGAACAAAGTAATTTAGAAACACCTAATGAGTCCACGCAACCAGATACTTCACGTCAAGAAAGTTCTCACCCAACATCAAAACAAAAACAAATAAAATCTAAAAAGCAAGCACCATCTGAATTTGAGGCACAGTTATTAGAATGCTTAAAGTCTAATCAACTGGAGCTAGAAAGTGAGGATTTGGCTTTCTTTCAGTCTCTGCAGCCTTCATTAAAAAGATTCACTAGATATCAAAAACTAATGTTCAGAACAAAAGTGTTAAATATAGTTATGGAAATGGAAAGTCAAACACAACCTGCATACTACAGTCCCATACCTACAACAAGTTCTAGTGCTTTTACTGAGCTTGACAGTTTGTCACCGATAAATCAAGATTACCAAACCAATAGTATAATCCAGGATACTTCGAGTCTTAACGACAATGCTATTAGTTCTGCTGCAGTGAATGACAATGAAACTCTTATTTCGACTGAAAGCGGCCTGTTTAATATCACGTCTTATGACGTAATTTATACCCCAGCAACAACATCATCTACAGGCGAAAGTAATGTCAACGCTCAGGATACAAATTTACAAAGAAATGAATGATGTAAAATTTGATTTTTTAATTTATGAATAAAACTCTTTTTATTAAAATGAGTACGATTAACTTTTTTTCTCCAGTTTCTCTCTAATTGTTTGTTTAGTCATATGAGTGCGGTTGTACACACGGCACAGATCAAGTTACTCAAATCCAGTATAAGCGGGACTCCGACGGGTTACCTAAGTATGATAATACGCAAGGCGCGAGTTCCATTTATGCTGGTTTTGGGTAACTTGATCTGTGGCCATGTGTACTTTATCAGATAAAAAAAGGATTGTGTATGTAGGTTGAACGTACCAATCCCAAACCAATTAAGGACTTTTTTTGACTTTAAATTACTGTCATGTGCAAACCTATAACTTTTATCTATATTATAATAAGTAGCGTGTGATGAAAGGTAGGAATGATTCCACTTTAATGGCGACATTTTATGAGTGAAATAATCTTATTTAATGAAATTTCAACATGAAATTGAATGAAATTATGAACAATGAAATTTCAGAGTACATGACAAAATTTTTTTTTGCACATGTAAATTTACACATGACAGTAATTTGAAGTCAAAAAACGTTTATCCTACCTGTTCAAATCCCTTTCCACTAAATCATAGCAGGAAATTAAATATTTAAAATTTAAAACTTACCTTAATGTAATAGCGAGCCTCTCAATCGGTTGTATTGTAATCCTTCGTAAACTGCTTTTTTGTAGCTTATTCTCAATTTTACACAACAGTTCATCAAAAGAACGAATGGACATTCGAAAGTAATTTTTAAATTTACGTTCATTATTTTGTAGTTTTCCAAAGCGTGTAACAAACGCCCCAGCAAGAAGCCTATTTTCAAGAAAGGGATCAACATGTACTCTTGTCTTCTTGTTTCGTCGTTTGTAAAGTATGTAAGCGACACATATTCTTCTGACATTGATCATTTTTGAACACGTCTATACCGTTACGCAGCCCGTAGAAAACTGAAACTCATGCTGCGTATGATCCGCAGCGTGAAATTTTACGCATGCGGTCCAATCCCGCGTGCGTGAGCAAATCCGCGTGACACTAAAAGCGCCCTTAAATGGCATTAAAACGCGTTTTGTACGCTGGTGGATTTCAAAACCTTTCCTTCGCCAACGTGCGCCTAAGTTAAACGGGCATTGCACCATTTTTGTTCCCTCGATAGAACATTCTTTGACCATGCTCTCTTGTTTTAATCTGTAGTTAAATTAGATTTTAATTTACAATTTTTAATTTTTTAAATTAAAGTACAATATGTAATATTGGCATCTGAACCATAAATTTCAAAGAGCCAGTTAACAAATCTTCGCAAGTACGTATTTCTTTCTTTAGTTATTGATAGAAGTATATTTCATGCTGTAATATTTTAAAAAAAAGTTTTGTTTAGTAGTAAAATGAGTTAAAGAGCGCAGCGCTAACATTTCTCCTATATTAATTCTAGGCCTTAAATAATTGACCACATAGATTGACATGAACGCATCCTGTTATATTTAAACTAATCTAATTACGTTTCAACAACCAGGAGATATATTAATTATACTTAACTACGATCATGAGATACGCCGTGGCGAGCGCCTACAACACACAATACGCGTTGCTCTACAAGTGTACAAATATTTGGCAAACGTCACTACAATTATTCTAGGTCTATTCACACGAGCGTTAACGCTAATATAGGCACACCATTTTATTCAAAAAAAATTAGTAACTGACTGTAAACTCGTTTTGACTGTTCGCTCTTATAATTCTACCAACATTCATGTTACTTGGTTTTAATATTTTTTTAACACAATGAGGCTTTCTCAGTTAGCGTTATCAAAGCTAGTGTGAATATGCTCTGAGCTATACAATATCGATGTCTAACATCCACATACCGAACATAGTAACCGACTTTAAGTCTACAAATAACTATACAACTAATTATCTATCTACATATTTTATTAAAAAATAACTGTGTTATCAATCCCGCATCTTGTTGATTTGAAACATGCTAAAATTTTAGCAATTTTGTATCATCCATCACTTTCGTTTAACGTTGCAGATGTTCTTGTAGAAAAGTCGCTCTAAAAGTGAGCTATTTAACAGGTATAATAGGTAAATAGCACCAACGTCAGCTGCAATAACGCTAAAACAACAAAAACAATAAGCGGTGAATGCACTACTTTACAAAACAAAGTGGGCTGAAAATCGATGTTCCTAAAACATTACATTTTATGGACGCCAAACATTACAAGAATTGACTTACGGTTAACGTACAATATGAACACTTATTGGCTAAATCTATCACATACAGTCCACTGAGGTAATTCACAAATGGTTTTTTCGCCGCTTTATTTAACATTATTATATTATAGCCCTCAACACTGAATATATGAATACATCTGAGCTTAGTTGACGAATTTGCTTATTCACAAAAATGAATATTTTGGACTAGAGATCTGACTAAAATGGATTTTTGTTTATGCGTCAATATTAAAAAAGAACGCGTGGTTTTATTTTGCAAGTCATAAATAAAATCTTTGAGATATTTACAGCATTTTTGTTTTGTTTATTAATTCTACCAGGCACAGGTATAAATGTGTAAATGTTTAATATATTAGTGCAAGCGTATGTGTGTTGATCTTTAGATGATTTTATAGTCTTATTATATTGTACAGTAGTAAATAATTGATATCCAATAATAATCAGGGAAAGAGAAAGATTTAATTTTTTGATACTAACTTTAAATTTATAATTTAATTTAGGATAAAAATAAATCATACACAAACACATTTCTTTTAGTTTCAATTGCATTCTTTTCCCAAGCAAATTTCTTACACGATATCATTTCAAACACTATTAATAATCTGTCCCACACATTAGTTTAAATAAAATTAAAAGAACGTAGGTAAAAATAACAAGGCAAAATAATATTTAAAAAAAACTTCCTCACTTTTTACAAAATTAATAAATTGGGTTATACGGAGAACAAGAACAATGTCACATTGGAAACGTTATTCATAAATTTTTACGACGAACAAAAAAATAATGCACAATCAGTTATTTTTCGGGTAGTTTGATCTTTAGAACTATATATATATATATATATATATATATATATATATATATATTTAAAGTCATATACATATATCATTACACAATTTTGTTCTATCTAAAACAATCGAACGAGCTCACATTATTTTTTAAATTTTAACATTAGATCAGCAACATCTATTTCACACATTCATTCGCAATGTTCACATTTCACCCGTCGGAAGAATTTTTTCAGTTTCTGATATATTTTACTGGTCTTCTTGTTTTTGTTTTGTTGAACAATTGTGATGATCGGTGTATGCTTTCTGAATGCCCTCACAAATTTCGGCGCGAAGGCAGTAAGCGTCGTGTCTCCGGATTACTTATTAATCGCATAGCCTGAAACATAAAAAAAAAACAAAACGTAAAATTTCAGTTTATATCAGGACAGTCACTCCGGTATATCTGTGGAATTTTTGACTTAAAAATAAACAAATAATAAATGAAAAAGATATAGATATAAAAAAGATATAGATAATGATAAAAATGAATGAATAAAGAAGTCATGGTCATTGATCATTTCTATGCCACGAATCCCAAAGTTATTTCTTTTGATTGGAATTACACTTGCCTTATATTTGCGAGATTGGAATAAATTAATTTTACAGACTTTTTAGTTATTTAACTAATATTTAATTATCGACGGTTCGAGTGCTTTAGAGGCAGGAGAGATTGCGTTATCTAACGTAGAGGTACACTACTTTTGATTGGAATTACACTTGCCTTATATTTGCGAGATTGGAATAAATTAATTTTACAGACTTTTTAGTTATTTAACTAATATTTAATTATCGACGGTTCGAGTGCTTTAGAGGCAGGAGAGATTGCGTTATCTAACGTAGAGGTACACTACTTTTGATTGGAATTACACTTGCCTTATATTTGCGAGATTGGAATAAATTAATTTTACAGACTTTTTAGTTATTTAACTAATATTTAATTATCGACGGTTCGAGTGCTTTAGAGGCAGGAGAGATTGCGTTATCTAACGTAGAGGTACACTACTTTTGATTGGAATTACACTTGCCTTATATTTGCGAGATTGGAATAAATTAATTTTACAGACTTTTTAGTTATTTAACTAATATTTAATTATCGACGGTTCGAGTGCTTTAGAGGCAGGAGAGATTGCGTTATCTAACGTAGAGGTACACTACTTTTGATTGGAATTACACTTGCCTTATATTTGCGAGATTGGAATAAATTAATTTTACAGACTTTTTAGTTATTTAACTAATATTTAATTATCGACGGTTCGAGTGCTTTAGAGGCAGGAGAGATTGCGTTATCTAACGTAGAGGTACACTACTTTTGATTGGAATTACACTTGCCTTATATTTGCGAGATTGGAATAAATTAATTTTACAGACTTTTTAGTTATTTAACTAATATTTAATTATCGACGGTTCGAGTGCTTTAGAGGCAGGAGAGATTGCGTTATCTAACGTAGAGGTACACTACTTTTGATTGGAATTACACTTGCCTTATATTTGCGAGATTGGAATAAATTAATTTTACAGACTTTTTAGTTATTTAACTAATATTTAATTATCGACGGTTCGAGTGCTTTAGAGGCAGGAGAGATTGCGTTATCTAACGTAGAGGTACAACTCACTCGTATTAACTTGATGCTCGGATGTAATGCTTATTGTAGCTTATTGTATAAGGCTGAGCGTACATCGAGACGTTATAACAAACACGAGGCCTATGTTTAAGATGCAGATTAAGAAACACATCATGAACAATCACAAACATATACAAGAAATATACATACAATTGTATATTGTCATATCGTAAAACAATTTTATCTTTTTTAATAGCCCGCTGTAACCTACTGCAGAATAAATGTCCAACCAATCCAAGTGGAAACCAACAATTTGAGTTCACATACAAATCTGTTGCCACTGATAGTCAGTGATGATTTAAATTCAAGTTCGGCGACAAAATAGCAAAGTATCCTTACCATTACTTAAACAACTCAGTCGACTTTTATATTGATATATACTTTACTGCTTTGTCGCTGATAATGAATTTAAATCCTAGCCAGTGGCAACAGATTTGTATGAGAATTCTTTGTTTTAAGATGGCTGCCGTGTCGCGTGCCGTGGCTAAGTGTCCATGGACTGTAGTAGCTCTTAACATCAGGTGGACTGTGAGTTCGTTAGTCACTTGCTATATAAAAAATAGGTCATTGTAACTATTTTTAAATCCTTTCCCCGCCAAGCACGTGGTAAATCAGCGCTTACTTCATTTTTTTTTTATAAATTAATAATTTGGGTGGTGCTGGTACCATTCTGGATCGGATCCTGGCTTACCGCACGCATACTATCAAGTATCAACTTCAGACGAGTGCCCGGCTCTTTTTAACATACCTCAAAATATTTTTTTAACTTAAGCCAAAATTACATCGGCCAATAACAGTAATTTAGGTTAATTCATAATTTAAATAATTAATTAATGCGTTCGGATATCCAATTATTGTTACTACTATTTGGCAAATTTATCGCGGTTTTTATGGCAGCACTTAATTAATTTACGATTTTTACTTCATTATACTAAAGTCAATGAAGAGTGAAGTCGAAAATTTGTATTCTAATTTAATCCGAAGAGGCAATAAAGTAGTCGAAACGGTAGTATCGTAGTAATCTCGATGTAATTCTCACGCAGCCTCTGTGGATACGGATTATCAGCGTTTCTCGTTCGAGCAGAGTTTCTGCTGAGTCGGTGGAGTGTAAATCGTAACCTGCCCGACATAGCGACGCCAAGTTGGCGGCCCCCCGATCCCCGCACCTCGCAGGTGACGACCTTCGTAGTGTAGTCAGCTCATTATATCGATTACATAATTTTTATTTAGAATTATAATCAGAAAATTTAATGGAAAAAATTTATTTGTTGAAATTAGTAATAAAAGCTGTATGTATTGACTTTAATTATTAATGGCCATTGCGTTCTTGAGAAATTTGTACGACGTTGGAAACAGTTCGAAAATTCTAGGCAAATCTTATAGTCTCCGATACGCAGACGGGGCATAGACTATCTAGTTTATATCATATATTCATAAAATAAAAAGGCTGATGACAGGTAGCTGCGATGGTTAGGTGGTCTGGTAATGAGATTATCTTCCACCTTAGTAGGTAGTTAAGCTTAGCGATTACAGAAAATTATGTATCTGTAGGAGACAAGACCATCGTCAACCCGTCCACAACGATCCACGAGTGGGCACGTGAGACACATGTTCCCAAAGTATGGAGGAAACCAAATATTAATTTTAGAGAAAGATTTCTAAGCACGTAATGTATCGATAAAATGTATCACGCATGTCACTACACTAATAAACCACGATAAATCTGTCGCATATTCAGCAATGTAACGGACTTTCTCTGCGCGACTCATTGCTCAGAATAAAGTGCGCTGTTCTTAATATGTGATGTAGATAATTGGCATCCTTTCCCGAAATAAGTTCCACAACATGGTTAAATAAGTAAGACTTACTGCAAAGAGTTCTAGTGAATAATATAAAATAAACGTAAGTATAGATTCTAATAAACAATAAAAGCACTCTTTCATTCAAATTAATACTGTGGTCAAATATAGATAAACTTAATACATACAATAGCATAATCTTCATGTTTTTTTTTATAGGATAAGGGTGACAAACGAGCACACAGTCCACCTGATGGTAAGTGGTTGCTGTGGCCCATAGACATCTACATCTATCCTCTATTACAAATCAGTATAGTAGACGCGTTGTCACCCGTGAGGACTAAGATGGAATGCCTCATTTCCAGTAAAAAGGGCCTCCGGCCACCTGGACTCACCAAGCGAAACGCAGAGGTAAACCTCTACTTCACGCTGGTTTTCTGTGAGGTCGTGGTACCACCCCGGTTCGAGCCGGCCCATCCGTGCGACAGCAAAAGCTGCCGCGTGGCTCTACCACTGTTAAAAATTCATCTTCAATATTCATTCAAAAAACTACTACCATAATTATAAGACTAAAAAATTCTCCTTCTATCTCCTATGTTCAGCGGTGGACTTTAGTTGGGCTATAATGAATAAATGAATAAAATTACCGCAAACTTTTGTACGTGGTAGAGCCATGTCGCAGCTATATTAATTGTGTCGACCGGGAAAGGACCACGCTCTCACAGAATACCAGCGTAAAATAGCGGCTTAATGCTGCTGTGTCTCGTATGGTGAGTGTAGAGAACCGGAGACCCTTTTTACTGGAAATGAGGCATTCCATCTTAGTCCTCAAAAAATTTTGTACAGTCGACTTCAATATAAGTTCTTTAAGAATAACTCAAAAACTATTGGTCTGACCTTGATCAAATTCATATGAGACCACACGAGAACTATCAGCTTTCATATAAAAAAAGAATCATCGAAATCGGTTCACCCAGTACAAAGTTATGAGGTAACACACATTAAAAAAAACATACAGTCGAATTCAGT
This sequence comes from Parnassius mnemosyne, assembly GCA_963668995.1. Classification (NCBI taxonomy): domain Eukaryota; kingdom Metazoa; phylum Arthropoda; class Insecta; order Lepidoptera; family Papilionidae; genus Parnassius; species Parnassius mnemosyne. Next base: position 47,805,194 of record CAVLGL010000104.1, on the reverse strand, counting down.
AAAAGGTGAATGCCTTTTTTAAAATAAGCCAATTGGCATGCATAACTTAAAATGAATGCATACGAATTGGTACATACTCACCAAGCTGAGCAGGCAGGTTGGTGAAAATATCGTTTATAATATTATCTCTTGTATGGAATTGGAAGCGAAAAAATGTACACAGGACGATATTTTAGGGAATCCTTGACAAAAGCGGCATGCTAAAAAGGATATCACAATTTAAATGTCATCAATCAATAACTAATAACTAGTACTAGTAATAACATATACAGATAGCAATCAGTTTGAGGATATTGAATCCTCAAACTGATTGCTATCTGTATATGTTCCATTTTCATATATTTCAGCATCTATAGAACCTTTCATACGTGCCCACAACATTCTCACTCTTGAAATATTTATTTTAATAAAAGCAGAAAGCAAACCAAAGTAAGAGAAAATAGAAGTCCCCGACGCTGTCTAACCCGCGCGGACTGCCGCGAATCTCACCAACTTTTACTGAATATTTTCGCCCCAGAAGGCAGCATGACAATAAATCGAGTTACGGATGTTACGGGTTATAAAGCATAGGCGTCGTCGGTTATCGAGTGATTCCGGCGACGGGGTGTAAATTTATTCATACTCCGGGGGAACGGCGACCTCTTAGCTCTCGCGATATTTAGAGCACGCTTCCTCTGCAGCGCGTCGATTGCTGGAGGATTTGTGGATTCGTGCGGATCGGATTGATGGGTTTTTTAAGGAAATTGTCGCGCATTTATATTGATTCGGTCATAGATGAATATGTGCACGATTTATATTTAACGAGCCACGTCCGTAATTTCGTGTGTACTTAATAAATTTACTTTTGACATCAGATTTATGTAAGTCCAAAACGTTTCTGTTTATTACGATAAAAACTAAGATTGTTTCGTCGTTGTTTCTATTGTAAAGGGGTGTAAGTGGAAATGCCACAACTATTTTTGCAATCGCCAGCCTCTGTTAGAACCGGTGAACCATCCTAACAAACGAACGAGACAAATACGTTAATCAGTTTGATACAATTGAAAATAAATCCCACATCTATCGACATTATGAGGTAAGTATGTTAAAAAGGCAAGCTTTTCTAAATATCAATGCCACTGACGTTTTCTTAAAAAGGCTACAGTAGCAGTAGATTAAAAAGATTGATAAATTGATAAAGGCTGTATGGCCGTGTGGTGGCGGCGAAGTGAATCCCTTATCCCATTTATTCCCGTACATGCTAAAGGCGAGTATGGAAAAGGATATTCTTATGGCCTCCGATTGATGGTGGTATACCATCTCATTTATTCCGGATGTAAGATCTGGGCAACGGGAAGAATTGTCAACATTTTGAACTGCGTCATTCCGCTTGCTAATGAAATCTTTCCTAAAATGGGAGAGGGTGATTTCCAGCAGTGTACTGTTCTTTTTATATAAAATTAAACGGTAAATTAATTTAGAGTCCACCTGATGGTGAGTGGCTACGGCAGCCCGTGAACAGCTGCAAACAACTTTAAATAGCGATGGTTACATATGCGTTGTCACCTCTTAGGACTAAGATGGAACGCCTCACAGTAATTCAGACTGGAACACAGTAGTGCACGCACAGCTGTTTGTTTTCAGAATTTTGTACCTTAGCCAGACGAACTCGTGTCGCGCTTTCTGGCACGACTACGCGGAATTAATTACGTAATTTAATATTTTGCGTTTCATATTCATGAAAAAAAATTGTAATTTAATGGACTTTGTATTAAAAAAAAAGTGTTATCTAGTTTCGATATTACATTATAGAGGTGGTGCCAGGTACAGTTAGAAACTTTTTCGTACGACCATGCGAGATTTTAGGATAGAGAGACTTAAAACGTATGTTATTCTACAGGTAACTTGAGAATAATTGTATTCGCCAAAATCAGTTTTAAACAGATTTTAGCGAATACAATATTGCGTATCTATTGTCTATTTCAATTTTTTTTTCTAAGTTAAACAGGTAGGACATGTTGCATTTCTGGCCGAACGTACGGTTATATGAGGTAGGTTCAAAGAGGGCCTCTCTTTGCACTATTTCGGTACGGAATCCTAAAAATAACAAAATTATATTGAAAATTACTTTTAGTTGTATGGAAATAATATATGAGGTAGGTTCAAAAGGCCTTCTTTGCACTATTTCGGTTCCTAAAAATAACAGAATTATATTAAAAAATTACTTTTACTTGTATATCGTTATAGAACGTTGTTAATTTTTAATTCAAGTACGGTGGAATCAACTTAAACAACAGTTATAGGTGATTATAATTGCCTACTTACATGCTTAATTTTAAGTTATGAATAATTATAATTAGTGGGATTAAAAAATCTTCTTAATTCCTTGTCTAATTTTTTTTTAAATTATTTGCCTGCCTTTTATAATAAAGGGAAATGTGCAAAATTTCAGCTTTTCAGGTCCAAGTGTTTGGGCTGGATGTTAATGAGTCAGTGTGTGATTACAGAGACTGAGTGAGTGAAACGGGATTTGTAGTGTTTGTGAAGAGGATACCTGTGGAGTTTCTTTCGCAGTTTCTTCTCCGGATTATTTCTCCGGACATTTTAAAACGAAAAAATATGTCTTATGAAAAACGAAATTTTATATTCTTACGTCGAAAAATAGAGTTTTAGTTTTATTAATTACATTGATTCACTATATTTACCTATTTAATTATTTTTAAACACTATATTGTAAAATCACTGTAGAAGCGTGCTCGTCGCGACCCCTGCCAGCCCTTTTCAGGGCTGCAATTCTACTAGCTGCGCACCCATGCCAACGAGGGTTAGGGCGTCCCCCCAAGGCGACGCACACCAGCTCGTCCCCGTTGGTGTGGAATGCAGCGTGCAAAGCGGCGATGGGGACCGCCACCCGTCACGCACAGCCCGACACGGCGGAAGGTGGAGGACAGAGTGCAGAGTTGGCACGTGGAATGTTAGAGGAGGCATGAGAGATAAGACGAATGAGTTGATCGAAATAATGAAAGAAAGAGAATTAGATGTCGTGTGTATGTCGGAGACCAAACGGAAGGGCAGTGGTACTGAAGAGCTCCCTGGCGGGGCGTTAGCTCTATGGTCAGGAGTCCCGGAGAGCGAGAACGCCTGCCAGGGAGTGGGGGTGCTGCTGTCTTCTCGATTGGTCGATGTTATGACTGAATATAAGGTTGTGAACTCAAGACTTCTCTGGGTTCGCTTTAAATTGGGACTGACGAAGTTATTCCTTTTGGCTGTTTATGCGCCGGTAGCTTCGTCGTCCAGGGCTGAGCTGGAGGAGTTTTGGGAGAATGTAAGAGAAGTTCTAGATTTGGCTAGGGGAAACGAAAGAATTGTTGTATGTGGTGATTTGAATGGATGGGTTGGTACCGCTCGACCAGGGTACGAGTCGGTACTTGGCAAGTTTGGCGATAAAAGGGTTAATGATGCTGGCAAGCTTATACTGGCGGTGTGCAAGGAAAAGGGTCTTCTTGTGACAAACACTATGTTTAATCACAAGAAAATCCATATGTATACTAGAGAACGAAAGAATGAGAGAAGTATGATTGATTTGTTCCTGGTGGATGACCGACTGCGAAAACAGGTGATGGATACGCGAGTGTTCAGGGGTGCTGACCTGGGAACGGATCACTATCTAGTGATTACTAGATTTAGGGGTCTGTTCGCGGGTTGGCGCTACCGGACGGCAGTAACAGAACCACAGTCGGTCTGTCGCATCCGAAGCTGGAAGCTTCAGGAAGCGGATACTAGGGACAAATATCATGCGAGGGTAGCCGAAAAGCTTGACACCATCGATGGCAGAAAAGAATGTGTAGAAAGAACTTGGCAGAACCTTAGGGATGGAATGGTAAGTGCAGCGGAAGAAGTGTGTGGAACAATAAAAAGAGGCAGTAGTAAAAGAAGAGATGCATGGTGGAATGATGAAGTGAAAGAAGCTGTAAAAAAGAAGAAGAAAGCATGGTTAGACTACTTGGCCTCTAGTAATGATAAGGATATGAGAGAGAAGATGAAAGAAAGATATAGGCTGCAGAAAGTTCACACGAAAGCATTGATTGAGGAAGTGCGTGAAAGGTGTAGAATGGAAGCGGACGAAAGGTTGTCGCACAACTTTAAGGAGAACTCCAAACTCTTCTGGAAAGAGGTTGGAAGGACCCGGAGTGGTGCGACAGCCTTAAGAATGAACAAAGTGCTTTCGAGAACTAATGACGTCCTCTCAAAAAAATCGGACGTCATGCAGCGATGGAGCGAATTTTATAGAGAAATGTATGCGTATGATGATCTTAGTGAGGGATCCGGGGATGGCGCCGTGACTGGTACGCCAGACCCGGACCTCGATGACACTGAGGTCATCAGTATGAAAGAGATTGAACGTGCGATTCGAAGTTTGAAATGTGGTAAGGCTGCGGGACTAGACAGAGTTACTGCTGAAATGGTCAAGTATGGTGGGCCTCGCGTCTGGGACAGCTTTCATCTGCTGTGCAATTTGTGCTGGCGGACGGGGGATGTCCCGGATGATTGGCGATCCGCAGTCATTGTGCCTTTATATAAAGGTAAAGGTTCACATTTTGACTGCGGATGCTATCGGGCGATCAGCTTGACCAGTTTAGCAAGTAAAGTTTACTCGAAGGTTTTGACACGTAGGATGCAAGAGAAATCGGAAAGATTTCTATGGGAGGCACAATGCGGATTTAGACCTGGAAGAGGATGCACGGATCAAATGTTTTCTCTCCGCATGATCACGGAAAAGCTTCTGGCTGCTAACCAGAAGATTTTCTGTGCTTTTGTGGATCTTGAGAAAGCATTTGATAAGGTTGTAAGGAAGAAAATGTGGGAACTGTTGCCGGGGTATGGTGTGGATGGTCGATTGCTAAGGGCTGTGCAGTCTCTTTACTGTGACTGTAAAGCCTGTGTGCGGGTAGGGCATGACCTGTCACCCATGTTTGACGCCCAAACGGGCGTAAAGCAGGGTTGTGTCATGTCTTCCTGGCTGTTCATACTGTATCTCGACAGCTGTTTACAGAAGCTGAAAGATAGTTGTTTGGGTGTGAAATTGGGTGACATTAAAGTAAATTGTCTGCTGTATGCTGATGATGCAGTGCTTATTGCACCATCAGAGGCAGAACTGCAGGCATTAGTCACGTGTATGAAAGAGGAATGTGAAATTAAAGGTCTCCGTTTGAATGCTAATAAAACTAAGGTTCTGGTATTTGAAAGGGACGAAGAGAGAACGAAGTGTGAAATATGGGTAAATCAGGAATGTCTAGAACAGGTAAATGAAATTGTATACTTGGGGAGTGCTTTTAGCCGGGATGGAAGATGTGATTTAGATGTGGACAGGCGTGTCGCTGCCGGGAACAAAGTCAATGGTGCCCTGACTGCGTTAGTCAAAAGGCAAGGCGTAGCGAAGAGTGCACGCCTTGCAATACATAACGCAGTGTTGGTACCGACTTTGTTATATGGCAGCGAAACCTGGGTATGCCAGAAGAAGCATAAAAGTAAGTTGAATGCAGTGGAGATGCGATCTCTTCGTAAAATGTGCGGCGTTACCATGGCCGACCGAAAACGAAACGAAGAGATTCGCAATATGGCAGGTTTGAAAGATGACCTTATCACAAAAATTGATAAGGGCGTGCTTCGGTGGTTTGGGCACGTTGAGCGAATGAGTGAAGACCGAATGGTGAAGAAAATATATAGCGCGAAAGTTAATATTAAAAGGTGTCGAGGTAGACCGAGACTAACTTTCGAAGACCATGTGAGCAAATTGCTCGAAGAGGGTAGGGTCAAAAGTACTCGGATACCTAGACGTGCATGCATGAAGAAGATAATGAATCTGAAAGAAGCGAAAGAGGTATGTAAGGATCGTGACACTTGGCGATCTGTTCTCTCTGGCTACCCCGTCAGGGATTGTGCGTGAAGATAAATAAATAAATAAATAATATTGTAAAATATCTTAATAAAAAGGATTACAAAGGGTGTAACACCTTTTGTGCATTTCTCTCACATATGGAAATAATGTTATATGTACAACAATAAAAAAGAATACATTTGCTTGTACTTTTAAAAATAACGGTAAATCAGAAAAAGAAACCAATATCATTCTAAATTTATTTCATTCATTTCGGCCTATTTTTACCGACTGCCCTTTACAAGAATGCGTCAAAAGGCAGTCCTAGCTTTAAATATTCGCCATACGAGGCAGTTATTAAAACAAAATAGGGAAGATATGGATTTAGCCGCAAAAAGTGGACGCACTATAATTTAGATGCGGTCAGAGCTAACGAACGCAGTTATCGATTAAAAAAACTTCGGAAATTAAATAGTCATCTTACAAGTTTATTATTTGTTTATTATATAATTTTTAGGAGCCGTGGTAGCTCAGATGGTTAGCGCTCGCTGTAAACTTCACAGTACGCGGCAAAGCCCGGGTAAGGTTCGATCCCCGCCGGCACCAATAAAATTGTTAGATGCAATTTTAAGTGCGGATTTACCAGGTGCTCGGCGGTGAAGGAAAACATCTTGAGGAAACCTGCATGTTTGAGAAATAAGAAAAAAATTCGCAGACATTTGGGCAGCGTGGCGAACATTTCCTAGCCCTAAAACACCATTAGAATTGTGCGCAGCAGTGGGACGTTTGTAAGCTGTAACTTTAACTTACAAATCGAATGTACCAATTACTCAGATAAAAATAAAAGTCAGTTGAAATCTCTGGCCAATTTTTTTGATATAAAACCTGACATATTATTGTGGAAGCAACTTGAGAGATAGGATAGTTTTTATCCCGATAAGTGACCCTCAATTTTTTTTATTGTGAATTTAATGATATTTTTTATTACACATGGTCGTCGAAAAGGGCAGAACAACGTCTGCCTGGTCAGCTATATCAGCATATATATATATATATAGCGTAGCATAGTAGCGTAAAAGAGCAGCTTAATACTGCTGTGTTTCGTATGGTGAGTGTAGAGAACCGTAGACGCTTTTTACTGGAAATGAGGCATTCCATCGTATTTTTCACGGGTGACAACGCATCTGCATTTTGTTTCTTTATTGAGATGTAGATGTCTATGGGTCGCAACAACCACACAACACCATCAGGTGGAATGTGTGCTCGTTTGTCACTTTTCGTATAAAATAAAACCAATATAAGACACTGTCTGGATAAGTTTTTGTTCACAGTGACGTAGAGAAGAGTAATTACAATAGAACAAGACCTAAAACGTTTTTTTAAACAAATGTAAGTTTCGTCTGGAATTCGAACCTACGAGTACCCTCCCTCGTGGTATCATTTGATCAGCCTAGTAGTACTAGTAAAAGACGTTCATAGATATAGCATCCGACCATTAGCTTCGTATCTTTCACACTTTTATATGGGTATGTCATTTGTTTCTTGTTGTTTCTTTTGTTTGTGCATTTTGTTTAGACATCTACGGAATGTGAGCTAAGATGTTGTAGGTTTTTGAGGGATCTTTTATCGGTACAACATGAAATAATTTCTACGTAATTGCAAAAGCTTAATCAAAAGCTCGCATCAATATCAGGTTCGCATTCAAATTCGCGTTCAAATGTTCAAATAATTTCGTTGCGCTCTTTGCGCAAGAAGGTTGCCTGGTAGAAATCGCTTCCACAACTAAAAGACCGCCTGTTGTACCTTTTATATATATTTCATTATATTGTTAGGAATATATATAAATAAATAAATATATATATTAGGAAATTGCAAAAGATAATTAAAACTAAAATTAATGTTAAATATTATATAAATGTTGTAAAGAAAAGCAAGAATTAAGTAATAAACTCAAATTATATTCAATTGAGGTGGAAAATATGCATAACTGTTATGAGACTGATATATGAGTGTCTAAATTCAAGAATTTTATCACCTAAAAACTCCCTACAATTTATATCAAATAAATATGCATCGGTTCAGGATAAGATAAAAGAACACATATTGGTAATTAATGATCTGGTAGAGTCATGTAAAAGTCATTAAATTATGTGTTCGTTTTAATGTGTATTGGTGTACATATAGAATATATTTAATAAATAATAATAAATTGGTATTTATTTTCTCCCACATATTGTATGTCTGATTGATTGATTAAACTTCTGAAGAGTATATTTTTTATGAAATTGAAGTTCCTTTCAGTTCTTTTTCCTTCAAGTTGGCTGCAGGTGTTCATGGGCTGCAGTAGCCACTTACCATCAGGTGGACTGCAAGTTCGTTTGTCACTTTAATTTTCGTCAATCGTTTGTCAGTTCATCAGGCCACTGAGACGTGTGTATTGAAAAAAATGTTTCCATTTTTAATCTGTCATGGAAACGTTATAATCATTTTTTTTATTCTATATTATGTTCAATCTTGAATTCAGTGATACTAAGGCAAGAGGACACTGAAACATTATACAAATTTTAAATGCAGGTGTAATATTTTTAAAACAATGATATGTCAAATGAAATATCAAACATAATTCATAATATCGTTTCTAACACTATGTTTCAAATATACAGCCCAAAACTTTACTAGAAATAATTAAAGTGGCTACGAGGCATCGTTAGAGGGCGGGCGGACTGGGTTGAAGTACCTGTTGCACGTAGGCGGAGCGGGTACGCCCTACGCCCATAGCTACGTGCACACAACCCTGTTAATATATAGAAGTAATAGGCCTTTTTGCAATAAAATTATTTTCTACTTTTTAGTTCGGTTATCTACAAAAGCGTGGTTTTATAAAACTATTATTTATTAAGTATGCATTTTGTAAAGTTTTTTAAATAGCCATTTTATTCAATTTTCTCGACCACAACAATTAAGAAGTTTCTAAACATTATCAGAAATAAAAAGATGCAGGTGCCCAGTAGTGGCGCAAATATTATAGGTTTATAGGCTGTAATTTTACCTACTTTACTTTGTGCTTCTAAACTAAAAGGGTTCGAATTTCGATCGGAACAAGCATTTGTATGGTCTTCAAATCATTGTTCCAGCTCGGGATGCTTATCCTTGTGCAAATCAATTTTGGAAAGTACCTCCACTATACAGGGAAATCCTAGTGTACGTTTCCTTAAAAAAAAAAACTTTAAATTATTCACTGCAGATTTACTTCAGATTATAAAATTTGAAAAAATGTGTGTGGTTTCTTTTTTATTTTAATATGTTGCTCAGGGCCGTACTTTGTGGCTATCTAGAGACGCCTATTTTTGGCAGTGCACTTGTGATTTATCTATATTAGTAGTAGAAGTAGTTTTTTTTAACTTATAGCCAGTATTTTTTTACTTATGACTTATAGTCAGTGCTTGACCACAATCCCACCTGGTGGTAAGTGGTGATACAGCCCTAGATGGTATATCACACTGTCTTAGTGTAACAAAAGCCTATTCACTATTTCCTTGAAGACGCCCAGATTGTATTCGGATGGAAAGATAGACGCCGGCAAATTATTCCACTCCTTTGCTGTACGCATTACAAAAGACGAAGCAAACCGTTTGGTTCTAATGCGTGGAATATCGTCAACAAAGGGGTGAAGACCCGCCGACCGCCTGGTAGTCCGATGGTGGAAAGGAGAGGAAGGAATTAAAGCGTGTAATTACCTGCGCACGCTCACCGAAATGTATCCTATAGAATACCGAGAGACTACTCTGCGCCAGCGCTCGAGGCTGACGAGATTGGTTTCAACCAAATCAAGATCACCAATGTGACTCTTAGCACAAAAAAGTAAGTAGTACGTACAAACAGTTATAAGAAAATGGGGGGGAGAATACTATGTGTATTCTCTTTTCCATTTACCTATAATTGTATGTGTGTACTGTTATATAATACTACGTGTTTATAGTAGAACAATACGTATAGCGTGTACAAAGGCACGTTTATTTCACGTTGATATTTCTTCCAGCAGGCCTCACTGGCATTAAAAATTATATTTCCATTTTATTGTTTTCAGTAACTAGTGAAATCATTTAATTCAAAACTTATCAGGTATCGATGATGCAATTAAGTTTTTAAAAAGACAATTTTGAGACAATATCTTTATTTTCCTAAAGATATACAAGGCGAAAAATGCACACTAATCTGACTAATTTTGTGCAATATTAAAATTTGGACTAAAGGAAAAGGCCATAATTAAACTTCCCAACAACTAGCAAATTTAATTGTATTTAATACGTGACCATTTGAAACACGTAGAATACCTGGTAATTTTAAATAAATAAAACTCATTTTTGCTTTAGAAATTAATATGTTAGGATTTTTTTTATCACATCATTCATCATTTAACCTTTTACGGTCCGCTACTGAATAATGTCTTCCACTTAATATAAGTGCTAAGCATAATTGCTGGGTTGATCCAGGCTATAATGTTTGCAAAATATTCATTTAGTCGCTCCTTACCTAGGCAATTTATTACCTTAATCGCCCCTTATGTCAGGATCGATAGGATGACAAATTGTCTCACTGTATTAAAACTATATTATAAGCATAAATTTAAATTTATATTTTTTTTTAAGAAATAATTGCGAATTTATTGTTGTTATAGCTAAATTAAATGCGTGGGTAATTTTGAAAAAAAAAATAGACAGATGTAGGTATTTTATTGCCTCAAACACAGAATAAATATTTGTACTACGTATCTCAAACTTATTTTCAGACCGAAAACTTTTGTACGAGAAGAGATTTTACAAAGAGGTACCTTATCTATTTTCTTGGCGTCAGTAGTAGTTGTTGGCACTGATGTTTCGCTATTCATACCCTTCAGGGTATAGAGAACCAGTGTAATTACAAACTGTGAGGAATTCCATCTTCGTCCTCAGTGGTGGCAAAGCATGTGTAACCTTTTTTGTTTGAAGTTTTCTGTAGGTTTCCATGAACTGCAGTGGCCACTTACCACCAGGCGGACTGTAAGTCTTGACGATTTTTAAGATTCGTAATAAAATATAGATTCGAAAAACTAAAATGTGCACAAAAATACTGTTACTTATAACTGTTTGTGAAAATGAAGCCCTACCAGCTAGAAAGGCAGGTAATTTGAAAGAAACTCTACTTTTTTAATAATTAAAAATTTTGCGTACAAATGTGCAAGTAAGTTTAAATAAATAACCAATCAACCTATTTAACTCCCTTCTCTCCCTGTCCCATGAATAATGTAATATGAACCTTTTAATTGTTTAACTGTTATGTCTGTTCGCGAACAGGGAAACTGTTAATTTATAATTGTATTTAGTGTTACGTACTGCGATCACTCATTTAGCTACTGCCCCCATACATACATTCAACGTTTACGATAAATACATTACGTAAAAACAAAGGTAATTTTTGAACATCGACTCCTGTCATTTCTATGTAAGTTTTCGCAATAAAATCAGAAAAAGGGTTGAATAAAGCTGGACACAGAGATCGCTATACATACAGACTAGAAATCCAACTATTTGTTTTTCCACAAATACTAATTTACTCGGGTAAGTTGACCAGCATAATGGAGAGGAAATCTCTATTTCAATTTTTGAAATTGAAGCATGATAATCACTAAGAGTTCATAACCAAAAGTGATCACAGTGGTGTGAGACAGGAAGGTTGAAAGTATGACTCAAAGATGGTAAAACTAAGGCTAGTTAGTTGATAACATATATATTAAACTGAAGCAATATATCATCAAACTTTTTACTCGAAACATACAATAATTTCTTGAACGAGTAATAAAACAAACCGGTGTTTCCAAACAAAAATCAACCAAACAATTGAATGTATTATTCGCGGTGCCCTTGGGGGTCCGCAATAAAATCATATATTCATAAAATCGCTAGCAGTACGCGAGCGTGCTTCTGCTACTTAACACATAATCCAATTTGTCGACGGTCGATGTTACCGTAGAATTTTAACGTCGCGTCGATCGATAATAATTACACCAGTCGCCACATTACCACAGTTTAAAAATTAAACTATACATCTATATATGTCTAGCTATATGTTAGCTAATTATGCTATATGTTACAGAGGTTTTCCCATGTGTCGTTGTTCAAATCGTCATGCATTTTGACGACTAACGTGTAAATTGGTTTGATTACTTGGTGTGGGTAATTAGTGGTCGTAAAAGTGGTTGAAGATCATGAGGTCCCTAGTTTGAATCCTGGGTCAGGTCAAAATCAGTTACTGGATTTTTCTGTCAATTTATTTTCAGTAGCAGCCCGGAGTCAGAAAACTAGCGATATTTCACCCTGCGCCCGATCTCTCTCCGGTCGAGAATACACCTGTGTTTGCACATACACTTGGGCACTGTAATCCTGTACCGCGCATATGGCTAGTCTCCACGAAACTGGCCGCCGTGACCGAAATTTGGTCTGGAGCACATTATTATTCTTCATTATCGATAACTCTCTTTAAAAATCACATCACTTCTACAGTATTTTTTTCATCCATCCATCCATTACGGCCTGTAAAAGTTCACTGCTGAACATAGGCCTTCCCCATAAATTGAGGAGATATTTACCATGATTGCCACGTTGGCAACTGCAGTTTTTTATATTTCGTTATTATTAAGAAGACTTCTGTCCATCCCCTGGTTTTTTTCCTCTGTCGCCTCTTACCACACCCACGGGACAATATGGGGTATAGGATATCCTTACACCGCCACTACACGTCGAAGGTACGTGCGAAAATGTAAACTGGTCTAATAGTGAATGTGGTAATCGTTATCGAGAACTCCCTTTATAAATCACATCACTTCTAAAGGCCATTTGATGATAAGTGGACGCTATGGCCCATTAACACCTAGGTACATCTATCATCTATTAAGAATCCTCTGAAGAGACTCAGTTCAGCTGGGGTTTGGTTTTTTAATGCACAAAAACTCAAACGCTACTCAATTTTAAGACGCCGTTAACTCTCGTGTGTTACAGACTTTGACTTAAAGTGATAGCTTTTGAGTATTTGGTTACAACTACTCAACTAAACTCATCACTTCTGAGTTGATTAATTAGTATTTTTTATAAAAACGATAATAAAAAAAAAACTAAACCTAGTAAATTAATTATCATATAGTCCCACTACTACTACTCCCCGCGGTATCGTGCCAAGAACGCTGGCTACGTTTCCCCGCTGAATGGCTATACTTAGCCTTTGAGCGAGAAAAGAACCAGCCCAACCACCAGCAGCAACGACCAGCCGCGGATGGAGTTCCTTTACGAACCTCACCGCTCGTGGACTCCACGGACCGATAGTCTCTACAGCAAATGGCACAAATATGTAGTCACCTCTCAGAGACCAATATATGCGCCACTTACTCAGTTCAGCTGCCTCTGATGCCGCCCCGGCTCTAAACGAGGTGCCCCTGAGATGAGAGGTCACCAGAAAGTCTACGCAAGTAGCATCCCACACTAGGGCTTTACCTCTCTCCCAAGGGACCAATGTCATACCGTTGGGTCGCCTGCCATCGTCTGTAAATATTCCACAAGGCTCTAAAACCGAGGGAACATTTATAGAGACAAGAGCCCTATGGATGACATCGTTCAGAGAACCGTGCCGAGAAAACCTACCAGCACTTTTCTTACTTGAAAGTCCGTGGAGCCCAAACTTGTCGACGCTGCTACTGCTACCACAGGGGCACTGATGAGGTTGACAAATCGCCGCTCGTAGTCGGATTCCTACGGCGATGCGCAAGCTTTCCCCATCAAGTAATGTGCCGAGATTAATTGATGGTAAAGCGTGTAATTAGTGACTAGATTCTTTAGTCGAAACAGCTAGAAGGCGTACCTTATCTGGGTCACTATGGAAATTATGAACAAATCTTTATGCACGCTCTGTATCAACGGAATATCCCACTATTTTTGTTGGTTAACTTCCAGTGGAACATTTTCACCAGGACAGAGCGTTTGCCATGTCTGCCCCGCCTCCGTAGCAAAGCACAGGTCTACTTTTTTCTATTTTTTTTTACATTATTTTAAATTATTTATTTATTTGTTATTTTTATTAATGCACGTTGATTTAATCGTCGTGTAGTAGCGGCGTAAGACAATCCACCTTCCCATATCAAGTGGGTGATTATAGTCCACCTGATGGTAAGTGGATGCTGTGGCCCATAGACATCTACATTTATTCTCAATTCAGAATCAAAATGCAGATGAGTTGTCACCCCTGAGGACAGATGGAATGCCTCGTTTCCAGTAAAACGGGTTTCCGGTTCCCTACACTCACCATATGAAACACAGCAGCGTTAAGCTGTTATTTTACGCTGGTATTCTGTGGGTGCGTGGTCTTTGCCCGGTCGAGCCGACCCATTCATGCTACAACCATAATATATAATATCTTTTAAAAACATCATTCCCTATAAAACTTACATAAATAAACCCCATATAAACTTTTCTCTTGGGGGTGGAATTTTTTCCAAGACCCCTAACCCCCCCCCCCCCGCGCCCCAAGAGAGAGGTTATCTTAAATACAATTTAATTAATAAAAGAATAATTATTTCAGGCGATTCAGATAAATAGTTAACAGATAATAGATAACAGTGAACACAAACAAAAACAACATACGTGTCAATTATAGCACTTTTTCGCATGTAGAATTCGGTTAAAAATTGACACATGAACGCGAAGCCGACAAAAATTGTCTGCCTTAACTGTGTTGCCACTCATTTAAATAAGCGATCTAAGTCGCCAGTAAGCTGTCAAACAATAACGAGGCAAAGTTGTTGGGTATGCTGCCTCCATCCGGCACGCCTGCGCGGAATGCGAAACACTGAACAAAGTTCGTAAATTGACAACGTCATTTCTTTTACGAGATTAGAGCGAGCCTTAAAAGTAAATTTTAATATAAAATATAATACGTGAAAGTAATATAAAAATATATTGCTGATCTGGCAGGTATCGCTTTAAAGTCGGTACACGGTAAATCTTATGTTTATATGTATATAAAATGTTTATATCGTAAAATATCGATTTAAATATTGTGATTAATAAATAGAAAAAAAAAATGGTGACACAGTAAGATATAATTTTTTGCTTCCTTATTCAGCTTGTTGTGTATTAAAAAATCTCTTTATAAGACTTCTGTATAGATTAATATGAAATTATATCGAAACGAAGAATAACACAAACGAACGAATGTAATGTGAATGAAGCGCAGAACTAAAGAAATCATCCAGGATACTTTTGTGTTATTGTCTTTATAGAACTGAGATAGCAAACGAACTTAAAATGGTACAAGCTTGAAACAAAACAGATGCGCTGTCATCTTTGGGGACTAAGATGGAATTCCTGATACCTAGAAATTTTAACCGTTATTTATTCACTTCAAAATGGAATACACCTATGCAAGCACTGCTATTTGGTGGCAGGAATGTCCACCACCACCCTCTTATCCATTCCTGCCACCAAACCCCTCTCAGACAGATTTCTAGGCAGAAAAGGACTCAAGGACCATGATGATGCAGAGCATAGATTTCTTCGTAATTTTGCTTTTTATTTGCTTGAATTGATTGTACTATTAAAAAATACTTTACGAGGGCTGTTGATCACCTCTTATTTTTCTCTCAAGACCAATTTTAAGTATATATTCAGTAAGAGAAATAGAAAATATTATTTATAAAAAAAAACGTTATTCAAAATATTTAAAATTTAAAATTCAAAAATTTTTAAAGCATTAAAATTATAAAGCGACATAAGATGTTAAGGATTTAAAGACATGGGTACTTGTTCTGCCAATATATAACTTTTTACTTTAAGAAGTCATTTAATTTTTTATTATTTATTATTTTAATATTTTTGGCCTTAACGTCTCTGCGGAGAATGTGTGGTCTGAATTTCAAAAGCTGTGCAGAAATTCAGCTGAGAAAAACTTAGGAATATCAAGAGGAAAGCTGCATAATACTCGTAAAAAAGATCCTTCATGGTGGAATGAAGAAGTAAACGGCGCGTTAAGGAAGAAGAAAGAGTGCTTCAAACGATGGCAGAGCTCAGGTTTAGACGACGACCGCATACTATATAAAACTGCTAAAAATCTTGCGAAGTGTAAAGTGGTGAATCAAAGAAATGACTCCAGAGAAAAGTTCTACAAACGCCTTAAAAATGCAAAAAACTATAGAGATATATTTAAGCTCGCCAAACAACGCCATAAAACAGTCTGGATATTAAAATTAACAAATACATTATAGACGAAAATGGCCATTTACTAACAGAAGATAACAAAATCAATGAGCGATGGTGCCGATATTACCAAAAACTACTGAACGAAGAATTCTCGAGTCAACCATTGAATATAACCCCTAGCATAGCTGGGCCATTGAACAAGATAGGTGAAGAGGAGGTCACAAGAGCTCTTAAAAAGATAAAAAACCATAAAGCAGTTGGACCAGATAGTATACCCGCTGATCTGTGGAAGCTGCTGGGGCCTATTGCTGTACACGTGGCTAACGAAACTCTTTAATCAAATCTTAACCTCCATGAAGATCCCAAAGTCCTGGCGTCATAGTTATCTGGTACCTTTCTACAAGAACAAAGGAGATGTCAGTGACTGCGGCAATTATAGAGGTATCAAACTTACTTCCCATACTCTGAAACTATGGGAGCGCATACTCAACAATCGAGTTTGTCAGTTGGTGTCCATATCTGATAATCAGTGCGGTTTCACGCCAGGAAGATCAACGACTGATGCAATCCAAGCCATAAGGATTCTGTTGGAAAAACACCGAACCAACAGAGAAGATCTCCACCGTGTGTTCATAAACCTGGAAAAGGCTTTCGACAGAATACCACGTAAATTAGTTTGGGAAGCATGAGAGCACAACAAATACCAGAACTCACCTGGTGCAAGATATGTATCAAAACATAATCACACAGATGAGATGCCTTGCAGGACTTAGCGATCCGTTCAAGTTAAGGTCAGAGTGCATCAGGGATCGGCACAGCCCATTCCTATTTAACCTATCTCTGGATTATCTAACTAAAGACATCCAGTCCCCCCTCCCGTGGTGCATGCTATATGCGGACGTAATTGTGCTCATCGAAAAATGTGCGATTCAACTACAAGCGACACTCGAGCAATGGAGACAGGCCCTCGAGAACAATACCCTCCATATCAGCAGGAGCAACACCGAGTGTCTGAGGTGCAGTTTTAGTGAACAATATACGCCCAATATAAATGTCTCCATCGACGGCCAGCCACTGCCCTGCGTTAGAAAATTTAAATACTTCGGCTCAGTGCGAACAGCGGATGTCAACATCGACGCAGACGTCATAGAATTAATGCAGCGTGGCCTAAGGTGGAGAACCATATCAAGAATACTCTGCGATAGCAGGATGCCAATAAAACTGAAAGGCAAGATTTACAAAACTGCTGTAAGACCTGCCATGTTATATGGTGCCGAATGCTGGGCGGCCAAGAAGATCCACGAAAAAAAGATACACACGAATTAAATGAAAACGCTACGATGGTCAACAGGCGTAACGAAACTTGATAAAGTGCACAATGAGTACATCAGAGGGTCCTTTAAAGTTACGCGAAGGTCGAGAGTCGTATGAACACCCAGTGAGGAAGGCCTTGGCAATTCCAGAGAAAAAGAAAGGCTGGGGACGCCCGTTAGCCACGTGGTGGACAACCGTATCCAAGGATCTGGAACGAGGACAGCTTGAAATACAGACAACCCTAGATAAACAATCTTGGCGCATAAAAACGAGGAGAGCCGACCCCAAATAAAGGGACAAGGCAAGGAAGAAGAAGAAGAATTTGTATTTTTGGACCCAATTAAAATTCTAGTAGATCAATTTTGTTTTTTAATATTAACTATCTAACAGACTGTCTGATAGAAAGTGGGTACTGTGGAACTTTCTTTAAAAATATATCACAGAAGTTAGATGAGTTACTACCCAAGAGGACTAAGATAGAAATACTAACTTGTAGAATATAATAGAAAAGAATCATTTATTAAATAGGGGTGACAAACGAACACACAATCCATCTGATGGTAAGTGGATGTTGTGGCCAATAGACATCTACATTTATCCTCAATTAAAAATCAAAATGCAAATGTGTTGTCAGTTAAAAGGGTCTCCCGTTCTCTACACTCATCATACAAAACACAGCAGCATTAATGTGTTATTTTAGCTGGTACTCTTTGAAAGCGTGGTCCTACCCCTGTCGAGCCGACTCTTTCGTGATAGAACCGCAATGTAACTGCAGCGTGGCTCTACCACGTAAATTCAATATATATTATACATGTAATTGTTATTGAAAGTCATTTTTAGTAATTATACTGGTTCTCCGTTCTGAAGGGCATTATCATATCGGAGACAGCAATGAGTGTACTGCTAATTTTTAAATTTTCGATTGAAATAGGTAAGAGGTTGTTACTAATGCAGACAAAGTAAAAATAAACTGTTATAAACAAATAAAAGTATAGTTTTACAAATATACAAAATTAAATAAATTAAATTTTTAACAATGCATCGCTGAAAAGAGGAACGCGTGTTAAAGTTCTAAAATCGTATAAAATAAACAATGGATAGAGACAAGGTCGGTGATTTAATTAGGACGGCTTGTTTGATCTCAACAAGAATAATAAATTGAGATTCAAAAAAAAATTTACTTGGAGAGAAAATCTGATAACGGTCCAAAAATTATTCAAAATTATGGATAATTTATCATTCATTTGAGAGGCCATGCGGCAAATATTTCAAATACTTACTTTCAAGGGGACAGTACAGGGAGGAAAGAATAAAAAAAGAGCAAAGGAGCGTTTTATTAAGTTGAGAGTGTGGGAGGAGGGGGAGGGGTAGAATATAATGAATAAATTCCGCGTAAGGGTCCCTCTAATGCAATTGAAAACTTTTAACAAGTGTTAAGAAATCGTGTGTAAAGGTGGCACCTAATTTCAAGACCGTCCGACCGGAATACGCGATGAAATTTGGCAAATTTAAATGATTTAGCATGAAACAACTTCTTAATGTAATAAGTGTCTGTTGGTCTTTCATTGTTGCATCGCTTTTAAGATTTTCTGAGAGTTTACTGTGTTTTAGTCATGGTAGCAAAGGGGCGCGCATTAGCAAGAGCAAATCTCAAAATACGGAAGTGCTAAGGTGTTTTCCTAGCCGATAATAACGTCAACTATTATGAGAAGGTAATAACTGTTGAATATACTATACTCGTTCACAGAATACCAGCTTAATGCTGATCACTGAAAAGAAAAACATTGCATTTTAAATGCCACGCCGTAAAGGAAGAAACTTGAAAAGGCGTGTGTACTTGAGAAGTAAAAAATGTTTTGCAGTAGTAAAAGTCTGTCTATTCGCATTGGGATTGGAGTAACTGTAGGACGTGTGTAGATTTTCCTTTATTTCAAGTTGACTTCAATAAAAGTAGGACGTTTACAATTAGGCTGTATGTTTTTTTGTGTGTATGTTACGCCATACCTTTGTCAATTGTGAACCGATTTTGATAATTCTTTTTTTTTTTTAATAAATGTACTGCATATAAATTTCAAACCAAATAATTTCACATTCTGAAGTCGAGGCTCTAAATCTTCTATACACTATGGCTTAGCGTCTAAAAAGTTAATTTTATTCACCAAGCCTAATCATTTTAATTTCTATAAAGAGAACAGCGACTAAACTTATCCTATTACACACATCCACAATTCAATTACTTTAGACCATCCCCGTTATAATATGTATAATATAATTAATGGACATGCAAGATAGGAGGCGTCTCTTTTTAATAGGCACGGTTAGAGGCTGTTCTATTTATTTAAAATGAATTTGCACTAAACAAACAATATACCGAAAACTTATGGGGAAGGAAGATTCTTGAGTGGCCTTGTACTGGCAAAGGCAGTGTTCGGTGACCCCCACTAAATGAAGTGATGACGTGATGAAACATGCAGGTAGTCGATGGACGCGGGTGGCTTAGGACCGTGCTTTGTGGCAATCCATTGGGGAGCAGTGGTCATTTGATGGGCTGTAGTGATAGTGATAGTGAAGCAAAATATCAAAATTTATTTCATAAATTTAGAGCGAGAATTTAAATGTAACTTCTTGATGACAATTTGCGTTTCTTTGTTATTTCTATGTAGCGATTTCAGTCACAAAAAATATGAGAAACCCTCCTCATATTTTTTATCAAGAAAATAAGTATACATGAAGTTTTTTGCACCCGCAAAAAACTTCATGTATACTTATTTTCTTATTTTATACTTCATCGATAATCGTATTTTCTGCCAGTAACGTTTTTGCACAAAAAATAAATAGCGTTTCGTAATTGCGCGCTAAATGAACGGCGGAACCGTGCTTCGATTTTTAAAAAGCGGATCTTTCCCCCCATTAACTTCTAGCCGCGCGATGTGCAAGAATTAATAAAAAAGTATAACGAAAAGTCCGCCGTCACACCGTCTGCTGAAGACGTATTCATTCTTTTAACCCTTAAAAACAAGTCATTACCGAAGCGGAGGTTTAATCTAGCGTTTCCTTGCTGATTTTTTCGTGATATTCCATTATGAAAAGGCGATCGCTAGACGGTGCTACGGGCACCGTTTACGCCAAAATGATATGATTAATTACTGCGGTCTCTCATTAGCGCACAAATAGAGGCATTCATCGGTGTAATAGAATGACGAGTGGCGTCGTTCAATTCAAATTTAATTATAATTTTATTATTCACAACCGACAGAATCATGCGCGTGTTCTAAACAACACCAGTAGTACAGCTAGCAATTTTAGATAATGAATTCGTTTTATGTTCAAATTGGATATAATAGCAAGTGTTTTGACACGTAACTTTTTAATAACTATTAATAATTTTTATACCAATGTTAATACAGTTATCGTATGATCTCTATCTTATTTGCAATTATAATTATTTGCAACAGCTATGTTTAAGAATGCAGACTTTGTCAAGCATTGTTAAAATTCCTGAGTAAGCCGTAACTTTAGGATTCTAATATGTAGCATTTTCTATTTTAACTAGATATAAATTATCCAGATCAGCAAAGGAGGGCATCAGAAAGCGTCAGCCGTCATAAATCTGGTAATTAAAAAAGGTTATTACGTGAAATCCTCTCTACTGTATAACAAGTCTATATCCAGCTGTGGATTGTCTATGGGATAACGATGACGTTGATGATATAATTATTTTTACTACTTGATAATATTATCTGTTCCTTTTATTAAATTTATCAGATTATGTTGGCGTGATGACGTTTAAGAATTCTTCTCCCATATGCGTTTGCAGTAAATTTCACAGTACGCCAGAAATTTGTGTAAAGTCAGAAAGTAGTTACTACTAATTACTTAGTTTGATTTGACGAGCACCTCTCTCAATTTTATTTTTGCATGCATGATCTTAGGAAATTAACTTTCCCATTTTGCATGAATCAAGAAAGGCTGTGTTAAGTAGTTTGGCTCCGTACAAAGGGATAGTTTTCTAATGGATTATAATAAATCCATTTGAATAGCAGAAGACTAGTAAGGTACAATATAAGTTTATGCTTATCAAAAGCGGACAAATTTTATTACTTAAACAAAAAAAATTATCAACAAAAAATACAAAAAAAGTATTATTTTAAAAATAATGTACTTATTATATTAACTTTCCTTTGCTTGACGTACCTAATAATGTTCCTTTCTAGATTGTTATTGTGATAGAGTCATGGTGTAGCTATATTACTAGTATAGTTGTAGCACGAATGGGTCGGCTCGACCGGGGAAAGACCATGCTCTCACAGAATACCAGCGTAAAATAGCAGCTTAACCCTCCTGTGTTTCGTATGGTGCGTGTAGTGAACCGGAGACCATTTTCACTGGAAACGAGGCATTCCATCTTAGTCCTCACGGGTGAAAACGCATCTGCATTTTGAATCATAGTCGAGAATACATGTAGATGTCTAACGGCCACAGCAACCACTTACCATCAGGTGGATTGTGTGCTCGTTTGTTACCTTTTTCCTGTAAAAAAGTCCACTGCTGGTCATATGCGTTTTCAATAATGCCTAAGAGCTCTTACTGTTGCACCACTTGGTGTAATCTTTAATGTCTACGAGTTGGTTATACAATCCGTCAGAGGTCATGACATTTTTCTGGTAATATCTGTTGTTGTATTTATGACTCTACTAATAGTATGTGAAATATATATTGTCAAATATATTATGCATAAAGTCGTAAATGAAGCTATAATAAAAAGGTCTAAATATAAATTAATAATAAAATATTCATTGCATGCAGAAGACGTAATACTTATGAGGCTCTGTTATAATGGATGCATCGTAAAAATTCTAGAGTAATACATTGTTGCCTACATATATTTTATTCATACGCCAATATCATTTGCAAACAAATGCCCCGTTGTGATATAAGGGTTGTGATAGACTCCGTTCGAAGATTCAGTGTATGATAATATTTAATTACTTATAATATTCTTTTGTTATGTTGTCCTTTTGTTTTATTTTTAATTGGTTGTAATGTGTCTGATAATAACGAATAAAATAAAATAAATTGTGTTTTGGGCAGACGTTATCACCTATAAATAAACCGAACTTTTAATATAAACATCAAATTTAATAATACAAGATTCTAAGGGGGGATAAGGGTGTTAAATAAGGCAATATCTTAAAGGGCTGGGTTGGCATTTTTCGATAATTGCACTCGACTGGAGGTGTAAGAATATCCACTACACCATACCACCCCGTGGGTTTCGTAAGAGGCGATAGATTGAAACGAATCAAGACAGAGGCAGCAGCGTCTTCTTAATAACGACAAAAATAAAAAAAACTGCGGTTGCCAACCAGTTTACCAAGCGTGGCAACTATGGCAAATGTCCCCCCTATGAGGTAATCTATGGTGGAGGCCTATGTTCAGCAGTAGACTTTATTAGGCTGTAACGGTAACCGAGGCTCGCAAAATAGCTGTATAAGGCTCGTCTCCTTGCAACTTGATACTGTTTTATAGAAACAATAGTAACTTGCTAAATTAAATCCATTTTTAATGGAAGAAGTTAAAACATTTCATCAATGTCATTGTTACAGCCCTTCACAAGAGAACCATCTGAGATCTGAGCCATCTGCATTATATCGCCGCCCTACACTTGCTTGCCAGTACGAGGCTGCCAATCGAACTTTTCTTTCCCATAACTTTCCTGTCCCGTCGGATGGTGGTTCTTTTATTTATTTATTAATTAAGTAGCCGTTCCCCGCGACTTCACCCGCGTTTAACTTAGGGTTTTAATTTTTTTGCGAGGAACCTAACCTTTTTACACAACCTTTGACAGACAAAAAAAATACCGTATATACTTTCATATGCATTGTAAAAAGCTGTAATTTTGACATTACAAACAGACATTTCAATTTCGGAACGAAGTTCCTTATCGGACGGTACGAATTTGGCGGATGGGGCTAGGCGAGAAAAAGTGTTAGGATGTTTCCGTCACGACCCCTTCTGACGTAGTGTAGAGACGGCCTTGGCGGCTATAAGGAAGCGAGATGATACAATATCGATCTCCCTTTCACTTTTTCTTTTCTTGTCAAGAGGAAATATTATTTTATTTTAAATTATGCTTCATTTTAATAGACACTAGTAAAATCATATGTATTTGTTTATCCATAATACAATACGTTTATAAACAATAATAAACTACAAAAGGAACTTCGTTCCAACCGAGTGTTCCACGACACTCACGCATGTTTTATTTATTTGTAGTATGTAATATAGTATATAGAAGATGTATAGATTTGTAAGACACACCAACAACATTCATTATATAACATTATTTTTGACATTATTTTATCAATTATAAGTTTTTGCAAAGTTGCTAATGGTACATCTAAGATAGATATGCACAACATTTAATCATTCGCGTTTTTCAAGCTATATGACCGGTTTATTGCCTCTTCAGGTTACTGATCCGTTGGACTTATGCTGGTTTTCTCTGTTTCGACTGCGGATATCTTCATTACGAATTCTATCACACAGAGAATGTCCGATCGAGTATAGCACTCTCCATAACTCGCTGAGCAATCTCAACCCTGACAGGTCTTAAATGAAACAAATGTAGGCTCTACGCTCCATGTGAATTTATAGAAAAATGACCATTAATGAATAGTTATTTCCAAAAATGCTATAAATCCGTTCGTAAAATGGAAGACCTTGTGACGAACTTAACGTGAGCCACGCTACAGCTATATTTCGGTTGCAGCACGAATGGTTGGCTCGATAGTGGAAGGACCAAGCTCTCACAGAATACCAAAGTGAAATAGCAACTTAATGCTTTGTGTTTTGTTTGATGAAGGTAGAGAACCGAAGACCCTTTCTATTAGTAACGAGGCTTTTATTTTAGTCAACAAGAATAAATGGAAGTGTCTACGGTCACAGTATCCATTTACCATCAGGTGGAATGTGTGTTCGTCGTGTTGTCACTCTTATTTTATAAAAAAAAATACGAATATGGCAATTAAATACTTCGTACTAGAAGTTCCTTTTGCCAGCGACATAATTGTACGTAAGAAAATTAATGTTGTATTTATTCGTCCTGACTTCACCGTATATTCAAAAAATTAAATAAGTATTTAGGCTTTACCTGTGACCTATAATACAAACCCTACTACACATTTAGGAAGTTATTTCGTCAATAACGAAATCGTGTATCAAGTTATATTGTAATTACTGCGTTTAAATGACTAAAAAAAAACACAGTCTTAAAACAGCAGCTTATTTAAAAATAATGAACGATATAATACGGTTAGTTGAATGTGACAGCGCCTTTATATAAACAGCGAATTTGAGGTAAGAATGCCAATGTACGGCCAAGAGACTGAGAAGATATAAAGCACGTTTTATACTTGCGGGGTTTTTTTTTAGATTATATCGACATTGACCGCCTCATAACCTCGCATAAAGGCGTGTTACATTCGCCGAAAATTCGGCAACTTTTTTTGCAAGCGTTCTTTCATAAATAAAGCGAGTATCACGTGTCATAATCCGCGCACAATGAAACGTAAACACGAGTGACTCACTTACTTCTTGTAACACGCAGTCGTAAAACTTAATGCATGTACGTAAGGATTCACGACGGATAAGTTTTTTTTTTTTTATATCAAAGTTAATTCATACTCGTTATTGTTATATTTTTTTGAGAAGTGGCCTAAGTTTAAGTTCTATTTAAAGAGTATAATGATCAAACCTACCAATCCTTATGTAGATGGCATTAGCTGTCATAAGTTATTGCCTCTTGAGGCATTTCTATTGATGTTAGAAATCAGGGTTTTGAACAACAACCTTCTAACAACCTAATGAAACAACCTTCAATAAAGCTAACAACCTACTAATAAATAAATAAGTGTTGTGCAAGCAATAAACAAGGCATATAGATTAATTTCAGTCAGTACTTAATCTAGAAGTGGGTAGAAATTCCCCGATTGTATGCATCGAGTTTACAATGTTGTTTTAATCTATACAATAATAAATAAAACTGAAGTGTCTGTTTGTAATTTTGAAATAACTTGGTTGTATTAAGCTCAGGGGGTTGTTTGATTGCATAAACAACTATTTTTAAAATTTTTGTCTGTCTGTCTGCCCGGGCAAATCTTCGTAGTGGCTAAAACATTTGTAATGGAACTTTACGAACATATAGAGTGCCAGGAGAGATCTAGGTTATATTTTATTCTAATAACTTGAAGACTAGATTTTATAAAACGAAAAATTTATATAATAAATGATATTTGATTATCCTAAATATTAATAACGCCACATCAATAGTTCCTACCCAAACGAAGCCAGTGCGGGTACCGCTAGTCATTTACATATTTAAAACGCAAAGATATAAACTGATAAATAAGGATGTAAAAAAAAACTTTCAAATTTGAAGTAAAACGTAACTCCAATCATCGTCGTATCTTAAACGCGACGGAATGGGGTCAAATCGCCATTTGCAATGTTTTCACGAAACAATAGAGTTATAGTTTCGCGAGCGACCGATACCGACAGACCAAGTTATTGGACACTCGACTCGGAAAACTTTCGGTAGATTATCGCTGATACACACCGGATTTATTGCTATTGTATTGTTAAATGTTCGCTAATATTTCGCCGTCTGGAAAATTTGCTCGCTGCTTTTAAGTTTATTTTATTTCGATACAGAATTTTCGTAGTATTTTTCTTATTAAGATAAATCCATAGGATATTGCGTTGCAAGATTGTGATCGCGTGTATTTCGGTGAAAACTGTTCTATACATTTTAAGCTATATTTTCGATGTGAGATTTTTGATCCGTTTCTTACTTCACTTTATTAACATCACAACTATGTGCAATGTTTCAAAGATAATTAAACGTTGACATATAAACAAAGAGTACTTTTCAACCGACTTCAAAAAGGAAGTTTGAAAAGTACTCTTTTCGGAGGTTGTAAAAAAGTAGGATGGAGAGGTTTACAATTCGTCGGATTTTTTTTCTTAACATCGATTACTCGAAGATGTTTGAACCGATTTGGAAAATTCTTATTTGTTTCAAAAGGTTCCTAGGTGATCCCATTTAAATTTTATCGAAATCGGTCGAGTTTAGTTAAGTTTAAAAAAAAAGTTTAAAAAGTCGGTTGCACAATTTTTGCATACCTTAAGCGAAAGCGCAAGGTATGTTCTACTATCGCCTAAAAATTAAGATTCCAACGTTTTATCGAATAAAATCGTATCTAGCAATCATATTATACATATAAATTATATAAAAAGCACATTGTTAGAAAGATAAATGATTGTTGAACTTGTTAATATTTTTTTTAAATCGATTAATTGCTATTTTTGAATAAAAAAAGGGGTTTTAGTGGCTTATGGTGTGGATTTATCATGTACCCAAGGCTTGTAAACACGATAACTTACGAAAATATCAATTGTTTAACTCAATCTATTTTTTAATCTCTTCATCTATCATGTGGGAACCCACTGAGTGTAAATGGCAGTGTAATTTTGTTTTGTTTAGCTATAATTAATTTTTTTCCAAAAGGCTCCAAAATGGCGAAATTTTCGTTGATTTGGTAGCCTTGTATGTAAATTATTTCTGTAAATGGGGAGCTACAGCCACAGAGTAGTTTAGTTCGGCTTCAGTCGCCGTCGTGAGTGGACATTGTTTCGATTGTTTGCAGCGGCTCAAAAAGATCGCTGTTCAAATACACAATATTCGAATAACCAAATTTCTTAAATACTTGATTATAATAATAATAAGAGATTTTTTTTATTACAATATTTTAAAAGCACAGAATAAATAATAGTAGTACGTACTAAAAGTAAGTAGTATAAATTTTTTCATCTTGCGTGTCATTTTCATGGTTTTCGAGGGTGTTGAAGCCGATAGTGCTGTCGAAATGTAAATCCAAGGTGGCGGTTGCAATGGGTACCAATTTTTTCATCATGGGTGTAATTTTCATGGTTTTCGAGGGTGTTGAAGCCGATAGTGCTGTCGAAATGTAAATCCAAGATGGCGGCTGCAATAGGTGTCAATTTTTTCATCATGGGTGTCATTTTCATGGTTTTCGAGGGTATTGAAGCCGATAGTGCTGCCGAAATGTAATGTATTTAAACTACTTTAAAAATTCCGTATAATCATGTTATACGTAATTTCTTTAATGCGCTTAAGGTATGCCCAATTGGATTTACCAATATATTTTTTTTATTATACCGCTTGTTAAGAAATCCTTTTCTGTTAATTAATAAAAATTGTCTGCTCCGAATTGAAGGGAAGAATAAAATCAGGATGACAATATATCATACTGACCCGAATCTAGGTACTTGGCGGCAGAAATAGGTAAGAGAGTGGTAATAAGACGGACATCTCGGAAAAGAAGTCCTACTCCCTAGTAAGACATCATTAATGCATACCAAAATATTAATGATATTTTACTAGGTGTCATACAAATATCATTAATACTAAACAAAGATGTTGGGAATAATTAAAATAATACCTTAATTTAATTTCCAGTTGGACTGCATACTGTGGGATCGAACTCACGCCCCCTCTCGGTCCAAGCAACAAGCCTAACTATATCACAAGCTTCCACCTAGCTTAACACTAAAGCCCTAAGCTAACACAATTGACACTTCAACAACGATCGGTAACGGTTCACTTAGCAATAACACTAAATAAAATTCTAACATTAGTTAACATGAACAAGAAAAAAAATCTCGACTATATACGATAATATAACAAAAGAAAACTTAAACAGAAGAGTCCGTTCGCGTCATATGTACAAAATGATGAGAGAATAAAACATTATTCTAAACCCGAGGAATCGTAATCGCGATTCTAACGAGGGCGATTGGTCTAGGGCGTAAGTCGTCCATGTGTATCGGTGCCTTAAGTAGTGTTACAAAAGGTGATTTCAGTGGACCCAAGAGGGGGCGACGGAGTAAGGGGTTCTGGGCGCTCCGCCTCCCGACAGCGTGGTGGGGACCGGCGGCGCCGGCGCTGCGAACTGGCTCTCGGCCTCCGCAGCCATTGCGTTGTGCTGCTGAGGGAAATTGAAGTCCAACGTTCCCTCCATGCTTAGTTCGTGATTTATGACCTATGGACAATAGTAGAAAATTATTGACAAAATATTTTGATTCGATAAAAGAGCACAACAATCTGTTGGTGAATGAAGCGGGCTCGTACACCCCAGAGATGGATGTTGCCCCCCACAGGAGACGTCCCAAGAACGTTCTTCTTAATCCCGACGACAAGATCACTTCCATGAATTCTTACCACAGGAGAGGGAATCCGTTTGTATAACATTAACACACACACACACACACACACACACACACACACACACACACACACACACACACACACACACACACACACACACACAACACACACACACACACACACACACACACACACACACACACACACACACACACACACACAAACAAACACACACACACACACGCAAGCTCGCACGCACGCACGCACGCACGCACACACACACATACACACACACACACGCACACACACACACACACACACACACACACACAAACACACACACACACACACACACACACACGCGCGCACGCACGCACACACACACACACACACACACACACACACATTCGCCACTACACTAGTACAGATCACTAGGACGCACCGCGTTTGCCGGCGAACGCGAGGTCACGGACACATCCCGTACACGAATACGTGTCTGTGGAATACCCGTGATACGGGGCGTTTTTAGTTTTGCGACCCGTAACCCACACTGCGATAGTGGTTCTAGCCGAGGTTCGTACTTCTTTCTGAGGGGCCCTTGAATTACATCGAGCCCCCCCCCCTGCTAGAGGAGCCTCTCTCCAAAAGCAGGGGTTGGGGTGATTCGGGACTACTGTCGGCGAAGCGGCGCTTCGTGTGCTGGTTATGTCTGACTGCCTCATTGGTCTAGTGATCGTAAACGCGATTGCTTATCATGAGGTCCAGGGTTCGAATCCCAGGTCGGGCCAAAATAACTTAAGAGAGTGCACCTGTGCTTGCGCATACATCTGATCACTATAATCCTGTCCTACGCTGATGGCTAGTCTCCGTTGAGACTGGCTGCCTTGACCGAAATTCGGTCTGGAGATTATTATTATTAAAAAGATGGTCATACAAACCGCTATCGGCAATCATAAGATCACTCACCTGGTTTAACTTACACCGCCGCCATATCGAGTAGAAACGTGAAATGTCCCCTTAATCACTTATTCAAAATATTTATATAAATATATAAAATAATAGGGACATAAAATCCTAAGTAAGATACAAATATTTCAAGTGGATTTCTATAAGATGGAGGGAGTGAGAACCATAAAATTAATTCTTTGTTTACTTCTAAGACGTTTTCGGGACCAAGTCCACTGACCTCATCCACATTGCAATCGAAGCCGTGATCCAAAGATTCGATGTTCAAGTCTTCTACCGGGCCAGTGTTGAGAGCACCCATGATCTGCCCCATAATGGTGGTGGGCCCCATTGCACCAATTTGCACCATCATTCCGCCGTTCATGAGCGCCGCGTCTGTTGTCACCATCCGGGTCTGGCTATTTTCTGTGTATTATTTGTTATTGATTGCTAGTTAAATCAAAATCTTTTAATTTGCACGTCTTTATTGTTATACGCTTAAATAATTACATGATTTTTGTTACCAGTTTTTGCTTCGCTGCTACGACTAATATTCTAATTGCACAATCATATTTTAATGATAGTGAACCCTTAATTATTTCTTAATACGAGGAGAGGATTTGCTGAACATAGGCTTATATGCCATATCTGCCGAGAGAGTTGGCAGCCACAATTTTTTATATTTATTCAGCTGTTATCTGAAAGATGCCGTTGCCCGTGGCCGGTTCTGGTTTCCCTATTTCGTCTCTCACAACACCCACGGATTAAATTGTGGTAATGGATTCCATTACGACGCCATTACACTACGTTTTGAATGATAAACGGTTATTGATCGATCACCTGAACCGGGTTTGTTGATTAGCCGGATGCTTCTTTTTTATAGAATGGGAGTCACAAACGAGCACACAGTTCATTTTGATGGTGGTAAGTGGATGCTGTGGCCCATAGATATCCACATTTATCTCCAATTAAGAATAAAAATACAGATGCATTGTCAACTCTGAGCAATACGATGGAATGCCTCGTTTCCAGTAAAAATCGTCTCCGATTCTCTACACTCACCATATGAAACACAGCAGCATTAAACTGCTATTTTACGCTGGTATTCTGTGAGAGCGTGGTCCTACCCCGGTCGAGCCCGACCCCATTCGTGCTACAACCATAATATAGCTGCAGTGTGGCTCTACCACGTAATACGCATCGGATGAGGATTGGCTTGTAGAGAATAAGTTACATCAGTGTGAAAATACATTTACAGAAGTAGTGCTGGCTTTATACAATCACCCGATCCTGCAATGTACATGCTCATACTTAATGTGTACAGTGGCGATACGCATGTTAATTTGCTTGACTTTATTCACCAGGCAAATAGCAACAGCAGTATTTGGTAAATAAATACGTTGCAAGAGTTTGACCAAGTTCGCCAACTCCCGCGAACCGGGCCTCTACACGCAAGACATTGTAATACAGAAGCGTGTTTGTGAGACGTACGCCGATCGCTTCAACTTACTGCATCAAACAGAGTGGACACTTATTTTTTACTGACCTGTCTGCATGATATCGGCGGGATCCGCAGGTGGCGGCGGGCGCACGAAGTGGTCGAGCGCGTGCTGATGCGGGTGTGTCGGGTGCGCGGGGTGCGCGGGGTGCGCGTACAGCGAGCAGCCGCACGCGCCGTGCGGGTGCCGCGGGCACGCACCGAACGAGTACCGGTAGCCGCTGCTCGAGGATGTCGACGACGTAGTCGGCACGTATCTGATAGCCACCAGTGAAATTGATAATGCACTTCGCCGGTGCTATGAATAGTAATGTGAATGGTATTCAGATGTTTTTTTTATAGGATAAGGGTGACAGACGAGCACACAGTTCACCTTATGGTAAGTGGTTGCTGTGTCCATAGACATCTACATCTATCCTCGAGAACTCTTAAGAATCAAAATGAAGATGCGTTACCACTCTGAGGATCAAGATGAAATGCCTCGAAAAAGGGTCTCCGTTTCTCTACAGTCTACACTCACCTATGTTATATCGTTGCTATTCGCTATTAAACCGTGGCATTGTGTACGTGGTAGAGCCATGCTGCAGCTATATTAATAGTATAGTTGTAGCACGAATGGGTCGGCTCGACCGGGGAAGGACCACACTGTCACAGAATACCAGCGTAAAATAGCAGCTTAATGCTGCTGTGTTTCGTATGGTGAGTGTAGAGAACCGGAGACCCATTTTACTGGAAAAGAGGCATTATATCTTAGTCCTCACGGCTGACAACGCATCTGCATTTTAATTTGCAAACGAAGATAGATGTAGATGTCTATGGGCCACAGCAACCACTTACCATCAGGTGGACTGTGTGCTCGTTTGTCACCCTTATTCTATAAAAAAAACCCCCGCCCTCGTTTGAGCCGTGACCCGCTCGTGTTGTAATAAAATAATGCAACTGCAGCATGACTCTAAGAAGTTTACTAGTACCTACTGTCAAAAGACGACTACGCAGTCTGCTTGTTATTGATGGTCGCGCATGTGATAAATAATTGAAACGCGATTCAGATAAACTACGGGTGAAACTCGTGACACAATTCGTAGGTCATCAGAAATAAAATATTGATACGCAAACGATATAGACAATGAACAAGTGAGTGGCATATTCAATATACTTAAACGGATATTATTTAGTATAACAAATAAGAACGTTTAGATGATAATTAATTTAGTAATATTTTGGTCACTTGAAGCGAACTTACCAAGGGTATCATAAAAGTCGCCTATAAGACTTGACATTAAAAAATTGTAAATTTTGGAATAACCATTACAACCTAAACGTAAAATGTTTAGACCACTGATGGGAATAGTGTCCTAACAAGGCGATAGGTATTGGAACACCGATTTATCTAAAACTATCTATTCGTGACAGCTTTTAAGAGGCTAGTGCATAATATTAAAATTCATTCGTAAATGTTTACTGATTGCAGATTTTCTTAAAGAACATTTATAAGGTGTAGCTTAACACATAAACTAAAGTACTTTGCTTTTCTGAAATAAATTGGATAACAAATAATAGGCAAAGCATTCTAATGCAAGGCAAATAAATTCGATAGAGCACAATAGAAAAGATTTTTGATTTTAGTTATAACTTGTCGTGGTGAAATGTTAATGCTGGCTTAGATCCATGATCCATGAAGACATTATGACAAAAATAATTTCTATTGGCTGCAGCATACCAAACTAAAATCTTACGTATTTAGAAATGGATCTGCTCCTTGTAGTTTCATTGAGTCCGCGAGAGAACCAGCCAGTTGTTCTTCTTGAGCGAAGTCCACTTGTGTGAAATCACTGGTAGTTGCGAAATCTCCTGTTGTTGTGAAGTCGCTAGACGATGCGAAATCGCTAGCTGGATTGTACGTGTCGGCGACCCAGTCGGGTTCTGAAGTTAGCAGCGATGATCTTGGTGACTGGCGGCCACACGACGATGCATTGGATGAAGCTCTCTGACGATACTCCGGTGATAACTGAAAACCACTGCTACGCAAAAGCGAACAAGCGTCAAAAACAAGATTGTTTTTCTACTATAATAATACGAAAATATCAGTAATATGATCAAAAATAAGGGAATAATTATTAAGAACTGTTAAGGGTTTTACACAAAGTGTTTGACGTGATTTTATGTCAACAAATTATACTAGAAGAATTTTGTAAGCGCATCCAACTGCAGGGACACGCTCAAATTAACTGAGATCAAAATTTCTTTATATCATGTTCTTAGTAATTTTTGAAGTATTTATATTAATAATATTGACGCACAAAGCAAACAATACCAATATTTTCGTTTCTTAAAAGAAAATATAATTTTGAATGACGTCGATTTTTATGGCTAAAGAGAATATTCTCACTTTAGCCATAAATCATAGACCTTTAAATGGCAAATAATGGTAATTGTCAGCATAAATAAAACTTGCCTAGATCATCTAGCGCGGTCTCTAAGGAGTTTCATAATGTTATGGGAAACATGCAAATCTAATGCCTCTATTATGTCTGGCTAGCATATAAACTGGGAATGCCAAATGAAGCGATGATCATAACGAGTTAAATGGTCAGCGTAGAAATATTTTTTATTACCATAAACTACGGTAAAGATAATTTCATAAGAAATTTCGTATATGGCAGCCCCATAGGGATAAAAACTATCCGAAATAAATGTCGATTAAGCTCGCAAGCTCGACAAATATTCGGCAATAAAAATGTTAAATATAGCCGAAATGACGAGATTCAGCATTCGTATAACTCATCATCTAATGGTTGTGAATGATTTAAAACCTTTTATCGTAAAGTAACACGGTTGTCGTAACTCAATTTTATGGACTGGTCTATGTAGTTTTACGCCGATAGTTTTATTATAAATTTGTGACCTCGTTTAAGGTTCTAAAACTGAAATATCTAAAGCAAGCAAGACATGATATCAAAGAAATGCTAATCAACACTAACATTTTACGTGTACATTTTTATTCGTATTTTAATGAAGTTAAAAGTAAGTCAAATTAGCATGAACACATTCGTTACTGATGAAATAATTGTTTCATGCCACTTCATCAGTACTGACCATATTGATTTTATTATTATTTTAATAAACAAAAAGTATCGAACTAAATTCTAATAATCTAAGTAATCTGTAAGCTTGATTAACGTTAGCGTGTCAATACATACAAATATTACAAATATGATAAATAAATATTAACCTGGGTAAAGGTGAATCTGGGAATATGTCGAGGCTCTCCGACAAGGAACTACTGGGACTGGGAGTAGCGTCTGCTGTAACACCGTTCCTCAGTGCTTCAGTCTGTTAAAATGACGTAAAGAAATGATAGCGCTTTAGGTTTTTTTAAAAAAAATATGAGATCAAATTAATAAAAAAAATCTTACCTTCTTTTTGACTCGGCCTCTCCTTTTTTCAAATTTTGACGTTTCCATTGACGCCGCTCGCCTTCTGACTGACTTGCCGGGTTTCGCGTCCGGGTTTATCATCCACCACGATGATTTACCAGTTCCTTCATTTTGCACCCGCATGAACCGGTTGTGTAATGATAGGTTGTGACGGATTGAGTTCTGCAAAAAAAGAATGACTTTTATTAATTTTTATGATAGTTACGAAATATAACAGTTTGTTCTATTGGCATGTATTTTATGAAATGTATAATGTAAAAATCAGCTTTTAGTTTGCAGTACCACTCCTATAACAATAGTAGTAGCTTTTGGGCAAGTAGCTCAAATATCAAAAAAATCTCTTTATCAGGTTTTTGCTATAATCGCGAAAACCACGCGCAATATGGAAATATGTTTGGAATAAAAATTGATGATATAATAATTTCACGCCAAAAACGTCTTATCACGTTATCCTTTAGCACTAATAGTTTTGTCGTAAAATGGTTTTAAAGGGGAAAAAATGTTAAACATGGATTTTGCATTAAAACTTATTAACTAAAGAAATAGAAGATCAAATGTAAGTATATTTATACAAAAAGTTTTTATTTTATTTTTTTTTTTTAAAGAAGACTGGGCAAACGAGCATGCGGCTCACCTGATGGTAAGTGACTACCGTCGCCCATGAACAACCGCAACACCAGGGGAATTGCAGATGCGTTGCCGGCCTTTTAGAAAGGTGTAAGCTCTTTTCTTGATGGTTCCTAAGTCGTATCGGTCCGGAAAATTCGCTGGTTGTAATTGATTCCACAAGAAAGTTGTGCGAGGGAGAAAACTTCTTCTAAATCGCACAGTGGTGGACCGCCAATCATCCAGATGGTATGGATGGTAACGCGAGATTTGTCGCGATGTGCGATGGTGAAATTGAGCGGCTGGAATTAGTCCGAACAATTCCTCAGAGCACTCCCCGTGATAGATGCGATAAAATACGCAAAGTGATACAACATTTCTACGCAGTGCCAGTGTATCGAGCCGATCAGAAAGAACTCGGTCGTCGACGATTCGAACCGCTCTGCGCTAGATGCGGTCAAGTGGAAGGAGCTGGCACTGGGGTGCCCCGGCCCAGAGATGAGAACAGTATTCCATGTGGGGCCGAACTTGCGCTTTGTAAAGTTGCAAGCGATGTGCCGGCATGAAATACTGTCTCGCTCTGCTGAGCACGCCAAGCTTTTTAGAGGCCAATTTGACCTTCCCTTCCAAGTGACCACGAAACTGCACGTCACTTGATATGTCGACGCCGAGGATGCCGATACTGGCTGAGGCAACAAGGGGAGTGCCTTGAAACTGAGGAGATACGACAAAGGGGTTCTTTTTAGCGGTAAACGCGCAAACTTGTGTCTTCTGGGGATTGAACTGGACTAGATTTAGTCGCTCCCAATCCGAGACTTTGTTAAGCAAAGACTCTAGGAACTGTATAGGTATCTCTTATAGTTTAAAAAAAAATTGCATGTTTTCTGTTATTAAATATAATCTAGATCAGTTCAAGCATTGCTCTCTATCTGTTAGTGAAGCTTCATCACTATCGGTTAAAAATTCCGGAATTAGTCCGAACAGAACAAAAATTTTTAAATGTTTAATTTTGTCACAATGCGATATTACGTAAAGACAATTAAATATAGACAGGATTCCAATTTTCTTCTTTCATGAAGTCATTGTTGAAAATACCGTAAGTTCTGGGTTTTAATTAGGAAAATACTGCAAAGTCGCATAAAAGTAAATTTAGCTGCAAATCAGTTGTGAGATGAAGCGGCTAAAAATAGCAGGCAATAAACAGTAAGAATAGTCGCAGTCATATCTGGATGTAACCATTATTGACCGCAAAAAAATCTATTTTAATTCGAGCTACCGTTAAAAGTTAGTGCAATAACGTGTCCTATCTCACACCGGCAATAAAATCTCGCAACTTTTTCCCGTCACAGGAATAAAAGCAACCACAGCAACGAATGAAGTTAAGCAATAAAAGACTCCATAAATAATTTCAGCGTGCCCTGCGAGAACTGCCACTTAGTTCGGTATCGTTTCCTTCATGTAAATATGTGGAACTTTTAAAAGTTCTGCCTTCATGTAAATGTGTAAATCAAGAATTTTGCAAAAATAAAAAATACAGTGACAATTTTTTTTCCGTATAATTTAAAAGGAATGTTATGTATCTGAAACTCGGTTGGGAATTGGAATGCATAAATTATGAATACCTCTACAGCTAACGTAAATCACGAAAATTTGAGTGTCGTAAGAACCGTGAAAATTTTACGTCGCTCGTAGAAACGTCGATGGCGTGGCGGGCTGATGCGACTTATCATCGTCAGATTACTTATTCAGTGTCCTCTTTTCCAATGGAAAATTTGTGATCCGTCGAACGAGACGACTTTTAAACTAAGACATTAAATTCATAACGCAATTTTGTCTTTTCGAATGCTTAAACATAACTTTATAAACTATAATTTTTAATTCAATCTTCGAATTAATAACGTACCCAAATCCAATGTTTTGTGTAAATCACATTCAATTAGTCTTGCGCGATATTCGCTTTGTGTATGAATATAAATTTGGCAAACGTAGACAAGTTGCACGATTTATCAAGCGTGAACACACCCGCAACAAATGGCCTGTCGACACCCTGATGGATTTGTCGCCAGGAGCCCTTACCAAGGCTAGCTTTGTTCACTACAAAAGCGCCGACTTCACATTATTGCCAAGAATGCAATTAAATGGTAAAAGGAAAAAGAGTAACTCAGCCTAATATTTTCTTTTAAAAACTCATGTGATTTCTACGTCATTTATTTTATTATAAATTTTAGTAAAAAATTTAAATATCACTTAAATTTAACAAGTTCCAGTTTATATTGAAATTTGAATGATAATTGGTCTTAAAGTAAACTAAAGTTACAGCCAATGCTGGGCACAGGTCTCCTCTCTTTTCTGAGAGGGTTATAGGGCAAGGAAGTGCCCGCCGCGCTGCCCCAATGCGTGTTGTGGACTTTACATGCCTTTGAAATATTATTTTTTCTTATTTTTCTGACGTGCAGGTTTCCTCACGATGTTTTCCTTCACCGCCGACCACGTGCTAAATCAGCACTTAAAATTGCAATAAATAATTTCATTGGTGTTGGTGGGGATGGTATACAGGTCGCTCATGTACTGTGAAATGTACAGTGAGCGCCTAGCCCCTGAGCTACCACGGCTCTAGATAAAATGCATCACAGCAATGCAAGTACTAATTGGCCTTGGTTAACTTAAACTCGGAGATTTACACGTTAGAACTCAATTTAGTAATAATTACACCTGAAAAAAATATGTAGCAAGTCGCAACATCTTTCAAATATAATTTGTGGCGCACATAAAAAATAAGTTGCCGACTAGCATAAACATAATCAAAAGTTGTGCCCCGGTGATATCACGTACGAATAGGTTGCGTAATTTACCTGTTTTGTTTTTTCTTTCTTTTTATAATCCATTATGCGGTGTTATAATAATTCTTGAGGAAATAGTGAAGGTAAAATGGATTTTAATTTACTTTATCGACGTCGACAAATTCCACAAATATATAATGACTTTAAAAATTGGCGTACAATTACCTATTTAGGTTTAATTAAAATCTCTAATATTTTAAAAAGTAAATTATGTAAAAATACAGCCTTTATACGTCACACTGCCGAGCGCGGGCCTATGCTAATTTCTGAGAGGGATTAAGGGTAAGGAAGTGTTACGCTGCCCTAATGCTTGGCGGACCTCACGTCTTTGAAATATTTTTTTTTAATATATTAGACATGCAAATTTCCTCACGATGTTTTCCTTCACCACTTAGTAAATCAACACTTAAAATTGCAATTAACAATTTGGCGGTTGCGGCGAGGTTGTTCGCGTTTAATCCCTGAGCTAACGCTATAATTATTAAGCTTAATGTTTTTTATCAGCCCGTAAATATCTACTACTGGAGATGGATTTTTTTTTGTACGAATTGTTTTCTGTAATCACCACGTTTGATAATCGGAGTAGCGATGCCAGTCCTAGATGTCTTGCACCTTCTACGCCTACTCCCCAGCGTTGGTGTTGGTATTTTATAGTGGATAATGTTATACCACCATTATCGAAACCCGTGAACATTAAAATCTTTTTGCTTGTGTTGCCTCTTATAATATTGTATGCGGAATCTAATTTGCATTTCGTATTACCTTAATATAAATAATTCCAGAGATAATTATGTTCTTCAAATATAATTGCTTTAACTATGATTTTACATGCTTTAAATACATTAAAATAAATTTGCTAGAAAATAATAAGTTTTCATTAAATGGCAATAATTTAATGAAAACTTAATTAATAACGTCGTAAAAGCTGTATGCATTTCTAAACGTTACAAGAAGTTGAAGGTAACATTTAAGAAAAGTTGTGCGCGGATGGCGCGGGCGGGCGACAAACGCGATGGCAAGACGTCGTACTTAGAATTTTGTCTACGGCAGGATTCCCGGCGCCAGTGCGACCCTTATGGGGTGAATTAACCGTCTATGCCGTCGTCGTCCCCTTTAATGCTCCACCGACTTAAATTTTGTCGAATTTCTACGGCTGTGTTACGCAATCCGAACGTCTTATGATTTCCTCTGCTTATAGTTCCCGGTTGTTTCCATGAACGAATGGTGGGAACTGGTGAATTATTTATCGGTAGGCGTATCCGAAATATTGGTCCAATTTTTTAATAGTGCACGTTTTTTAATTTAGTTGGTTTAGCGATGCCTGTCGCTATCAAGCAATCTCATCCAGTTCGTATCGTCAATATTCGTATCGAAATAGTTAATTGCAATTTTAAGTGCTGATTTACCAAGTGCTCGGCGGTGAAGGAAAACATCGTGAGGAAACCTGCATGTCTGAGAAATAATTAAAAAAATATTTCGAAGACGTGAAGTTCGCCAACATGTATTGGGGCAGCGCGGCGGACATTTCCTTGCCCTAAAACCCTGTCAGAAATGAGAAGAGGCCTGGGCCCAGCAGTGGGACGTATAATAGAAACAGAAACTTTTTTATCCAATATCCAATAATACTTATTGAAAGTCACTCTTTTGTTTAATTTCCACAACTTCGAAAAAAAAAACCTCTATCCTATCCTGGGAAGAACCAGCAAGAAACCCAGTGGGACTTTTTTTTTAATAACAGCTTACAATCATGTATGTTACACAATTAACCACACAAAACAAATTGGAAATAGCTTGTAGCAGGAGTTATTATAATCCATAAATTCCTTAATAATATAATAACCCTTTTTAAACAAACTTTGCATAATAAAGTTTTTGAACTTTAGTCTTAGAAAGTCTTACGAAGCTTGGGCATGATTATGGAAAATACCAAGATCATATGGTCTTCAATTGATAACTATTGGATTATCGTAACCTTATATAAGCCCCTTATATAAAACGGAGAGCAAGGTTCGAGTCTGGTAGTGTAGCCAGTGTAGTAATAGCCAATACGACTATCAAGCGTGAAGTGTTACTATAACGATAAATTCTTCCTCCTAGTGGACCGTCTACGTGCAACTAATAAGTAAAAAAATAATTATAGATATTAAAAATGTTTTGTCGTAGCTCATTAAATTTTAAACTTTTCAAACCTTTAATTACGGTAAAGTAGCGCCTAAATCTATTTAAGGAAAAAGTGGTTGTCTACGTACTGGCCGAAGACGCGGGCCTCTAAGTGACTGCATGAAGATAATATTTGAAGTTGTGCTGATGGAGAAGCAATTTTTGAGTTTCTCTCTATGACAAAATGCGATTTAGACCTGGAAGAGGATGCACGGATCAAATGTTTTCTCTCCGCATGATCACGGAAAAGCTTCTGGCTGCTAACCAGAAGATTTTCTGTGCTTTTGTGGATCTTGAGAAAGCATTTGATAAGGTTGTAAGGAAGAAAATGTGGGAACTGTTGCCGGGGTATGGTGTGGATGGTCGATTGCTAAGGGCTGTGCAGTCTCTTTATTGTGACTGTAAAGCCTGTGTGCGGGTAGGGCATGACCTGTCACCCATGTTTAGCATCCAAACGGGCGTAAAACAGGGTTGTGTCATGTCTTACTGGCTGTTCATACTGTATCTCGACAGCTGTTTACAGAAGCTGAAAGATAGCTGTTTGGGTGTGAGATTGGGTGACATAAAAGTAAATTGTCTGCTGTATGCTGATGATGTAGTGCTCATTGCACCATCAGAGGCAGAATTGCAGGCATTAGTCACGTGTATGAAAAAGGAATGTGAAATTAAAGGTCTCCGTTTGAATGCTAATAAAACTAAGGTTCTGGTATTTGAAAGGGACGAAGAGAGAACGAAGTGTGAAATATGGGTAAATCAGGAATGTCTAGAACAGGTAAATGAAATTGTATACTTGGGGAGTGCTTTTAGCCGTGATGGAAGATGTGATTTAGATGTGGACAGGCGTGTCGCTGCCGGGAACAAAGTCAATGGTGCCCTGACTGCGTTAGTCAAAAGGCAAGGCGTAGTGAAGAGTGCACGCCTTGCAATACATAACGCAGTGTTGGTACCGACTTTGTTATATGGCAGCGAAACCTGGGTATGCCAGAAGAAGCATAAAAGCAAGTTGAATGCAGTGGAGATGCGATCTCTTCGTAAAATGTGCGGCGTTACCATGGCCGACCGAAAGCGAAACGAAGAGATTCGCAATATGGCAGTTTTGAAAGATGTCCTTATCACAAAAATTGATAAGGGCGTGCTTCGGTGGTTTGGGCACGTCGCGCGAATGAGTGAAGACCGAATGGTGAAGAAAATAAATAGCGCAAAAGTTAATTTTAAAAGGTGTCGAGGTAGACCGAGACTAACTTTCGAAGACCATGTGAGCAAATTGCTCGAAGAGGGTAGGGTCAAGAGTACTCGGATACCTCGACGTGCATGTATGAAGAAGATAATGAATCTGAAAGAAGCGAAAGAGGTATGTAAGGATCGTGACACTTGGCGATCTGTTCTCTCTGGCTACCCCGTCAGGGATTGTGCGTGAAGATAAGTAAGTAAGTAAGTAAGTAAAATGCGTAAGTCTAGTCATATAACAATACAAAATAGACCAAAGGTAACTTAGAGTTCAAGAGAACTAAGTTTTTCAGCGATTAAGTTAGAGAAAAAGATATCTTGAGTTTTACATGGTAGAGCCGTGCTGCAGAGAGTATAGTTGTAGCACGAATGGGTCGGCTCGACCGGGGAAGGACCACGCTCTCACAGAATGCCAGCGTAAAATAGCAGCTTAATGCTGCTGTGTTTCGTGTGGTGAGTGTAGAGAACTGGAGACCTATTTTACTGGAAAAGAGGCATTCTATCTTAGTCCTCACGGCTGACAACGCATCTGCATTTTAATTCGCAAGCGAAGATAGATGTAGATGTATATGGGCCACAGCAACCACTTACCATCAGGTGGACTGTGTGCTCGTTTGTCACTCTAATTCTATACTAGTCTACTGTAGTGATCGTGTTTGCAATGAACCAGCGTTACTAGTTGGTAAGTCTCCTTTTTTGGCAGAATTTTTCGTTGATCGTTATTCATATGGGTAGGTACCACTCTGTTAGCAATTCTTCTGTCAGGCAGTAGTGCATGCACTGCTGGATTCCTGTGAAAGGTATGTACAGCCAGTATAAATACAGACTGTAGAATTCTTTGTTTTAAGTTGATTGCGGGTGTCCATATTCTACAGAGCTACTTACAATCAGGTATACTGTATGTTCGCTAGTCACTTTATTTTTTTATCTTTTAGCACACGAATCCGTAACGTAAGGTGCTCGATGTATTGCTAATGCGATAAGATCAGAGGCAGGCTTTGATGAAGAGATTCTGGGCGAATACCCATTACACTTGGATCATATACCCGGAACTGCGATTTAACAGTTGACTTTTGTCGTTTAAAAAAAGTGGTTTATGACAAAGACGAAATAGCGGTTAGAACGGCCTTTACCGCGTAAAATATCATGCTCTGTATTCGTGGCGGCGGCGATTTACCTTTTAATATGGTTATTCAACCTTTTTGGAACTTTTAAAATTATAAACATCATTTTTTGTATTTGATTCAGATTCTAATGCAAATGCAAGAAACATCTATTTTTTGTACACACGCATGCTATGCTAATATATAATTTAAAGCTATATTAGTATATAATTTAAATAATTAAGACAACTAAGGCACCAGGTACATACATGTGTATTTACCAAAAACCTCTTTTGCTACAGTAAGCGAATTCATTAAAAAAAAATTAGTTTATACAATATTATATATTAATACAGAAAGGGGAACCTTCGTACCCCTTTTTAAACATGATGCGCG
Source organism: Parnassius mnemosyne (assembly GCA_963668995.1). NCBI lineage: Eukaryota > Metazoa > Arthropoda > Insecta > Lepidoptera > Papilionidae > Parnassius > Parnassius mnemosyne. The sequence goes on along the minus strand of CAVLGL010000104.1, from coordinate 47,762,343 downwards.
CACGGAAAAGTGTAAGGTTTGGCATAGTTAAAGTTTATATGGAGAAGGAGGGTAGAAAGCTAAAATTTATATTTTTTTATATTACAAGGGTGCAAACAAACATCTGATGGTAAGTGGATGCTATCAATATATGCTATGTGTTAAAAATACTCAAAATAAAAAAAATGAAACCTTCATTGTTACGCTATAATGCCAATGTCAAACACATATATTAAGCCTCTAGTTTGTTTAAGTTCATACTGATAATGTCAAACACATAATAAATCTGTGGTCAAACAGTGGAACTGAATTTTAAAATGTTGCCAGGAAATAATTACTACTTAATTTTGTGTGATTTCAAACATTCCTTTTTCAATATAGTCTGTGGATTGTATGTCAAGTCAAAAAGTATTATATTTTATACCTAGTCAGGTCATAAGTATTGTCACACAGTAAAAACTTTTCCTTTAGAATGCTCTCCACAAAAAAGTTTATTGAATTCGAATTTCGAATTATTCATGAAAATAAAACTGTATACTTTTTAGAATTTTACTCATTTTTAAATATGGAGTGGACGCTTAAAGAAGACCGTGTTGCAGTTATTGCGTTGCATCGTTGCGGTTACGCGCCAATTCAAATTTTTGACATACTGAAAAATTTGAATATAACCAAAAGATTCGTTTATCGTACCATCTAACGATATAATGAAGACTCTAGTGTAGATGACAGGTCAAGAAGTGGTCGCCCTCGGTCTGTTAGGACTCCAGCAGTGATAAAAGCTGTGAAGGCGCGAATTCAAAGAAATCCCAAACGTAAGCAGAAACTGTTGGCCCTTCAGATGGGGTTAAGCAGAACCACGGTGAAAAGGGTGTTAAATGAAGACTTAGGGCTTCGGGCATATCGAAGAAAAACAGGACACCGTTTGAATGCTCGTCTAATGGACCTGAGACTGAAGAGATGCCGCGCTTTGTTGAAGCGGTACGCGGGAAAAAAATATCGGGAAATTCTTTTTTCGGATGAAAAATTTTTTACCGTAGAAGAGAGCTACAACAAACAAAATGATAAGGTGTACGCACACAGTAGTGAAGAAGCGAGCAACCGTATTCCGCGTGTCCAACGAGGTCATTTTCCATCCTCGCTCATGGTATGGTTGGGAGTTTCTTATTGGGGCTTAACAGAGGTACATTTTTGTGAGAAAGGTGTAAAAACGAATGCAGTTGTGTATCAAATACAGTCCTGACGAACCTTGTGGAACCTGTTTCTCATACCATGTTCAATAACAGGCACTGGGTATTCCAACAAGATTCGGCGCCAGTTCTTAGAGCGAAGAGCACACAAGACTGGCTGGCGGCGCGTGAAATCGACTTCATCCGGCCCTCCTGCAGTCCAGATCTGAATCCGTTAGATTACAAGATATGGCAACACTTGGAGAAAAAGGCGTGCTCAAAGCCTTATCCCAATTTGGAGTCACTCAAGACATCCTTGATTAAGGCAGCCGCCGATATTGACATGGACCTCGTTCGTGCTGCGATAGACGACTGGCCGCGCAGATTGAAGGCCTGTATTCAAAATCACGGAGGTCATTTTTAATAACTTTAGTATCATAAGAATCTATGTTTTGTTAAGTTCATTTTGGTATATAAATGGTTACATAATGAATAAACTTGTTCCAATTATTTTATATTAAACATGTGACAGAATTTATGACCTGACTAGGTATATGAGATATCTGTGTTCTATTGTGTAATTGGAAGAGAATTACAGCTTGCTTAATATGCAAACTTAAAAATTTAATGAATTACGGTCGAAATTCGACCACAAGGCGTTCAGTAGTACAAATAAATACGTAACAAGAAATTTACTTTGGTGGAAAATGAGGAGACGCAGTATCCGTCCGACAGTTACATATTCAATTACTAACCTTCAACAACGAAATTTTCTATTCCTTTACGTAATAAACGTGGATGTGGTACCGAAGATATGGACTAAGCGAATGGGAGATGAATAATTCAGTGATAAAACGCGACATACAAAATGCACGCACGACGGACGCCCGAAATGCATTTTAATGCGCCATGATTGAATTTTTTACCTAACTGTATTCATAAATGGAACGTGGCAATATAAATACAATTTTACATATCAGTCAAAACGCTGGCAATCCCTTTTTTTATTACAGATCGTCCCCTTTTAAATCAAGCGACAATTATCTGGTGTATGCAAGAATGATACCAAGAGCAGCCACAACAGTGTGCGGCGTTTGATACGAACGTCAATTCGCCGGGCGATCTTGGCCGTTAAGGTAAGTTCTCAGTTCTGTGATAAGAACTCATATTCATAACTGGAAAATTAATCAGCTGAGGAAGAAAAAGCAACAATAATGGGATACACTGTCATCTATTGATTAAAAATTGACCGTGTTAGCGAATGTAAGTTATTAATTATTCGTGTATCTTTTCACTCTTATAAGAATATAAATCTTTTCTAACTATCTAGTGAAGTTAATTGGATAGTGATTACCATTAGAATTAAATTAAATTATATAATTGGAAGTAGTGCCTCAAAACTTTGCCGGTTTCTTGATTTAATTTTAATTGAATTTTTATTTTTAAAAACAAATAAATGAAAAGGTAATTTCACTAAAACTGTGATGTTAATGACATGTATTTTTATAAAATTTCCTTATTTCTTTATTTTGACAGTTCATAAAAAGTATTGCAATTGACTTTAGTGTCTTCACAAGGCGGGCTCAAGCACAGATTACTGTTCCACAAGCTTAGTTATTTCAGGGCTAGTATTATCTTAGCCGTGGTAGCTCAGATGGTTGCTGTAAGTTTCACAGTACGCGATCCCCGCCGGCACCAATGAAATTGTTAATTGCAATTTTAAGTCCTGATTTACCACGTGCTCGGCGGTGAAGGAAAACATCGTGAGGAAATCTGCATGTCTGAGAAATAATTACAAAAACATTTCGAACACGTGAAGTTCGCCAACAGTAAAACCCTCTCAGAAATGAGAAGAGGCCTAAGCCCAGCAGTGGGACGTATAATAGAAACAGAAACAGAAACTTTTTTATCCAATATCCAATAATACTTATTGAAAGTCACTCTTTTGTTTAATTACCACAGCTTCGAAAAAAAACCTATCCTGGGAAGAACCAGCAAGAAACCCAGCGGGACTTTTTTTTTAAATATCAGCTTACAATCATGTATGTTGCACAATTACCCACACAAAACAAATTGGAAATAGTTTGGTAGCGATCACCTCATTCCCAGGAGTTATTATCATCCATAAATTCCTTAATGATATAATAACCCTTTTTATACAAACTTTGCATAATAAAGTTTTTGAACTTTGAGCAGGTCAAATTTTGTATATTTTCTGGGATCTTACATCGACCCAAGAATTAATAACTGACTCGGTGGAGTCGAGTAACTGGTACTACTAGCTTGTGTCTGTTCCTAGCATTTACAGAATGAATATCACTTAGTTTTGTGTAACTACCTTTATTTTTGTGTACGTTACATTACATTTTCATAAATGTATTGAGAAGCCAATGTTAATATATTAATTTCCTTAAATTTTTGTCGAAGCGAATCTTCGGGTTTAAAATCATAGATTGCTCTTCTGTAAAACAAATAGAATTTCAGTGTAATGATTTAAAAAATAAATTGGAATAATGACATTTAATAAATCAAGCGGTATGTAATTTACAGAGCAAATAAATTTCAGTTTATTCCATTCTGCGGAAGACTTTCTTTTAAAGAATTTAAGTAATAAAAAGCTGATCCTTTATTTGAATTAAATGTAAACTACAGCCGATAGCTCCTGCAAACTACAAACAAGGGACATAATACAGTGTCCTACAGGGACATATATGGAATGGCTCATAGACTGTACTAGTAATTATAGGTACATAGTCTATGTAGGAAAACTTAGGTACCTGGATGCAGGATTGATAGAAATATCTTAGGATGACTCAGTTTATCCGTGGTCAGTAATCTCTTCCACAACGTTATACTACAAGCCTTTTAATAAGCTTTTTCACAAAACTGATTTTGATACCATTGTTAATTTTGAGAAGTGTGAAAGCTGCTTAGGGTATAAAATGTGGAGAAAAGTACATTGAACAGTGTAGGTCTTTCTATATTTTTTGCAAGGGATTGGAAAGGACATGTATAATAAGTACTTTGTGTTCAAATTTGATCATGGAATTGAGTAGATTGGTGGTAAGTAAATGAAATGATTGTTTAATTATAAAAATTGTTTACACACTCTCTGTAGCCTTAAAACCAAAACACAACAGTGACCATAGCAGTAACATTGTATGTACACTTAAAAGGAATCTACCAAGTTAAAAGCTTAAACTACAGACAAAATTGTTTGAATTAACGTAAACAAAAACGCGAACTAGCTGCTGTAATTACGATGAACAGAAATCCTTACTTTAAAGACAAAATTTTACATTACAATAGCGTCATAATTTTAGCTTTGAATTCAATCACACATTTCAAAATGAGCCAAGAGCTGAAACAATTCAAATAATCTGGAGGTGTAAAATCAAACAATAAATAATTCAAATTGGTAAATCGCGATTACAATAGAGGGGGAGCGAAGTAGGGAAGCGGTAAACGTGATGGCACTGAAAATTTCGAAGAAAATCCGACACCGTGTCAACCGCCACTGACAAATTTAATTATTCAACTTGCTGAAACGGGAATGACTCGCAAGAGCCGATAACTAAGTACAAATAAATTCACTTAGGCCTACCGCAGTAAAGTTTAACTTAATAAAACATTGAAATTTTCGTAATTCGATTGCGTAAGGTCGGAATCCAGTTGCGAAATGATTTGAATACACCATTAAGTATTGCTTTGTGCTCACCTGTCGGCACTTGTTTATAAGCAGATTTTAGAGGTCGCTGAATTTCTCCTCGTGTACTCGTACAAATTTTGACATCATTGTAGAATGATTTTTTAAGCAAAATACTTGTAGCATCAAAAGCAATACCTGTGTTTCTTCTCCACTGCGGCCAAGTGTAACTGAATGGTCTGACTCTAAATAAAAGGTTATAATTGGGTTACCGTTATAGTTACAGTCTATTGAAGTCCACTGCTGAACATAGGCGCTCCCCATATATTACCATATGGGGGGGATATTTGCCATAGTTGCCACGCTTGGCGAGTGGGTTGGCAACAGTTGGCTGGCACAGTTTTTCATTTTCAGACGTTATTAGGTAAACGCTGTCCACATCCTGATTCGTTTCCCTCGCTCGCCTCTTACGATACACACGGGATGATATGGGGCAGTGGGTATTCTTACACCGCCACTATACGATAATTGGGTTAGGCAAAATTTTATCACTATCACAATCCACTATAATATCATCATCATCATCATCATCATTACAGCCCTTCACAAGTCCACTGCTGAACATAGGCCTCCCCCAAAGAATGCCACAAAGCACGGTCCTGAGCAATGACTATAATATATGGATAGGTATTTAATGAAAGTTGCAGGTGCAAATGTAATACAGGGATAGTTTTTTTTTCTCTTCTAGGGGTTCTAGTTCTATTAACTAATATAATTCTAGTTCATTATATCCGCAAAAGAACGAAAAAATTCAGCGAGCGTATTCTGTTCCAGATTCTCGAGGATTTATATCTAGGATTCGTATAAATCACGGTAATGTTCCGACTAATGTCCTTTGCTGAGGTGTAAGATGGAGGCAAAATAGTCGCTCACTTGAAATCGTATGCTGGCGGAAAAATGTTACATTACAGCATTGTCCTTACTATTTCTTCATATATTTGTGACATTTACTTATAATATTACTATATTTTACTTAGTATTGTTAAGATTTGTTATATGTAAAAGGAATTTGAAAATTATGTTAAAATTAATGAACAATTAATGAATATTTTAATACAACATTCATCAATTATTTATGTAAAAACTAAATTTAACAGTTTACGTCACTGATTTTGCTTGAATGTAAAATGTTACTAGAAAGACGTAAACAAATGAAAAAAGGTATGTAAGGTTCTATAACTCAGGAAATATAAAGTAATTTTTTTTTTAGAATAAAGGTCTAATTTTATTTTTTTCTTATTTTATTTATAATAGCGATCCGGCCTGGATATATTAATATGGCTATATTTAGAATTAATACAATCATCAAAACTGCTTATTTTATCAATTTTTCAATTTCTCGAAAAGTTTTTCATTTAATATATAGCATAGACCACATCTTGCATAGTTTTATAAAGGTTTATCCATTCTGGTGATAACAGCTTGCAAATAATCCCGTCAGCTTAATCAAAGGCAGTTATTTTGATATTACAGCTAGACACTTTTGTTTATATGTATTTTATTTGTTGATTATACGAGGGTGACACTGAAAGTTCTTACTTTACTTTACTTACTTATCTTCACGCACAATCCCTGACGGGGTAGCCAGAGAGAACAGATCGCCAAGTGTCACGATCCTTATATCCATACCTCTTTCGCTTCTTTCAGATTCATTATCTTCTTCATACATGCACGTCTAGGTATCCGAGTACTGTTGACCCTACCCTCTTCGAGCTATTTGCTCACATGGTCTTCGAAAGTTAGTCTCGGTCTACCTCGACACCTTTTAATATTAACTTTCGCGCTATATATTTTCTTCACCATTCGGTCTTCACTCATTCGCTCAACGTGCCCAAACACCGAAGCACGCCCTTATCAATTTTTGTGATAAGGTCATCTTTCAAACCTGCCATATTGCGAATCTCTTCGTTTCGCTTTCGGTCGGCCATGATAACGCCGCACATTTTACGAAGAGATCGCATCTCCACTGCATTCAACTTGCTTTTATGCTTCTTCTGGCATACCCAGGTTTCGCTGCCATATAACAAAGTCGGTACCAACACTGCGTTATGTATTGCAAGGCGTGCACTCTTCACTACGCCTTGCCTTTTGACTAACGCAGTCAGGGCATCATTGACTTTGTTCCCGGCAGCGACACGCCTGTCCACATCTAAATCACATCTTCGATCCCGGCTAAAAGCACACTGAAAGTTCTTAGAAAATCAAAAACTGAACAAACTTGCAAGTTATTAGTTTTATTATATCTTTTCAAAATAGTGTCCATTTACATCAATACATCGCTGTATCCGATGGAACCACTGAGAAAAGCACTTTGCCCACTCGTCCTTAGAGGTTTCTTCGAGGGGTGACACAGTAATTCCACGTTTTACGTCGCCAAGTAGTCGTTTGTATGCTTGGGGGTCCTGCTGCGAGGTCTTTTCTTCCGAACTTTTTCCAAGACACATGGCAAACAATTGTTAGTGTACCGCTCTGAAGTAACTGTTTTTCGATCCTCTAAAACAATTGTTGCGTAATGACCTGTCCTTCCGAAGAACGAGGCCACTATCTTTATTCCCACGCTTCGATCTCTCTTCACTTTAGTTGGCAAACCCCCTGGAAGGAAACACCCAGACAGCAGACTGTCTCTTAGTTTCAGGATCATAACATTAAATCCAGCTTTTGTCACCCGTAAGTATGTCGAACACAGCATTTGAGTTATCTCCGTTAAATTTTTGAATCATTTCACGACACCAATCAACACGACGGAGTTTTTGGGCCTCTGTCAAATTATGAGGTATCCAGCGGGCACAAGGCTTTCTGACCGCTAAATGTTCATGGAGGATTTCGTGCACTTGACTCATACCGATGCCTAAACTTGTCCGAATCTGCTGATAAGTCACTCTTTTGTCAGTCTCTATCATACGCCGCACAACACTGATGTTATCTTTAGTCGTCGCTGTAAAAGGCCGTCCCTCACGCAGATCATCGGTGAGATTAGTGCGACCACGTTTAAACTCACTAAGCCAATTGTAAACAGTGGAACGAGATCGGGCTTCATCGTGAAAGGAAATTATAAGTTTCTTGTTGACTTAAATGACATCGCAAGTCATAAAAAATCATTGAACGAAAATTTTCTCGCGTTAAATTCATGCTGACGTGACGCAGACAATTTTCAGTTTGCCTCCGAATCGTAAACAAATGACAAATTAATAAAATACACACACAATAGTATAGGCAAAGAGTTCCATTTTCAAAATTTGAACTTATTTTTTTATTATATCGTTTACAAGTTGCCAGTTCTAAAAAGTTTCAGTGTCGCACTCGTATTTATACATATTTGAAGGTTATTATTTACATATTGTATTTTATCAATACTTAAACAGACCAAAACAGATCAGCTTCTCCTTACAGTAAAGGAAAAATAGTTTTATGATCGATTGATTGATGTATGATTTTTAGGAGACGTCAGATGTCAAATATCTCACACTGCATTACTTTAGATGGTCTTTGCTCGTAGCACCAGGAGTCTAGCACCATTGTCAACGCTCCCTGTCGCCATTCTGGTATTTTTAATATGGCTTATATGAAATTTATAACACAATATGTTAGGGATCATAAGATCATTCTGGTTCATGATTACCTGGAGACGAAATGGGCTGTTATGGCAACACGCAGTTTGTGTGATATAAAACTTTCTTACGCGGCTTTACACGGCTACTAATTACTTATTCAAAAAAGTTTAGTACTTAACTCATATGTGAGGTAAATGATTTCAAAGTTGACTTAAATATCCTTGCAATCCAGTAATAATATTATCGGCAACGGTTTTTATTTAATTTGATTTTTAATTGATTTGGGTTAGCAACAGCTTAGCACATAAAGTTCTACAAATTATAGTTACTAAATTAAGCCAATTACAGTCAACCTCGATTTGCTTAATGAAATAAGAGAACACAGTGTTATATCACTCAAAAACGAGAATTAAAAAACGAGAAGTTAAGCGATCTTAAAATTAATTGATATGTGCATTACTATATATTAATATAAAGTATATACTAAAAGTATATAAAGTATATATTATTTATACTGATCATTTAGTAGTAATTATGTTGCTTTAGCTTAGTAGTAAATAAATGCCAGCAGCGACCTTATTTATTATGATCAATTACAAACAGTTTTAAAGCGATTAAACAGTTAGTTCTTATCGAAGCGACTGTCGGACAGGTTATCAGTTATGCCCTTAGCCTGGGGATCATGAAGAAATGTGTTTATAAGTTACGGAATTCCTCGTATAGGAATAAAACTAATATATTTATCATTACAGATCAATTGTAACTTCGTTAATAAATGGTAAGAACTTGTAGTCTCATACGCAGAATGTATGTATTTAAATGCCCTTTCTTATTACAGATCTTTCCTATTAAAAATATAAAATTTAATGCAATATATGTAACATAATTCTATCTCGTGTGGTGGCGATGTAAGAATATTCACTACGTCCTGTGGGTGTCGTAAGAGTCAACAGAGGGAAACAATTAATATAATCAGGCGTTACTTTGCGGAAATCCATTATAATATGGTTGTTATAAACTAATTTGCTTAATTCCGCGTAAAGAAAGAAAATGATGTGTCCTGTCAAGTTTTAAGGGGACCTCCCACCCTCCCTCAACCTCCCACCCTCTCTCAATCGCGTGCACTATACCCGTCGCCGTCAATACCAGCACTACCATCCCCAGCACCATCACACTAGGAATTACACGCCTTAATTCCTCCCTCTCCTTTCCACCATCGGACAACCAGACGATCGGCGGGTCTTCATCCCTTTGTTGTCGACATTCCACGCATTAGAACCAAACGGTTTGCTTCGTCTTTTGTAATGCGTACAGCAAAGGAGTGGAATAATTTGCCGGCGTCTATCTTTCCGTCCGAATACAATCTAGGCGTCTTCAAGGCAAGAGTGAATAGGCTTTTGTTACGATAAGACAGTGCGATTTACCATCTAAGGCTGCATCACCACTTACCACCAGGTGGGATTGTGGTCAAGCACTGGCTTCTAATAAGTAAAAAAAAGGCACGAAACAGCACTCCGGTGAAGTAGACTCTTAGCGGCCAGCCTCCGCAACAACCCCATTAGAGGGAAACATACCAGGAGATGGGAAGCAGCATCTTCCTGATAACAACTCAAAATTATACAAAACTGCGGTTGCCAACCCGCCTGCCAAGCGTGGCAACTATGGCAAAATCCCCCCTATGAGGCAATCTATAGCGAGGCCTATGTTCAGCTGTGGACTTTAACTGGCTGAAATGGGTGGATGGATGGAATTCTATCTATTTGTTTATTTATATGAATTGACAATAAAGTATTGTAAAAGTAAAGTAGAATCCTATATACGTCTTACTATATATGTCCAGCTATATATGACCAACTAGATACGTCCAACTGTACGTGGGTGGTCTGAAAAGTTTCCGACCTAACAAAGATACAAGACATTTTTTATTAAAATTTATTTTTATTTTTCTATTTAGTCTCCTTGTATTGAACTCTATACACTTCTCCCAGCGATGCCCCCATGTCTCTAACCCGTCCAAATAGTACTCGACGTTTTTCTCTGCAAAATAATTGTTCACGAAGTTGATTGCCTCCTCATCTGGCATCAGGGAATAAAAAAAGTCGCTTGGGTTTAGATCTGGTGAGTAAGGTGGATGGTCAAGCAGTTCAAACCGTAATTCATGGATTTTTTTTTGGAAAGAATGTCACAAAGCACGGTCCTGAGCCACCTGCATCCATCGACTTCCTGCATATCTTACCAGGTCGTCACTCCATCTAGTGGGGGGACGCCCTACACTTCGCCTGCCGGTACGAGGCTGCCACTCGAGAAACTTTTTGTATCCTATTTTACAGTAATTAATTGGCGCCAAAACTCGGATTTATTGCGCCTAAACTGCGTCAACAGAGCGTAGGAAATGTTCATTCAAACACGTTTTTGGTCTAACGCTGACAGCTTTTTCATGCCAAAATCTTGATTTAATATGTGACAAACACCTTCTTTGGACATTTTCATAGCCTCTTCTGTCTCTCTCACTTTAATTCGGCGATCGTCTAGCACAGCAGTTTTGCAGTTTTTGGACGTCCCGAACGTTCATCGTCTCCCAAGCTCTCACGGCCACGTTTAAATTCAGCTACCCAAAATTTCACTGTGGTAAATGATCCGTGCAGAATCCCCATATACATATTCCAACTCATCTTTGATTTGCATAGGCGCATTGCCTTTGAAAAACAAAAATTTAATGACAGCTCGATATTAAATTTTTTTCCATTTTCACAAAAATACTTACATCGACTTACTCAAACGATTGTCAAATTACAACTAAGTGTCCAAAATGCCGGAATTTTTGGTGCGTAACTGTCAAAAGATGTACGGCTACATTCACTAGCTTTTATTGACGAGTGCTGCCATCTTCACGTTGATATCGGAAACTTTTCAGACTACCCTGGTATTAGTCCAATTATATATTATGTCCAACTATATACGTCCAACTATATACGCTCAACTATATACGTCGTACTATATATGTCCACTATATACGTCCAACTATATATGTTCAACACTAGGTGGTAGCACTAGTTTTCTGTCTAGAAATCCATCTGGATAGGTACTCTCTCACTTATTTATGCCGCCAAAAAGCAGTGCTTGCACTGTTGTTTTAATCTGAAGGATTTAGAGAGCCAGTATAATTACGGGCTATCAAATTTCATTTTAAGAGGTGACAATGCATCTATATTATATTCTTTGTTTGAACTTTGAAGCTGGCTGCAGGTGTCCATGGGCTGCAAAAGTCACCATCAAGTGGATTGTAAGTTCGTTTCTTACTTAATTTTTATAAAAAATTAAATTGCTGGACATATGGCCTTCTCTCATTTCTAAGAGGGTTTTAGAGCATGGAAAAGACCGCACACCTTAATACATGTCGGCAGACTTCACATTTCCTTGAAATGTGTTTTTAATTTCTCAGACGTGCGAGTTTCCACAGTGTTTTTCTTTTTCATCAACACGCGGTACATCAGTATTTAAAATTGCCAATTACCATTGGTTTTTGGTAAAAAGGTTTTTGAGTGGCGGCCTTGTACCGTCCCCTCACTGGTTAGTCATGCAGGAAGTCGATGGATGCAGGTGGCTTAGGAACGTGCTTTATGGCATTCCTTGGGGAGGCCTATGTTCAGCAGTGGACTTGTGAAGGGCTGTAATGATAATGATGATGTTGATTGGATTTTGAGATATATGATATTTTATACAATTATGGAATTGTTAATTTCTATAGATCCTAAACTTGATAATTTAAATAAAAAGTAACATTTGACGGTTTCGTGACGCAGTGGCTAAGTCGCTGTGGCATCGCAGCGCAGGTTCAAATCTTGCACGTAACGCGTTTGTATGGCTTACAAACAATTATTATGGGTCTGAATACAAACATCCGCGTGCATTTTATGCAAAGAGATTTAAATTTACTACTACTACTTAAATGTCTTTGATTTTATGTATGTCAAACGCCTCAATGATACAGGAGGAAAGTCCTAGTTGGGGTAGGTAGGATTTTTACAATTTTATTTTAATTTTTAAAATATAAAGAGAAAATAAAGAAGGACTGATATTTTATTGATACGTAAAATATAATATTTAAACAAATAAAAACACCTTCAGGTATTCTTATTATTAGCATGAAAATAGAAATTATCTCTGCCAAAGTTTTGGGGGTCACGAAAACGGTTGACAATGTTTTCCGCTGTAATTTTTTATAATTATAATATATGTAAAATTAGACTGGTAATCGAGCTATGAAAGAATTAATAGACTAGTATGAACTTATCCTTTGTTTCTTATAATTTATTTAATTATGTACATGTTACCTTTAGCTGTATCATGTCTGTATAGATAAAATTCATAGAAGACTATTGCCATAATTGCCACTCTAAACAGACGTTAATTACCGTAATACAATACTAAAGCGCTTATTTATCAACGACGTTTCTTTTGTTAAGTGATGAAGATATTTTAATGTTATAAAATTTTCAATTTCGCGCACACATATATACAACGTGATAAACATGTCCACTAACATGTATTGGTGTAGTAATAAAATCCACGTGAAACCAGGCTGATTTAATTATAATTGTACGCCAAATTGTAATTAAAATAGAATAGGAATACTTAAATAAGCTTAATGCCGGTGCATCTAGTTAAGCCCTGCTAATTACGCGAGCAATAAAACGTATATTTTATATGTACTCGGAGCCAGCGGGTAACAGGAACAGTTCAACTGTTGGCGTCTGCCCAGATCTAAATCCGACGATCTCCGCTCTTGACCCCGCCTAAGATATTTCACGATGTGCCAGTACTGGCGTTTTATGATGAAAATGAGATAACATTAAACAGTTACTAGCTAGCAGCTACTCGTTAACTTTCTAAAAAAAATTAAGAAAGCGTCACCTTTAGAATTTTTCATGCCAATTAGTTACAATAACATTTTCTCAAAAAGTTTCCGTGTATGTATTTGGGCTTAAAACTTTACAAATCATTTTCAATTTATAACCGATCGTATTGCAAAAAATGCAACGGCATTCATTTTGCAGGGCTTTTCTTTCAATCAGAATGAATAGACGATGACTGTATCAAAACTTGCTTTAGTAAAATCTATTGTGATTAAATGACGCGGCGGAATTAAAACATTTCAGTCCGTCTTAATAACTATCGAAGACTAAGTGATGTAGGAGAAAATGGTTTTTAAAAACCGAAGGGTGCTCTATTTTTCAAGCAGAACGAAAACACCTTTTCAATCCTTCAATAGGCTGAGATGAGACGGTGGGAAGAACGGCGCGGGACCAACTAGCGGCGGTAGATGCGGCAGTTTCTTAATGGTTTTATGTAAGAAAAAATACCGCGCTCCCGGCACAATGGTACGAGTGTGATCGCAAAGGGCAAGATTAATCGTTCTCGCATCCGCAGCCGCATCTTCGGCTGCGGAAAAATTAATCATTTTAACGCTTCATTGTCACTATGCCACCCACGCGATCTCCGGTCTAATTATATCACAATTAGGCGACCGTTTGACAGATCGCATTAAAATTTATCACGGTAACGTCATTGAACGTTTTAAGAAATTTCCCAGCTGCCATAAAACTCGCAGTGATTAATCGTCGAGATATATCAGGTCTAGGGCGGTCGGAAAACCTCGATGTCCATCGGAGATGACAGTTCAGAGTATTACATAAAGCTTTCAGAAAGTAAGATGTAATCTGGAGGGTCGTTTCCATAAACTTAATGGGGAAGTATCACAAAACTTACATATCGCTGTTATAACAGCCCAACTTGGCATATTTGTTACTCCCACAGTCAGCATATTCGCTTCGAATGACCGCCAATTTATGTGAAAACTTCCAACACCGGTCGGAGCGACCTATCTATAAGTTTCCACTCATCAAACCTCCCCCGCTATGTTTCGCGGTGAATATCCTAGGTAAATAAGTCAGGTTAAAGTTTCAGTGTGAAAGTTTATGGTTTCAAAAGAGCAATGTGTCAATTCGGCGATTGAAATATTGCGACGGAGTTGCGTGCAGTGGGTGGAGAACGGTTGGCGCCAGTTTCCGCGATCGGTGACATGACGCATAGCGAGCTTGCATTCAAAAATCAAAGCGTTCTATAATATGCCAAAATGCAACATTTGCCAATATTTATCGAGACAAAAGATGGTCGTTACGAGTATCTTTAATTTCAGTTGTATGAGTAATAGGTGGTGAGTGACCTAAGCTCAATATCATGGGTATTATATGTGGAAAATCTAGTAGTACCCATACGCACCAAAGAACGTCAGTTGTTAAGATAGGAGTGCTCCGGCGCCCTTGAGGAGGTTGAAAGAGGTCATCGACTTGATAACACACTTCGTTCATACGCCAAACAGTGCACTGGGTGCACGCCTTGTACTCGTAGAATCTATTTTCCGCAAATGAAATACGGAACAATGAATTTTTTCTGAAAGCAACTATTTGTTTCGAGTAAAAATGATTAACCGAGAAAACGTCGTCTATCGTATGATTTTATTTAAATTTAAATATAATATGTAAATTCATTGTTGTGTCTAACTATAACGAAAGATATACATTTATTTAAAAACAACCTTTAGTATTGTGATAAACATTATCACGCTTAGGGCAAAATGATTTACGTACTAGATATTAAATGTTATTTTAATACTCTCTTACTGCAAAATTTTAAAATTTTTAAAGCCACTTTTGGACATAGGCTTTTCTATCATTGTACTTGGTAGGTGAGCGCCGAAACGAAACGATCTCTCACTGGGAAAGCTCTTGATCAGTAGGATGTGAAACCTGCGGCTGTATTTTTGAACGGATTTTCCGTTATAAGTTGTTTGTCGGGTACGTTGAATAAAACGTTTTGTTTTAACTGCTTTATAGCTCCGCATATATTATGGCTAACTTTGATCACCGACACTCTACAGACTGTGAACATGTTCAGAATTGTTCTAGTGACCATATCAGATTTTATAAAATACAAAACCTTGTAAAATAACATCGCTTCCTACCAAGGACGATTCGTGAAGTATTTCGATTTATGATCTATTATGATCCTTAGATTATATGACTTAAGTTAACCTTGGGATTTATTTGGAATTGTATAGTAAGAAAACTAAATCCAAGCATGACACTGCAAAGCTTCAAGATTTTGGAAACTTATTCTGTGTAAATCAGAGCATAAAATTATATTTAAAAGTTAATGAAACCGGGATTGGGATACCATTAGAATGTTGAACCACAGTCCTCCCCCTCACCCGTGCCTATGATTGTAAAGCACTCGGAATGTCGTGAATTAAATATGAGTTAAAATGAAACGCGATAAAATACGTAAAATTAGTTTAAATCAAGAAATGTAAACAACCTTCTGAAACTTACACAACGACCAAGTCGCTCTGGTTTCTCTCATCGATCCCTGATCGTCATGATATTCATCGATCTTGATAAACGTGAAGCGCGTCACAATAAATGCGAGTGATATATTATCACAATATATAAATGCGGGCGGTGCCGTGCCTCGAGCAGCGCCACGAGGATAAGTGTTTCCACTTAGTGAATTGCGGCACGCAATTATCATACCGCGAGTGTACCTTCTACCAAAAAAAAAAGAGTATCTACAAATGTGTGCAGGGCTGCAGATATACTAAGCAGATATCTTTAAGTTTTTCTGTGGAATATTTTTTGTTCAAGACAGAAAGACAAAAAAAAAACAAAGTGTAAAAGTCCTTTTTTCAATAGAGAAGATGGATGGGTGCTGGGATGTTTTTGGGATCCTATAACATACCACTGCAAGTCTTCCAGATACTGTAAGCTCGTTCTGAGTAGATCGAACCAAAAATTTATATTCAAAAGCTGAAGGTAGCAGAGCTAACTGTGACATCGCGGCGTCAAACACCTTAGTCCCGTCATATCACCCGCCGTGACCATGGGGTGCTTGCTGTAAAGCAACCGAAACGTCGGGACTTAAATGTTAAAAAACTTGATAAAATCCGTAAAATTGCATAGTATTCGCATAAATATGAGAAATCATTAAATGTAACGATATTCTGATAGTAATTCTTTAATTTACTCTTTATTGTGTACCAATATTCAAGAATTTTTCAGATTTTTATTCAGTGATGTATTTGGAGATACAGTAAAGGAAAGCTATTATATATATAGTATTTAAGGGGAAAAATGGTTACTAAAATAAAACAACGTGAAGCGTATTTAAAAATGGTGCATCAAAAAACTTTTGATTGATCTCTATTTGAAATATATAATAATAACTTGTAACTTATAAATCGGAAATTCGATTTTTTTTTATAGTGTAAGGGAGATAAACGTGCACACAGTCCTCCTGCTGAATGCTCTAGCCCATAGACATCTACGTCTATCCTCGATTAAAGATCAAAATATAGATGCGTTGTCACACCTGAGGACTAAGATGTAAAGCCTCGCTTCCAGTAAAAAGAGTCCCGGTTCTCGAAACTCACCATATCCGCACGGAACAAGTATTTGTATGGCCTACAAATAATTGTTCCGGGTCTGAATGTTTGTTCTTGAGCAATTTGTGTTTGTAAACTGCCTCCACGATACAGGAGAAAATCCCAGTGTGGGGGTAACGTTTTTTAATAAAAAAAAAACAATACTAAAGCTGAAAGCTGCTATTTTACGCTGGTATTATGTGAGAGCGTGGTCCAACCCCGTATGTACCGGCCCATTCGCGTTACAACAATAATATAGCTGCAGCGTGGCTCTACTACTTGTGTGTGAATTTATAAATATGCTGTCACGTCTAGCTGACCAGACAGACGTTGTTCTGCCCTTACCGAACGACCATTTGCTTTCCCGAAAAAAGCTCCTGAAATTAGCAATAAAAAAATTGAGGGTCACTTATCGGGATAAAAACTATCCTATCTCTTAAGTTGGGCCAAACTACACACAGTGTGCAAAATTTCATTAAAATCAGTTCAGTAGTTTAGGAGTTCATCGCGGACAAACAATGTGACACGTAATTTTTATATATAAAGATGAGTACAAAATATTACTCATCGACGTAAAACACATTCAGTTAAATAAATTTCTGCGACAGACTGACACTGAGGTGTTTTCTTAATTGTTCCATTTCACGGAACACTACAAGAGAGATAGATATATCACCTATTTTAACTGAAACGAAAAGACTCGACGCGGCTCTGGCAACCATCTGGATATGGCAGGCAATATCGCTACAGCCATATATCTCAGACTGTTGATGAGGACCAAGCACTATCTGAGCGAGGGCTATGAGCTCTTCATTCAACAACCTTAGTGCCCAGCGTGGTAAGTATGGGCAAATATTATATGTAACGCATGTCAGTTGTACTTGGTAGAGCAACCCTACAGTTGTACTATAGTAGCAGCACAAATGGGTCAGCTCGACCGAGGAAGAACCGCTAAGGTGAAATAGCGACATACTGCTGCTGTGTTTCGTATGGTAAGTGCAGAGAACTGAAGACCCTTTTTTACTGATAATGAGGCATTCTATCATACCCGTCAGAAGTGACGTTGCATCAGCACATTGATTCCTAATTTATATCTTCTATGAACCACAACTATCCACTAACTTCTAATTCTATTAAGTAGCGCATTCTTAGACGTGTATTCAACAGTGCGGTGATCATTTCATGTCATTGTACCAAAAATGTTAAAAAAGGCGTAATGGATCATCCATAACGCCATCTTCTGCCGATATATCTCGTATATATACTTAAATACACACGTTATGAATACGGACCTTCTAAGAATGCACTTATTTAATGGAAGTAATGGTAACAAACGAGCACACAGTACCTAAGTACCTGCTAATAGTAATTGGCTACCGAAGCCCATGGCTCCTGTGACTGACTTCAACCAAAGATGGCTGGCTATACTTTGTCACCTCCGAGGACCAAGAAAAATGCCTGACATACTATAATCATGCTCGCTTGCAACAAAATGTCTGGACTTTTTTATGGAAATCATGTTATTTGATACGAGACATTTCTAGGCAGAAAAGAAGTCCTACCATTTGGTATTGACAGACATTAATACTACAATGGATTATATGTTTGCAAGGTGTACATGAACTATTCATTACACAAAATAACAAAAGTAACTAAGATACGAATTTACGAGACTTGACGATTTCCGTTGTATAACTTAACGTCTGCGACATTTACTCGGTCGCATTTCATAATATACTTTGATGTAGTCGAAATTACATCGTATGAATATCGATAAATTGTATTCGCTTCCGTTGTTTTGTTATAATGTCATCGTCACTGCAACAGTTTAGCCACAGATATCCTACGCTCTGTGGTCACTACATATAAAGCTTAAAATTGCTTACATTTCAATTCACTTTATCTTCATTTATATCTTAAAATTTTTGTTATTTCGCCATCCCGTTGTTAATAGAAAAGCCGTGGTAGCAAAGAAACAGCGCTCGCCGTAAATTTCACCGTACGGGGGCAACCTGGGTTCGATCCCCGCAGGCTCCAATGAAATTGTTAATTGTAATTTTAAGTGCCGTTTTACCACATGCTCGGAGGTAAAGGAAAACATTTAGAGGAAACGTGTATGTATGAAAACTAAAATATTTCTAAGGCATTTGAAGTTCGCCAACACGCACTGGAGCAACGTGGTGGACTAAATCCCTCTCTGTAATAGGAGGAGGTCTGTCTAGTAGTAGGGCGAAAATAAGCTCTTACTTATTTGTTTAATATTGGTCGAGTGGTTGTACGAATGGCGTAATTATATCTCCGATTTTGTGAATGCGAGTTTTCATCAGATCTCCACGTTTTGAGGTCCTAGGTAGCCGTCCCGACTCGACTGTTCGCGGGTGGACGTCTGGCCGCGCGCGCTTTGTGTGTGTGTGTGTGTATGTGAGGGTGCGTGCATGCGTGAGTGCGTGCGTGCGTGAGTGCATGGGCGCGCGCGCGCGCGCGTGAATGTGTGTGTGTGTGTGTGTGTGTGTGTGTGTGTGTGTGCGTGTAAAATAATAAATAAGTAATATAATATTATAAATAGTAAATAAAATTTTGTCGTACGATATCTTTAGACCGAATCAACCGATCGAGATGGATGACACGGCGTTCGAAAGTGTTCATTGAGACTTCAAGCTGATTAGATATTCAAGTCAATCGTTCGAGCTGTTTCAAAGATTTTCAAAAAATTAAAACCAAATAAAAAAATAAAAAAATTAAATAGATTTTCGAGCCTTGCGCTAGAAAATTTGCGGGAAGTTCCAGAGATAGCATGCAGGGTCAACCTAAATTTTTTTTCATTTTTTACAGTGTATTTTCTTTTATTTACTCGAAACGAATTGTTAGATAGAATAAACTCTATTACGTATGATCAAAATAGCCAGGAAAACCTTAGCTAACATTATTTCCGGAGCTGTCTCCGTTCTACGTATTACCGAGCAGTGGACTTCCTCTTTCTTTATAAGCGAATTGGGGAAATATAACAGAAATTCTGCTTCATAAATTATGTATTTTTAGGTTAGGTTTTCTAAATCAACAGGCAGCAAACATCACACTGTTGAGTAGACTGTCCCCCTATAACTTTAATATACATATTTCCTCAACAACGTTAAAAGGATATAAACATTTCCTAATCAGCCTTAAGGGTTATATAAAAAGACTGTAAACATTTTCTTTAAAGACGTGTAATTAAACGTAAACGGTTTTAATCCTCATGAGGCAGACAGACGTCTAGTTAAGCTTAAATATGCTCACGTAATCATGTCTAGCAAAGGATAAAAACTTTTCCTTTAAAAAACTAGATATAAAAATATCACTTAGTCGAGTTAGTTCTTCCATTTTTAATAAAGCGTATTCCTATTCATTCACAGCCTTACTCATAAAAATTGACGCCAATTTTAGAAACGCAAACTTTCTTTTTCTCTTTAATAAATGACAATAGAAAAAGAAAGGCATAGTGATAATTAAAACTTATTTTAAGTTCTTGTACAATAGTCAAGGGTAACAAATAAGGCCGAATACGTCTTACTAATGGAAAAGTTACTCAACGGTTGTGGAATTTTCAGTAAAACTGCTTATCTCCTCGTATGCTACATTCCAAAATGTGAATAACAAAATTTTATCTAACACATTTTAAAAGAAAGAAGTTTTAGTACTAATAGGATTAGAATTTCAAATTCGACGTTCGAACACCGAATCCGGGTATAAAAGGTGTAAACTAAGCGATAGTTTTCACTGTAATCTCGTATCGTAACATCGCGGTACCTACAACGCGTCGTAAAGCAAACGACACGTGAACGTAATGGGGCGTATAGAAACCGTCAATGCTCCCAGTATAGGTTTCAGAAGTGCTTAATAACTTTATACATATTTGCACACGTTGGAAATGTACGATCAGATCTGTGTCGTTAGGTAGGCGTCCGCGCGACGCGTCGCAGGTACGTCTGTGGCGCCACATGGGCTTCTAACAGATTAATGGATCATTGCCCCCCTCCAGCCCTCGTTTCCCGCGCACCCACTACTAGCGTGGAAACTACGACATGACACATATACGGTTAACGCGGAAAAATTATATTTATTACAATTGTGTTTAGAGACTACGATTTTAGACGACGCCTATTTGATACTTTGATGACATCAAAATCACAAATTAAACGTAAACCAAAAAGTATCTAAATTAATCTAATACTTTACTAATATTTCAACTTCAATGGTTTAAACTTTAGAGTATTCAGCCTAGAAACCGGAACATAATGTCAGGTGCATGTTTGACGGTAAAATGAGTAAGAGCACGGACGTTTATAGACTAATTTATAAGCAGACAAGGCACCCAAAATAAAAGCTTAATATCTATCGTAAAATCATGACGTGAGTAAGATTAAGCGTTATGAGGTTCGTGCGTAGATACAAGTAGGTTATAAACTTATAAAGTTTACATAACGATACGAATTCATAACTCGACCTTCAATCTCAACAAGTAGCGAACTAACATTTATGCTCGATAAAACACTTCGAAACGACTCATCGTAAATCACGAAGACATCGAAAGTTAGCCGCCGAACACTTAAAGTTTAACGGACAATAATAACAGGCGATGAAAAAAGGAGATACGGCCTCCATCGGCTCGGGGGATAAAAAGTAATGTGACGATAGTGATGTTCTGGAAGGGCTTAGTCGAGTTTTGAGGGATGTTGTAATGAGGCGCGCGGGACAATCGATAAATTTGAATGTTCGACGGCGCCGCCCATCGACTTGCAACTTTTTTCGGCAGCGAGGGAGCTACGCGTCTACGCGACGCCACTCCCTTACACGTTGCTGCTATGCTATATTATTATGCAGTTTTACCTGCACACTATATTCACACTATCAGGGAAAGCTTCATAGAGCCTTTTATACTACTACAAATAATATAAGTATGGCTGTAAATAAAACCTTTTACATTTCAATGTTGTAGTTCTTATAACGCAGGACAGACATTCTAATATGCGTATGTAGAAACTTCATTCTATGATTATTTATACGTAAACTGCAAGATGCATAAGGTCATAGTCGCTACTATTAGTTACCATCCTTTGCAAGTCTTGACTTGACTGAGTATTTAACGTCATTGGACTCTATCCGTGGCCTTTCTCACAAAACTTTCTATTTTAATTTCATATTTGTCTAAAAAAAATTTACAGCTAAATGCATACTTAATATAATTATGACGAATTTTCCGATCTAGAAATTTCGTCCACGCCGGCTATCGAAGCTTTGGTCTTCTCCAATTCCCCGTCATTCAGGGTTCTCAAACTCTGAGTTTCAACTTATCATACTCGTATATAGATAATTCTTGTCTTTTGATATTATTTCATCCCTAAAAAGTTCGCTGTTGAACATAACCTAAGCACGGATTTCTATTAAATTTTTTTAGTCTATGCCTTATTATAGAAACCCTCTTAAATATATCAAGAACATGTAATAATGTAATAGAAATGACTGCCTCGTTGCTTTAATGGTCGTATGCGTACCAAAATTTTTATTATTTTTATTAGTTTTTTTTTAAAATTAGTTATTGGCCTTTCGGTCAAAATGTTCCGAGTAGTAGTTTGAGGTCAGGAAGTATGCGGTGTTTTATTTACCCGTGTGCCTCTTAAAGCTGTTTCATGGATATTTGTCATTATCGCCACGATTGACAGGCGGAGTTTTATCGTTTTTAGTTGTTATTAGAAAGATGTTGTAGCCCGTCTACTGGTTTGTTTCCCTACTTCGCCTCTTACGACACCCACGGGACGATATGGGGTAGTAGATATTCTTACACCGCCACTACACCGTCACACTTCATCTTTAATCCTCATTAATTGATTAAAATGAAGCGTCAGTAGCCTAATGGCAGGGCACGTACCGCGAACTCAAAAGGTCGTGGGTTCGAAACCGCCATTCGACTACTGTGGTGAACCACTTCTAACACAAGCATTGTAAGCTTACCAAAAGTGGTTAAAGGGAATATTAGTAATGTTTAATAGCATTATTAGTAACTTTAAAAAAAAAGAAATTATTTCTGAGACTAACAAAAATAGATAATTTTAGTACCAATGACTAGATTTACAAGTTTCCATAAATAAATTTTGTATCACAAAAAAGTATTTAAATACAATTATTTGTTTCCATTTACCTACGTTATAGTAACTTTAGATATTTACAGGTATGCGTAGATGGACTCGGAAGCAATAATCTTAAAAGTTAGATTGACATAGTTCACGCCAGAAACTATACACGAGTTACGAGCAATGTCAGCCGTGAATACAGGTGAGTTGATTTACTGAGCCCTGGCACTCATTCAACTGGTAATTGGGTAAAATGCGTAGAACAGAAATACCTAACAAAACGCTTTGTTACCCAACTGTTGTTTGTAATATTATTTTAAAGTCTCTTTAACTGTTTGGTTACTAGTATCTATTTGAAAGTCAAAATGTCGTTATAGCATTGCAGTTCGCTCCATAGGCAACAAAAAGCTACAGGCGCGTTATTACCCTCAAGAACTTTAAGTGTAAAGGCTCGTGTTAGCTCTCACATTCTATGACGCAATTAAATCTGTTATAAGGTATTCAATTAATCATCAAATGACGTATTTTAGAAAGCATATGACATTTACTTGTACTTTTAATCCGGCATTATATCATTGTTTCCTTCTTTTTTGGCAGTCCTTTAAAAGTACTGCTGGATATAGGTTTCAACCTCAATAGCATATGGTGCATTGCAATTCAACAGCCGGGGCTCTGGTGATTCTGATCTGGTGAAGCTTTTCTCCTATTAGGATTTTCTCCGTATCTTTTTCCGTTCTGGATCCGAACATGAGACCCAGCTAAACACTTAGCACATACACCACCAAGCCAGCAGCACCAAATGGTGTTTGATATGTACATTCAGGTATGTCAAATTTTTATTTACTTTTGAAAATGAAAATGCTTCACTATAATCAGAACAGTAGTCAAAAACTGTCTTTTATAAGTAAAAAAAAAACACAGCTCTGAAACCAGTGAAAATTAATAGTAATTATTGACAAGTACTTTTTTTTAAAACTAGCGTTCCGCCCTGACTTCACACGAGTGATTACTGAATCTCGATAACAGCGCCGCCTACCGGGTCCAATTGTAAGTCTAAACCATTCTCGAATCAACTTAATCACACAGAAAATTTCATCAAAATCGGTCCAGCCGTTTAGGAGGAGTTCAGTTCACATACACACGGACAGAATAATTTTATATATAAAGATTAATAACTAAAAAGTTTTATTAACTTTCGCTCAATTGAATGGAAAACAACAATGGCCTTATAAATGGTATAAAAAAAAAACGAATTTGCCTTATAACTACAAACGACGACAACTTGCGCCTTAATTTAGATGAGCATGTCTCAGTTCCGGTCCGATGGGCGCCAAGCTCTCTCGAACCTTTCTCCAACGATTAATGGGTGAACGATTAGCTACGGCCTGAACGGTAGGGCCCATATAATTAGTTTTACAAAACCTTTTCAATTCTTTTTATTCCACCAAATTATATTATAGTTACAGTTAGGTATTTCTCAAAAAGTTCAGTACTTTTATCATTATTGTAGACGTCCCGTAGAAATAACAAAGAGTATTTAAGTGATTGTGACTAATAAGTGAATGAGATTAAATACACGAATGTCTTCGTTTAACACAGGTGAACAAAATTTATAAGAACGTGAAATTATAATACAATGTCGCAATGATACTTTTACTAACATATTTATAGAATACCGGAGAATTGCATACAATAAAGTAAGAGGACACAGAGGGAAAATGAAAGAGAATATCGACAGCAGCATGTTCCTGATAGAAACTCAAAACTAGAAAAATCTGCGCTTGCCAACCCGGTAAGCGTGGCGATTATGACCATGTACAGCAGTGAACTGAAAATCTGGTAGTTCACAGTTAGGTTCGTTTTCAATACTGTGTCAAGCTTTCGCATGTTGTACTAGGTATTCAATAATAAATGCTCTTCTTTCAAATTAGAAAATAAAAAAGAAATTATATTATCAAAGCCTCTCATATTTACAATATTCAAAACTTAATCATTCGACAATCGATATGCTTAATATTAACATAATAATAAAACTTATGAAGCATTAAAATAAATCAAACAGCGCGATTTACGAATGATTTAATTGGATTCGTAAAAACTTACTTCTCTAATAAAATTGATGTAAGTTATAAACTAAAAGTTACTCCCCTAGAAAGCAATGGATTTCATTTCAGATAAAACGATTACATCAGCGTAGGTGAAACAAGGGTAAAGTTCTATATATCTAGACATAATCGTAGCGAACTTAGCACTCACAATAAATTAGAAGTTCCCTTCAAAGGCGAATGGATTAAAAGTAGTTGCGAGCAGCAATTGGAGCGAAGAAACTTTCAATTTTTATGACTAATTCAATTAGTGGGAGATTTATACTCTTCTGTCGGGGGTTTAATCTATTCCCAGTTAGAGTAGGGAGACTGTAATGAGTCCGAGCTTACCCTTTGATGGTAAAGTTTGAATGTAAGTTGTAAATGCATTTGTTCCATAACTAGTTATGTAACGTTTATTTCCTTGTTACAGAAATGTTTCTGAGATATCATATAAATTCATACATTTCAAGACTGACACATTTCAAGAAGAATAGCTCATGACAATATATCACTGTAAATTTAAACGAATCTCTCATATTGTAAAAATATGCCTCTTATAGTACCGTAATCGCGACGATTCGCAGGTGGTTTTTTGATCTAATACATGGTCGCACCTCTGACGTTGCTTCTCTTCGTCAGTCAAAGTATTTCACACCTGGCTTATAATAAGATTGTATACTGCTGTCTATCAGCGGCCATAAAGTCTTTGTGTCCTTTCATATAATCATCACTAAGAACAGTAGCGAATATATTTAGAGGTTAAGAACTACGAGTAACAAACACAACATACCAAAGCTATTTCAATTCCATGTAACAGTAATTTTGGAGGGATTATGAATTTGAGTTAATGTACTATAACTATTTCACATAACTGTAATGGCAAGTGCTTTGCAGTTAGCAAGTTTTGCAACATTATGAGTGTCTTATACACAAGCGTCGGACACTGGCACGACCGAATCCTATTACTGATAGCGATCGCGCAACATCGGTGGACAATAAAATCGTTCTATCATATCTAAAACTTTGTCCCATAATGAAGCGTATGGGGCGAATGTTTTACGACAGACGCCGGCGAATCTTTATTGGTAGCTCACCAATTTAGATAAAAGGAAAGAGCTCTCTGAAACAGTCAGATAGCAGTCTTAACTATCGCCAAGTTAGCGGTACTTAATCCGGTCCGTTCGCAGATAAATCAACAGTAGAAAGCGATAAATTCGTACCGTTTACGGTAATAGGTGAAAACTATTAGGTCTGACGGTAATTTAGGTGCTGCGCCGAAAAATTATGAAGGCCGAAAGGGGGCGCCATCTCTGAGATACTAAGTTCGTTAGACTGGTAATTTGCGGGAATACTTTTACACAGATCACAATTAATCTCCTCTCTTTTTTCGCATCGTTGATTTAAGCTTTTCTCTAATTGTTTCTATTCTAATATAACGTAATGATCGAAAGTAAAGGCACTTGTTAATGTATAGTTTTGTTTGAAAAATTAAACAAATTCTTCTTTTGATTTACATAAAGTACTATTAATTACTTTTAAACCGTAGTGTACAAGTTCAGAGAAACAGGCTGAACTTTATAGAAAGTATAGATTTGTTAACATTTTATTGTTTTTTTTTTTTAATTCGACTCATACACACTCAAAATCCTATGACACTTTTGGCTCAGAAAGGTGTGTCGAATGACAGTCTCTAGCGCATTGTAGGATGACCACTTTTAGATGAAGTGACGATTTGACGAAATGGCTTTGGACCGTGCTTTGTGATAATCTGTGGATTGTCTTTATTTAGTAGTAGACTTTTGATGTACTGTAATGATAACGATTACGATGATGAAATGTAATTCATTTTAAATTGAAGAACGAAACCATTCGCCGACTTAACAGACTCTTGCGTCTTTTTCTGTACAAAGTATCTAAAATTTCATTATTAAAAAATAAATACTTGGTCTTTAAAAACAATGTAATCCGAAATGAGATGCTAAAACGGACTTAGCAAAATCGACCCCACCTTTCTTACCTTGTTATCTCATATCCTAAAAGTTCGAAACGTAAGAGCCATCCAAACGGGAACTTATTAACTTGATGTGATCGTCCGTGGAAAGCGCTACCTGGTAAAATGCTACGTGAAGTTAAACTTTTCAACTGCAAAAAGAAACTGAGAAAAGTTTAAAAAGAGAGCACTAAATGCGTATCGTACTTAGCTAAATTGTGGGGTGTGTTGAATCAACAGCGGAAGCGGGAGATGAAGTAAAATTTGAGCCTTAAAAAAACGAAAGTAAAGTTACAGCCTTTTACGTCACAGTGCTAGGCACAGGCCTCCTCTCTTTTCTGAGAAGGATTGAGTGCAAGGGAGTATCCGCCGTGCTGGCCTAATGCGTGTTGGCGGATTTTCTGGTCTTCGAAATATTTTTTTAATTTCTCAGACATGCAGGTTTTCTCATGAAGTTTTCTTTCACCATCGAGAACGTGGAAAATTAGCACTTAAAATTGCAATTAACAACTTCATTGGTACCAACAGTGATGAAACCCGGGTATCTCACAATTTACGGCGCACCCAGTCCGTGAGCTACCACGGATCAGAAATCAGTAAAAAAAAATCTTTTATAATTTGAATCTACCAAACCAAACAAATATACTCGGGTAGGCAAAAATTGTGTGACTCAGCTGATAGTAAGTGACTACAGCCACCAATAAACATCCGCAAAGTCAGATGAATTGCAGATGAGTTACCAGCTTATAATGTGCACTCAAATCAGTTATTTGTCTTTATGATGCTATATAGCATATGTGTAACTTTTAAAAAGATATTTTAAGTAACTATTTATTATCTTTATATTATTAAAAATTTTGAAACATGAGTGTAAGGATGCAGAAAATCAACATGTCTCCCTATTAGTGATAACAGAATTCGCTATGAGTCTTCCTGGCGCGCGGCAAAGTTTTCACAATCGGTACAAATGTACCTGTTCGAAGAACATCATGTAACTAGCGGATCATAACAAGTGGGGAGTTTGCAATATTGCTGCTCCCTTAATACTCACTTGGCGACGTACTACTAGAAGCATTTACAGGTTCATAATTTAACGTTGTACGGATTTTTTTTAAACTGTTAATCTATGGATGTTATAAGAAACGAGTTCTTGTCTAACTTTTTGGACCATTGTTCAAAACTGTGAAGCTGTTTACTTAGCTTGATTTTAAGCACTGTTAAGTTGAAGCTGTCGTCCTTACTATTCTTTTATAACCTTGCCCTTTACGTCCGTATAGTACCTTGACGGCCGGTATCGTTTAACATTGTTAGTTAGAGCAATTTGAATGTAAGTGTAACGATTTTCAATTAAACTTAAAGCTCTAAAGAATTGAAATAGGTCGTTATCGTTGTTACCATATGAATTTTGTTAATATACTTTTCACTATACAACCTTCAATGTTTGCCAAACAAAGAAGAATAAACTGAAATTTGTTAAAAGTAAAAAAAGTTTTTATAGCACACATTCCTGATATTAAATTAATAACATTGTTCTTTTTAGAGTCCCTGCCCAAAAAGAAAATAACGGAACCCTTATGGTTTTCACTTTGTTGTCCGTCTATCTGCTTTTTAAGACACCTTTTCTCAGGAACGGGTAGGAGTGTGATACTCCTACCCGTTCCTATTTATATTAATAAAATAAATAAATATTAATAAAATTATCCTACCTATATTAATATGAAATACTAAGCTATACTGTACAAATACAAATCTCTAAGTATAAAGTCAAAGTAATCAAAAGATAAAGCCAAATTGATCACATTTGATACTCGCAAACTCTTCGCAAAAAATATGATAGGGTACTGCTTCCCGTTGATCGAAAATCCTAGATTCATGTTTGGCATGAAGCTATGTCTCGCATCAGAGGTAAAGGAAAAAATCCTCCTATCACGTAAAATATGTTATAGTTTTTGCGTTTATAAACTTACATTTCCAGTTGGAGCGTCGACTATAATATAGATCGGAGTACATTTTCTTCCACTGCAAAGATAAGTTTGTCCTTCAATTCAACTTTACCTTTTCATCAGAAAAATTTTCAGTCCTTACCCTTCATATAATTTTCGGGATTGATGAACTAACTACATACATAACAATTAAGTTTGTATGGAACCCTCAGGGTGCGAGTTCCACTAGCACTTGTCCGGTTTTTTAAATCACATACAGATTACAAGTTTGACCCCTTGGTAAGGTCGAGGCTAAGCATGTGACTTCAACGTTGCGGGTGTGGATGTTTGTCCGTGTGCAATTTATGTAGGTATGTCAAACGCCTTCATGATACATGTATATATTATATTATTTATACGTGGTAGAGCCATGCTGCAGCTATATTTCTGGTATAGTTGTTACACGAATGGGTCGCCTCGACCGGGGAAGGACCACGCTCTCACAGAATACCAGCGTAAAATAGCAGCTTAATGCTGCTGTGTTTCGTATGGTGAGTGTAGAGAACCGGAGACCCTTTTTACTGGAAAGAGGCATTCCATCTTAGTCCTCACGGGTGACAACGCATCTGCATTTTGATTCGTAATCGAGGATAAATGTAGTAATGTAGTAATGTAAATGTAGATGTCTATGGGTCACAGCAACCACTTAGCATCAGTTGGACTATGTGCTCGTTTGTCACCCTTATCCTATAAAAAAATACAGGAAAATATCCTAGTATATATAATGTATTGTTATGAAACATAAAAGACGTATAGTGTTAACCAGTGAACTATTTCACCTGAACCTTTTTGGAATTTTAAATGCCTATGAGCGTATTGAGATTGACGACAAACGTGCTTAGAGTCCACCTCATAGTAAGTGACTACTGCAGTCCATGAAGATCGGCAGCCAACTTTAAACCAAGAACGCTACAGATGCGTTGTCAGCTCTAAGCACTGAGATAGAATGCATCACAGTCTGTAATTCTACTGGCTCTCTATAACTTTCAAACCGGAACATTACACATAGCAGTTCTTCGACTCAAAATAGGTAAGAGTATCTACCCAGACCAACTCCTGGGCAGATACTCTTACCTGTTTTGAACCGCCGTGATCAAAAATCAGCCTAGAGGCTATCATACTAAGATTAAAAGTTGTGTAAATTAATTTGGTCAAAGTAAAATAAATAAAATGAAATTTTAATGAATTTTATCAACGCCAATAGATCTTTAGTTTCTTTAGGCCTTTAATTAGGACCTTTCCCTTTTACTAAGATCTTGTATTTAAAAATGCAGTTAATTAATATTTGAGATATTATTACTATCCTACACAACGAGTTTACACCGTTAAAACTGCTCGGCTGATTTTGGTGAATGACTTTATTTTATGGATAGGCTTAAGAAATTCAGGTTCATTTCAGAATACCTAAAAACATATACTGCGGTTGCGACCAACTAATTAGGTATAAAGTTATTTCTTTAAAGTTGTTGTATAAAGCTGTTCGTTTTCTAAATAAATAAATTAAAAAAAATTAACTTGTGTTAGGAGCTCGTTCCCACTGGGTACTGATCTTTATATTTTGTCATTGAATTGAAAGAAAAAAATTATATTTGATTATTTCTTTGTTTGCTCGTCTTCTATGTGTTCTTATATACCATTCACCCTATAACACAGAAACTTTGGTAGGTTATTGTGTACGACCTCGCGAAGATTTCTAACCAAACAGGAAATTTGCATGTCAAGATAGCTATTAAAGTATAATATGTCAAGCAAGACTAAAATGGCGTAATGCACGATTTCTTCTCAGAAATGAGAGGAAAATATGGGTTTCGAGTGAAGCTGGACTAACCCGGCACTACTTGTAAAAAGGGTGAAATGATCAAAACGTCACAATTAACAACCCAAGGTTATAGTATAAATATTGCAAAAGAAATGAAGCTATTAATGAAATAACTACGGCGTTGAATACAAAGGTAAAGGTATTTATATTTATTAGTACATTATTTACATTTGCAATGATCACTATAAAATACAATAAAAATAACATTCACGATTTTGCAATAAAACGAACAAGCGTTATAATTTTAGAATTATACCTACATCCTTATCAATTACGGCCTGACTGTGACGTCATTGCAGAAATCTCTGGAATATGTTATGCCTTTAACGGTTACTTCATAAAAAAAATTGCATAAGAAAATTTTAAGTAAGATTAAGATTTTTTGATGACATGTTCAAATATGTAACGTTTAAATAATTTAAAAGTATTACAAATACTATTATAACTTTCTACAGTTAACGTATTTTTTATCAACAATTTAGTTGATATTTTTTCGGACATGAATCAAGAAAGTACACCAATCTTGAGTAGACATAAACATTTTAAAATTCAATGCCGATTGTCTGAATTCGCAGCAAAACTTGATTTATGAATTCTATGCGTAAACATATTCACTCGAACACACATTTTCAAATAAAGTCAGACTTTCTATTTTTTATACAAGTGAGGCTGACAAACGAGCATACAGTTCACCAGTACGTAACTGCTGTGCTCAATAGATACCTCTATTTCTATCTTCGATAAGAAACAAAGGTAGACAGTGAGATGGTAGAAAATGCCTCAAGGTATTAAGTCCGCCTTTTGTATTCTTCTGTTTTAAGGAATGCAATAAAAAATAAATAAATAAACAAATTGCAGATCCGTTGTCATCTCTGGGGACTAGGGTGGAATGAAACGTTTACCAGTAAAAAGGATGTTTGTTTCTCACCACTAACCATTCGAAACACATTAGCATTATGCTGCTATGTGCAAAGTGAACTCGTTCTGTGAGAGCTGTCTTCTTTGACCGATTCGACCGAAAAAGACAGCTCCTAACACCCGCTGTGCCATATAATTTCAAGGTTATTTAACATAATATTACTAATAAAAGTGAGTGAATAATACGTACTTTGATTGTGATAATGTATGCCACATTCATACCAACCATTAATCAAGCATAGTTTACATATCCTTATCCATCTTTTAGGCCCACGATATAGGAAGATTGCTTGAAATATTCACATGGCTTACAAAGATTAGTACATGTGCAAAAAGTCTATTGATCAACATAGGCCTCCAACATCGATTGCCTGGTAGAATATTTGCCATAGTTGCCACGCTTGGCAGGCGGGTAGGCAACTCCAGCTTATTTATTTTTATCTGTTAGAAAGACGCAGCAGTAGACCTCCGTTTCATCTGATTTTTTTCTCTCTGTCGCCTCTTACGATACCCAGGGCCAGATTAACCATGTCGGGGCCCTTAGGCAATGGAATTCTCGGGGCTCCTATGCAGCCAGCACAAAGGGATGTAACGTATCCATATTATTAGTTCTACTACTCGATACTAGATGGTTTTGTTCTGTAAGTATGAAGTATTTCATCAACTGACAATGTGCGTCGCTAAAACGTAATAGTACCTATTGTCACAGAGGTTACAAATTTTCCAATAAAATTTTCTCTGTATGAAACATTTTCCATTATATTTGTGCTTGCACGGGGCCCCTACCCAATGCCGGGCCCCTAGGCAGTTGCCTACTCTGCCTAAAGGTTAATCCGGCCCTGACGATACCCACAAAACGATATGGATTAATGGATATTCTTACACCGCCACTACACGGTGATAACAATAGTGATAAGTAAAATAAAAATCACCGCATACCATACCATATCCAATTCTAGGTCTATATTAGGACATCCCGGTGCGATGCAAACACGGGTAGCAGCTGCCGGTCTAGCATACTGCATGTTGTATGAGCGCGCATTCGTAACCACGTCTTCATGTTAATTGAGAAAATTATCAGCATTCGCCGGCCATTTACAAGAGCTTTCCGCCTTGTACGCTTTGAATTATTGATATGTCAGTCGGTACGTTCGTCGAAAGAGAATCACTTGAGCGTATGACGCTAACTGTAATCCTTCAATTGTTTATGATTACGCGTTGTGAGGGAAGTTGTATGCAACTTTACTTGACCTCTTATGTAGGAAAGGATGTGATATAAATATGTTAAACAAGATTTATGCTTAATTACGTTCGAACGTTTTAATACGATGCGGCAGTAGTCTAATGGCTTAAACTTGAGGCTGTGAAACTAGAAAAGAGTGAAACGTAAGTGAAAACAGGAATAGGCAGATTATATCGAACTCGCATTTAAAGTAACAAAATATGAAATATTGTATAAATATAATGATGGCTACATCATTCCATTTAAAACGGATTGTTGAGCGCTATACTCCACTTCCCTGTTGCAACCCGAGAACATTTCTTCCCATCGTGTCAACATTTCATCGGTTGTCCCTTTTTTGAGCAATATGGCTCTATGCCATACTAATTTATTGGGCTTTTAGGTGGCTCTGGTTTTATTGAGGATAATTTCGTTTGAATTCTATCCACAGATAAATTCCGCGAAAATTTAATGAAAAACTACGAAAATAAATCCTGCCATCTAAACGTATTATCAATATGGAGACCAAGATTTTTAACTGAAGAAGAAACCGTTTTCTTCTTCAGTTAAAAATCTAGCGATTATTATAATAGACGGAAAGTAGCCTCCCGGTATCAATTCTTGCAAGCATTCTCGAGCTACCTATCGGGGTTGGGGTTGACAAAATCTCCGAAGCGCATGGACCAATTATGAACTGACTTGATAATGGTATTTAATTAGTCAATCGCATTACGTATGTCACAAATGTCAGACTGTAAATAAATTTGTAGGTCATTAGCATACATATGATACTAACAATCAATATTGGATGTTAAAGTTGGTAAAAAATTATTTCGCGTACATTCGCATCGATTTAGAGCGGATGTACGCGAAGTTATTTTTTACCAACTTTAATATAATGGACTTCCGCAAAGTAACGCCTGATTCTATTAATAATATTGGATGTGGTAAAGTTAATAATAACAGAGAAGATTAACGGGGAAAATATACCGACTTTCGGTACGCCAGAAACAAGGATAACAAGGTTAAAGTTGCTGACGTCTGCAAATATAAGATGATAACCACTCCAAGACTGACGGCGTAAACTTCAGATAGACAGGGATATCATGGTCAACTGAGTTAAAAGCGTTACAAAAGTCAAGGAGCACTACAACTATAATTTTCTTGTTTTCGATTCCTTCTCTTATATCCTGTTAATTTGTGTAAAACACTTGTGGTGATGTGATCAGGACGGAGCCCGGACTGAAAATTACTCAGCAGGTTATGTCTATATATGAAATTGGATATTTGCTTATGAAAAATGTAAAATTGATGTGGGACGGAAGTGACTCGGATGTTTAAAATTGGATAAGGAGTCTTACGAAAGTCTGAGTCGGATACTGACCCAACTCAAGGGAAAAATTAACAATGTCTGTGACTGCGGGGAGAAGGTATTGATATATATTGGCAATCATGACCGTACTAATGGCATCGCAACCGCCAGAAAAGTCTTTCTATTTTCATCCTGATCAACAGAGCTAAAAAAAGATTGGTACATGGGAAGACGGATTTGAAGCTATGTAAGCAACTTTTTGAGATCGGATTGAAATGTTTAATGCAGAAGCAGAGGCAAAACGATGTTTCAAAACGTCGTGAGAAAGAGATGAACCACAATCCAGAGAAGGTGTTTTACACTCACCCAGAGAAGTGAGCAATTTCCACACATCAGCTGGCGAAAAATTTCTTATATTGCTATGGCTACATCGGCGTTTTGCAGAATGTACCATCTAATTGCATCTATTTTTGGCCATCTTAAAGGATAATCAGTTTTTTTCAGACGTTCTCCTATTGAAACAGGTAAAAGCTCAATTTCCTTCCGTATTTACTCCGTTATCCAGGGAACTGATGAATGCTTTAGTTTGACTCTACGTACGGGAGAATGGCTATCATACAAAACATGAATTATGTCAATAATGGTTACTTCTTCGTCTATGATGGATGAAGTTACCAATGGAGCAAAATCTGATCAACGCGTTATTTTTTTTATCTTGTCTACAATAATTATTTTTGAAATTACGTAAGAACAGAACAGTAGATCGATATTTGAGAGGTTGAGATTTTATGATGCATAAATATGGTCATGACGGAAAATACCCATCGCCATAAGTAGAAGAAGAAAAAGGCCATATGATAGCACCCTGTCATAGGATTCAGTTAGAATGTCATCAAATAGACAGTCATCAGTGCTGATATTATAGTGAGATTCCTTTAAAGGAAGAACGTTGAGATTGACAGAATCTCTTATGATTGTGCAGTGAGTGTACCCAGAACAAATATTTTCAATAGCCACTTCTAAACTAGCGAAATAATCAGAAGAAGGAGGACAGTACACTTCTCCAAGAAGCATCCTTGTGTCCTTGACATCGAGTTCTACAAACAGAAAAAACTTTGTGAAAAATTGAAGCGTGGAGATATATTGCAATTCCACCTCCTTCTTTATATGTGCGATCATTGGTAATAAGCACAAACCCAGCAAAAGGATATAATGTGTAATGTATGGCTGTATGGCATGGTTTCAGCCAAGTTTCTGAAACCAAGATGAATATTATTATTAGAAATGGTGCTTCTAGCTCAGAAAAGTGTTTCGGAATGCTTTGTTCGTTAATATGGAAAATGTTTAACGTTTTATCACAGGAGTGAAAAATGTTACTCAATTGGCTAATTATAAACAAAAAATTGCAATAAATAACAAAGGACGTTAAAAACAAATTAAGTAAAACATTAAGGAAATTCAAATCTACGCCAGTAAAACTCATGGCAGTATAGCAGGATAAAGGATCTGTGCCCATGTTTACATTTACTGTGACATGAAGTTTTGGCGGGAACTTGACCGGCGGCGTATTGCTGCTCCTATATTGGGTGTAAAGTGGATTTTGTGATTTAAATGCCTGCGCATATGAACTATTAGTAAAAACGGTGAAACAAGTGCTCAGATGGTGATTTGAATCTTATGATAAGATGTCTGTCTGTTTAGGCGCCTTGAGATACTATTGAAAACTGTCTATTCGTTCAAGATGCCGTCAAAATCTCTCAAAAACTACGCAATGTGACGCATCGAAATATTGTAAACTAGTGTACAATGAAGGATTATTATCACTTGATACTAAGATAAAATGAAGACATGGCTTAAGGACAAGTATCCAAGCAAAATCTTGTTAAAAAAATACTGTGATGACAGTTTAACAGTTGTTGTCGATAGTCAATAGCGTAGGCGAGCGTAGGTCAATGGCGTAGGCAGAATCCTAGTGTCTCTTTCTCTTTCTAGCTCTAGAATCTACGACCTACAGTACTTAACTAAATTAAAAAATATTTCAAAAAAACTTAGGCTTACTAAGTCTAAATGTATAATTAAAGAGTATTAGCGTAAATAATTGTATCTAATGTACTATTGTGTCTACAATCTACAAAAAGATTGTAATCTTAACTAATCAACAAACGCTATTAAAATATGAATTATGAATTCACTAAAAACTAGATTTTTTTTATAGGATAGGGTGACAAACGAGCACACAGTCCACCAGATGGTAAGTGGCTGCTGCGACCCATAGACATCTACATCTATCCTCGATAAAGAGGCAAAATGCAGATGCGTTGTCACCCGTGAGGACTAAGATAGAATGCCTCTTTTCCAGTAAAAAGGGTTTCCGGTTCTCTACACTCACCATACGAAACACAGCAGTGTTAAGCTGCTATTTTACGCTGGTATTCTGTGAGAGCGTGGTCCTTCCCCGGTCGAGCCGACCCATCCGTGCTACAACTATACCAGTAATACAGCTGCAGCATAGCTCTACCACGTATAAAGATAAACGTAGAAAGAAGTCATTATTAACAAAAATTGGAATACGAATGATAAATTAGTAACGAGTAGAGAGCGTAAATTATGTACGATATCACGGTCAAGTACTGAGGATTTATCAAACTAAAATAGATATTACGTTACCAGACAAAATAAACTGTAAGATAGGGAAAAGAAACATACTAAGAGATAAAGAGAATTACAATAACAGCAAGAAAACATTAGATAGTTTAAAGTTATAGTAAAAGCAATTGCTTCTGCCAATCGTCTGGATCTTTGTATGACCCTTGTACTTGTACTATTGTATGACCTAGGTATTTGTACAACAGTTGAAGAACTAGCTGATTAAGGTCACCATTAATTACAAAATTCGCCATTAAAATATCATTTAAATCAATGCATAACACTAAGATATAGCCATTTTATAACGCTCGGAAAGACGCTGGCAACAGCTAATGAGCTGTATAATGTCAGATTGCATAGAAAAGACAGAGAAGCGCGATGACACGACGCTTCTAACTAGGGTTGCCACCCGACTATAATATATAGTACTGCAATACATATTCAAATATGATACGTTATTGTTATTAATTTTATCAACGTACTTTGATAAGTTATACCTACAGATATTTTTGCTGGAAGGTCATTTTAATAGGTTAGTTTACAAATTTTTTATCGAAAATATATTCAAATAAAAACTGTTCAAAATTAACATTTTTTTTTCAATGCCATAAACTATATATTTTGATTAAATTGTTAAAAAAACCCTACTTAAGTATTGTAAGCGCCTTAAAAGAGTGATGAATGAATCTTTGGAAACTCAACTCACATAATAGTGAAGGGATTTCTGTGGTGTGTGACTTTAATATAATGATTAGGAGAACACATCATGCGATTAAAATGCGTAATACGATTAAAACTTAAATAGTTCGCTTAAATGTCGTCACTGCATTAGAAAATAGTTCAAAAGAAGCATTTTTTTCATATGCGTAGTAATAAAAATAAAGTTTAACTGTAGTGTATCAAAAACGTTTATAATTTAAAAAAAGCTTATAAATTATAGAACAAAACTAAGAATGTAAAACTTTTAAATTGTTCATGGTTGCAATGATCTCATTCATTTCTTTTAAATTTAGTACATTCTCGTAAAAACAATAGTTAATATTTTGTAACGTCATTAAATTCGTAAAAAAGTTATGGTTCGTAAATGTAATGACTAAGGTCGGTGGTTCCGGTAGAGTTCGAAAAAATTCAAGGCTACAGTAGCACAGTTGTAGCATAATGCTGAGACGGTCCTTTTATCATCAGTGTCATGGTGTTGGACTTATGTTTAGCTTTTTTCGTTTTTGAAAATGTATATTTAATTAATCTTTTTATGCTTAATCATAATTTTAAGAAAAAATATTGCCGAGATAAATATATTTACAGAACAGTGTACATATTTTATTTAAACAATAATTCGTCGTTGACGCCGCAATGGGTCGAACCTTAATTTTTCAAAAAATTACAGCAGCGCAAGAAAACATTTATCAGAAAATTAATCTTATTTACAGTTTTCCATTAAGTCTAATATATTTAATCTTCTGTAAGTCTAAATCAAAATGTGAAGTAAAGTTACAATATGTTTACGTGCCACGGCTTGGCAAAAGCCTATTCTCATTTCTGAGAGGGTTAAGGGCAAGAATATTAAAGTTGGAGGAAACATTTACTTTGCAAATATCCGTTCAATAAAATTAAATGATGTGTCTTACCTAGTTTGAAGAGCACATACCGCCCGCCCTCCCTCATTTGCATGCACTGTGCCCGTCATCACTAATCTCAGCACCACTACTCCCACCACCACTACACTACACTAACGTTGATAATACGACACGTATTTCGCCTCTACACGAGGCATCTTCAGGTATAGTAGACTCTGCGGTGGCTGACCACTAGACTCTGCGGCTTAGCAAGACAGATCAATTTATTTAATTGAGCGGATATTGGCGAAGTAAATTTTTCAAACTTTAATATAATGGATTTCCGCAAAGTAACGCCTGATTCTATTATTTGGCAAGAAAATTTCAGCTGCGCTGCCTCAATGCAATTTATTTTTAATTTTATAGACACGCAGGTTTTCTCACGATGTATTCCTTCATCACCGAGCACGTGGTAAATCACTTGTCGAATAAAAATTAACAATTTTCTTTAAATTCAAAAGAATGAACCTGGTGAACTTAACCGGATGAAATTTTGAACGAACGGTCTTGAGGCCACAAAAATTTGATGCATTGGTCGGAGAAGCTTAGCATTCCAATAATAGCATCGTAAACTGATCCAACCAGGGGATAGATAGCTAAATATGAAGAATATTACATAACATAGATTATTCAAGTACTATCAGGCTATTGTGTAACCAAATAAATAATCAACGACTTAAATATTCTTGCACAACTAGAGAACAAGCAGATGGACCATAGAATAAACAAAAATGTGCACGAATTAGTATATATAGTGGTATCAGGATGTAATTTGCACGTTAAATCGTTATACATTAGACTAGAATTGCTTGTCTTGAGCTTATCTGTACATTTATTGGAACGGTTGATCATAGACCGCGTGGTCAACAACCTTAATATTAGCCGACTTCAAGGTTGCTTAGGTGACATTGGAACCACGCAATTGCGCAGGCGTCTATACTG
This sequence comes from Parnassius mnemosyne, assembly GCA_963668995.1. Taxonomy (NCBI): domain Eukaryota; kingdom Metazoa; phylum Arthropoda; class Insecta; order Lepidoptera; family Papilionidae; genus Parnassius; species Parnassius mnemosyne. The sequence continues at coordinate 47,722,821 of CAVLGL010000104.1, read as the reverse complement.
CAGTAAATATATAGCTATATATTCACTCTATACGTTGTATATGCACACCAATAAAATTGTGTACGCACATAAACAGTACGCCCCACTCCACATTCATTCGTTAATTAATCCAAACATACCGGCGCGGCGTGGAGTAGTGGAGTACATCTGAACTTGTTCAAGGTTTTTAAGTCCCATCATCAACTGTTGATTTTTTAGAATGAGTATACCATACATATTATACTTAAACTTTTCCAACGCAATCTACCCAAATGAGTGAGATTTTGTTATGTTTAAAATCCAATTAAAATTAAGAACAATTTTTAAAAATAATAGTCGATTGTTTCGATTTTTTGATTGTTTTATGAATTAATTGGTGAAGTGCATGCTTTATTATTATTTATGTTATTTTCTATAGCCAAAATGCAGCAAAGCTGTAATGTTCGTTGTAATTATAATCAATGAAGCTTTTTATTTCGAACACTAAGCAAAATTATTAAAAGTGGTACAAATAAGAACTTTTATTGTGATACGCTTTTGATATACTATTTTCGTTTCTTATAATTTATTATTATTATTACTTTAGTTGATACACATTAGCTAGAATATTTGTAACGAATAAAATGAAAATGGAAATTAATATGTACTTACCAATTATTTTTAAGTAAAAAAAGGGACAAAATAATTTTTAAAACTATCATGTTCTCTCGTAACAGCCCTTATATGGTTTCTAAGATAGATACAATAATGTTTTATTAAGGTTTGTGTTGTGGTGCTATTTTCATCGCATTAATCGATTACAAAAAATTGTAAGAAAACTGATAATTATACTCGTAGGAATCGATAATAACCGAACATGATTAGAGGAAAAAATTGCTCGTAAAAAAATTTATAATTAAGTACACGGTAAAAACAGGTTATTTAGAAAATACAGATTGTTTTTTTATAAAACAATGGTCAAACGATGTGGCTTTGCATCAAAGCAAATTTATTAATTAATTCCAAGAATATGATCCTCCCCATATAGTCAATATACGATTTTTAAGTACGTAGTTTATTCGAAACAACAGAAAATTGTTAGTAACAATAAGTAAGTTAACTGTCATACGAAATAGAGCGGTCCATAGAGTACTAACTTAGTGGCGTGCTGTTGCGCAGTGGCGGTGTAAGGTTTTTTTTTTATAAAACAAGTGACAAACGAAATTACAGTCCACCTGATGGTAAGTGGCTACTGCAGCCTATGCACGACATCACAAAGAAACTTCAAATAAACAAAGTTACAGGTTTTACATAAACTCTGAGAACTGTGATATAATGCCCCATACCCTGTAATCATACTGGCTCCCTTCATAACGGCCACAGCATTGCCAGCACTGCTATTTGGCGGCAAAAAAGAAATAACGTAATACCAACTTACTGGACTCTTGAGCGGAATAAATAATAAAAAATTAAAAAGTTTGTACAATCGACTTCAATATATATTATTAAGGATGACTCAAAAACTATTTGTCAGTACGTGATCAAATTTATATGGGACCACATGAAAAGCACCAAATTTCAAATAAAAAAGAAATCATCCAAATCGGTTCACTCAGAAAAAATTATGAGGTAACACACATTAATAAAAAACATACAGTCGAATTGAGTACCGGCTCCTTTTTGAAGTCGGTAGAAAAGAATATCCTAGTATAGAATCTCGATAACTAATAAAAGATAATAGCGTGAAGACTAAGGCGAATCCTCCGTTCTCTCAAGAGCAGTATGGACTTTTATGAGCTAATGAAAATGACGAAGGAGATATAGAGTTGAATAGCTTATAGGCAGGATACAGTAGAAAAGATTACAATATTTTTATTCAAAGTAGATTACAAGTAATATTTATTAAAAGTAATTTACCATCGGTTCGGAAAAACAAAAAATACCCAGCGGGACTGTGTTTTACAATACAATGTATGTTGTACAATTTAATATTAGATATAGGTCTGTTAAGCTGGAATGGTCATTTGGGCAAAATCACTTAAATTTTTGCTAAATATTTAGTGCTCATTTAGTGCTAATTTAGTGCTGCAAATTTAAATTTCACGCCAAAATAGCTTGATCAAAAATTAGAAAATTGCTAGCTTTTAATTAAGCTAGCAGTGTTCTACCTATTAAAACGATAACCGCTTAATACAGCACCAAATAGAAGCATCAATAATTTAGTGCTCATTTAGTGCTGCCGATATACGCAAAAACAAATATTGGGAAAATACATATTTTTTTTAATATCATAAATTCTGCTACTTTGACATCTTTAACAGAGTATGTAAAGAAAAAATTGACATCCAAGTGGATTATCACCTAATGATATGAGACAATAATTTAGTGCTCATTTAGTGCTGCCGATATACGCAAAAACAAAACTTGGGAAAATATTTTTTTTTTAATATCATAAACTCTGCTACTTTGACATCTTTAGCAGAGTATGTAATGAAAAAATTGACATCAGAGTGGACTATCACATAATGATATAAGATAATAAATTAGTGCTCATTTAGTGCTGTCCATATACAAAAAAGGATTTGGGAAATTTAGATGTCAATTTTTTTCAGTACATACGCTGCTAAATATGCCAAGGTAAAAGTTTACGGTATTTAAAAAAAATTATATCTCAAATCCTTTTTCATATATCGACAGCACTAAACGAGCACTAATTTATTATCTTATATCATTAGGTGATAATTCACGTCGATGTCAATTTTTTCAGTACACACTCTGCTAAATATGCCAAGGTAGCAGTTTACGGTATTTAAAAATAATAATTTCTCAAATCCTTTTTCATATATCGACAACATTAAACGAGCACTAATTTATTATCTTATATCATTAAGTGGTAATTCACTTGGATGTCATTGTTTATTCACATACTCTGCTAAAGATGTCAAAGTAGCAGTTTACGGTATTTAAAAATAATAATTTCTCAAATCCTTTTTCGTAATTCGACAGCACTAAATGAGCACTAATTTATTATCTTATATAATTAGGTGATATCCCACTCTGATGTCAATTTTTTCATTACATACTGTGCTAAAGACGTCAAAGTAGCAGAATCTATGATATTAAAAAAATACATATTTTCCCAATATTTGTTTTTGCGTATATCGGCAGCACTAAATGAGCACTAAATTATTATCTCATATCATTAGGTGATAATCCACTTGGATGTCAATTTTTTCTTTACATACTCTGCTAAAGATGTCAAAGTAGCAGAATTTATGATATTAAAAAAAATATATATTTTCCCAATATTTGTTTTTGCGTATATCGGCAGCACAAAATGAGCACTAAATTATTGATGCTTCTATTTGGTGCTGTATTAAGCGGTTATCGTTTTAATAGGTATAACACTGCTAGCTTAATTAAAAGCTAGCAGTTTTCTAATTTTTGATCAAGCTATTTTGGCGTGAAATTTAAATTTGCAGCACTAAATTAGCACTAAATGAGCACTAAATATTTAGCAAAAATTTAAGTGATTTTGCTCAAATGACCATTCCAGCTTAACAGACCTATTAGATATTTAGAAACTTGAACTAGAACGAAGCGTGGCAACTATGCCAAAATCCCCTTGTGAGGCAAACTGGCCTGTATTCAGCAGTCGGCTTTTGAAAGCTGTAATCGATGATTTTAGAAATAACATGGTAGCGATTACCTGATTTCCAGGGCCGGAGAGACTGGACTGCTTAAAGACTAATAAGAGACATTACATAAACACTAACACTAGGCAAACCTCCGATATTAGGCTACATTATTAATAAACCGATATGCGTGTATTTTGACTCAATACGAAGCATTGTGATGGATTGATTTTATTAATTAAAAAAAATTAATTATAATAATTTTCCTAAACATAATGCTGTAAGAAGGCGAGTATAATTAATCTTTCAAAACATAAGAAATACTTTTGGAAACGTTCCGAGAATCAATAGCAAAATTGCACGTTAATGCAACAGCAGCTTAATTTGTAAGTTAACCAGTCTAACTCTGGTCTTTCCGTCGCAACTGTAAGTAAGAAGTTATATTTGAATGAACTTGCGTACTTGTAAGTATGTTTTTATCTCTGAAAGTTTTTAAAGTAGATTTCCATTCAAACTTATGTAGTTCAATCTGAAATATTTGAAGGAGACTATATTATTGATAATTAAATGCAATTTATTTAAACATTCATTTATTTGTTCTCTACCAGTAAGCCATTCTGTATCGAAAATATAAAATGATGGAAATCTTAATGGGCATGTAATAAATAAAATAAAATTCTCATTTACAAAAACTCAAAAAAAAAACAATAAACACCAGTCTATTTATAATAATGCGATATTATAAGGCGAAAAAATCAAACACCCTATTTAGTAATTATTCTGATACTAAAATTATTAAAAAATAAAACAAAGAAAATTGTAACTTCAGATTTTGATTCATAGATCAAATCGTATCGAATCAGTGAGTTGAAATAACTGTTTTACATAAAATCGAATTCAAAAGATTTATTCGAATGATAACTACCAACTCCAATTAAATGGATCTATCTGAATTTTTATGACGATAAAATATTTTTATCAGAACGAAGAGTAGCGACTGCTTCAAACACCTGCACTTAGAGAGGGGTCCCGTAATCTTCAATGGGACACAACAGATTCTTCTTTTTTCTTCTTTATTACCATTTAAGCCACTATTGGCACACGACGTACACAATAGGCCAACTTAGATAAATATATATTGAAGAGTTTATCCATAATCACTAGGCTGGTGATTATGTCATCAATTGTCTAATGTCAAATCCTTTGTAAACGCACGGGTCAGGAATACCAGTTATGGTTCTGTCAACCATCAGTGAGTGAGAATAGGGTTCAGCAAAAAGGCTTACTAATAATGTAGCTTTAACTACGTAAACAACTTTTATAAATAATAAGTAGAACATGTTTATTTTAAAGTAACAATAAATAAGCGTATGTAGTCACGGTTAAAATTAGAAACACATAGTTAAGTATGCACGAGATAAGAGCACAAGTAAAGGGTAAATTGACTAATGTTTCTCGTAACCCGATGAATTAATCAGTCGGTTAATTTTTTTAATAATTTTACCGACATTAATAACGGTGCTTTTGACCGGCATTACAAATCTAATGCCTCACATATCGTAATTATAATTGTCTTTATTTAATAAAATTCTTCTACTAAACGCTCGAGCACCATGAGAAACTGTAATAATTTAGTTTTCGATAGCTCATTGGCTAGCCCTCCTGTTAAACGATATTATAATATTCAATTCGGCTAAGTTTAAAATGAAATGCCGGCTTTTAGCTAAATGGCTAGCAGTCCAATATAAAATTATCAAGCTGGACTATTAAAATACTTAAATACGGAAGTACATCATAAAATTCGATATTACTGGATGGGTGTAAGACAAATAATGAACAGGTTTTTTTTTTATAAGCGTTTAAGCATTATCATTTTCCATAAACTATTTTAGGAAATAGTTTATGAATGTACATATTTGATTAATAAATTACAATTTAGTTTTATATTTATAAATAACTAGCTGGTACCCGTCGCGTTGCTGCCGCAGAAGAAATAACTGTCGAAATATCGTTTTAAATTTGGAAGAGTTATATTTTTTAATTATTATATGTATAGATTAGGAATGATAATACATTTATTAAAGTTGACTGATGTATAACTTTCAAACTTTGAGTGATGTATAAACTTCGCGGAAGTGCAAGCAATTTATGTAAGTTAACAATGTTTACCACAATCTGATGAACGGTATGGCAGCGCATAAAATATGATCAAACAAAAATGACGGCTCCGTGGCGCAGTGGCTTAGCAATGAGTTGTTGCGCTGGGGCCGCGGGTTCGAATCCCGCACGGAACAAGTATTTGTATGGCCTACAAATAATTGTTCCGGGTCTGGATGTTTGTCCTCGTGCGATTTATGTTTGTAAACTGCCTCCACGATACAGGAGAAAATCCTAGTGTGGGCGTAACGTTTTTTTTTGTAAAAAACAAAAGATAAAAAAATAATTTTTATATATTAGATTATATTATTCAGATAATAAAAGGCCGTTTTCAGTTCGAGTATAGATGTCTTAGGGCTGCAGCTCATCCTAAAATTACTGTCTATTGGTGATCGGTGATCACGATCCTTGTAATGTACAGATAAACCTTCGTTATTATTTTATTATATGTATAGATTTCTAATCCTAATATAACTTATATAAACGTTCACTTTACGTGAATTTTATGTTAAATAGGTGCTTTAGAATTTTCAGTTACGTTCCTCTGCTACCTAATGCTTGATCGAAGCCAAAAATCTCCATAAATTTTATAGTATGATGTAATGCGACATAAACGCGCTGAAGTGATAAACAGTAGGTTAACGCCGCGTATTCAAAATAGGAGAGCGATCGCCGAAATCCTCAGAATGCTGAGGGATATGTTTTATAGCCTTCATTGTATAAGTACTCGTATAATGCACACAGTTAATGGCTGGGGCCATCCCATACAGGGAAGTATTTACGAAAGTTATTGTAATTCAATTTGTATAAACCATCGATATATATGTACTACGATCTAGATTTCGCATTCCAAACATTGACGATGTTCAACTGAACTGTACTGCAATCCGTACACTCAACTAAATATTGCGTAAAATGAAGATTGGTTAATTCCATAAGATAATTATTATTGCATTTTATTTAGAAGTATGTTTGTTTAGATTAAAATAAGATTATTTTATATCAAATTAAAGACTTCGCGCATGCGCAAAGACAGAGTAGCGCACAATTTTTGTTCGGAAAAGTTTCTCTAGTACGTAGTACATATAACTCAATGGTACAAACGTAAACTAGCAATATAAGTACAATCGCCCGTTTTACCAGTCCCTGTTATTTACAGTTCCTCCTCCCTGGAGCTAGAACTTATTTTGTATTTTTGTAGAAACTGTGGTTTGAATCCGCCGATTTGATATGTTTCTTACGTGGTAAAGCCACGCTGCAGCTATGTTATGGCTTTAGCCTTGCAGCATGAATGGGTCGGCTTGACCGGGGAACAACACGCTCTCACAGAATATATCAATTTATAATATAAGTTGGTATTTTACGCTAGTATTCTGTGAGAGCGTATTGTTCTCACAGAACACCAGTGTAAAATATCAAAACAATACACAGCAGCAATAAGCAATGTTCTAGCTACTGTGTTTTACGATTTTTTATTAAAATTTATTATTTTCTTAATACATTTTCTCAATAGAAGACTTTTTATTCTATCACTACACATCATATTATTACACAGTAAAGATAGGACAATGAATTTTCGCCTATCCCAATTCACTAGATGGAAAAATAAGAAAAAATATGCAATTATCTGTTACTATTAGAGATGACCTGGAGATAGATGATATGGCCAGACAAACAGATTTATTTTTCTGTTTAAAATTAAGTAAACAAGTATTATCATTCGGTAGCAAGGTCAATCGCACGTTTGTCAAACAAATAACTCAACATCCACAAATGTAATGTAAATTATATAATACCTTCACAACATTGAGATTGAACTAAGCAAAGTGTGTTCTCTATCTGCAAATCAATTGCTCTAAATACCATAATATTTGTTGAATAAAATAGCACACTGAACTTTGAACATTTATATTATACTTGAAGATAATTATCGTCGTGTTCTTAATGAATAAACATAATAAACTAGAACTGTACGAGTATCTAATGAAAATACCCTGTTAAAGGTTCCTAATTTTTTGTTATTTGCTTTAAAATATGGAAAATAAAAAGACGTAGAAATCATTATCAAAAGGATTTCCAGTAATATTTTGAACGCCATGTTTGTAATTTATTATAACGGCTTGTTCATCACATGTGATTTCTCTCTTAAAGAAAATCTTTAGAAAATACTCAAACATCAAATCCGCAAAGGAACAGTCTACAAAGATATGCGTTACAAGTTTTATTTTATTTTATTAGGTATAGGTAACCCGTAACAAAAAATAACAAATATTTAAAAGTGTACCAATATACACCCACATAACTTACAATAATATTCGCGGCACAGAAGCTTATTGAAATTACTCTGCAATACGAGTACTTATATGTTTTCACAAAATAGTCTTGGTGAATACAGACATTGTTATATGGTTTCATTCCCTTCTGCATTATGTAAGTCCACAGGCTGAGAACATCCAAAAAATGTAGAACCCTTAACGGATGATAAGGACAGCAAAAATTGCAAGATTTATTTCCCTACCACCGGCCAACAAACTGTGGGGAAAATTGTGTACAGCGTAGCATTGGAATGATTTGCCAACTTTAGTATATTCGTCCGAATACAATGTGAGAGCCTTCAAGAGAAGAGTGAATAGATGTTTTCTAAGCCAGTGCGGTTTTGCTATCATACAGGACTGCATCACCGCTTACCATCAGATGACATCATAGTTACTACCTTATCTATACATATAAATAAAAATGAAATGTATGTGTGTAATATCGAAATAACTGTCTTTTTTGGAGCTGAGGTAGTTATTTGCAAGTTATTAAGACATGACTATTTTTAAAATTTTTGTCTAACTGTCCGGGTTAATCTTCGGATTGGTTGATAGAGGGTATTGCCAGGATTGATCTAGGCAATATTTTCTCCGAAAACCTTGGAGATTTTGTAAGAAATTTAAAAATTGATAAAATAAATATTTTGATGATTATCTTAAATCTAACGACGTCACATTAATAGACCCAGCCGAAGCCGAGGCGGGTCGCTAGTAACTTAAAAAAAAATTGTTTTGACGATCCACGAGTACATACGTTGTAGATGCTTGGCTCATGCCATTTAAAATCTCATTTCAGTTTTGGGTTATGTTCTTGACCTAACTTACGTACAGTAATAATTGGTTCCTTCTTTTTATTTGTTTATATAATATTTACTTGGCATTGTGTAACCGTGTGGCGATGTAAGAATATTCACTATATCGTCCCGTGGGTGTCGTTAGAGGCTACAGAAGGAACGGAAGGCGACACATGGAAATGAAACTGGCGATGGGCAGATTCTTCCTGATAACTAAACAAAATTGGACGTAGTTATGCAAAAAGGATCCAACCCGCGATAAGTTAATTTGAGTTTTTGATGTTTGAAGTATCGATACTTCAAATATCATAAACTCAAATTATCGGTATGTTTTCTGTCTGTTTGTAATTTTCTTCTTATTTGTGTTACGTTTGTTAAAATTATTACATCACATAATAGTATAGACCACAAACATTATTTTTCAAGTCAACATTTTTGACACAAACTCGGGTTGGATCCTTTTTGCATAACCACGTCCTATTATAGGAGACCTACGTTCGACGGTGAAATTTTATAGACTATAAATGTAAACATTGATTGCGTTTTGTTTTCTGTTTAGAAATGATTAATTTTATAAATATTTTTAAGGTGTATTGTTTAAAAGTTACCCGAAGACATACCGAAGTCCATTACAACAAAATCATGGTCAAAATATAAAAAGAAGACTTCCTCATTCTAATCCGTTTATTTTGCATTCATTAGGTAACTCAGGCGTAATATTTTATCCCACGGCAACCGGTCTTAAGGGCCTTTATTATAGAATAGTCGACAGCCTTCGAAGGTTTTTGTATGTTTCTAAATGCTTCCCCTTATTTTGTATAATATTTTTGCAAAAATTTAAACTTCCGCGTATATGTACGGTATACAGTGTTAGGTTATATAATGAGGAAATCGGACATATATATATATAAGAGTAAGTTTTTAATTGCTTATTTATTAATTCTTTATTGCAACCATATCAAATAAAATATTAGAAATGAAGTATGCTTTTTGGTGTTATAATAAACTAGTAGGAAATAATTTAAGATAGTTATTAAGGATATTTAACATAAAAATATTACGTTTCTTTTAATAAATCCCTGAGCTCCTGAACTAATGAAAAATTGTTTTTTTTTTATAGGATAGGGTGACAAACGAGCACACAGTCCACCTGATGGTTAGTGGTTACTGTGACCCATAGACATCTACATCTATCCTCAATAAAGACTCAAGATGCAGATGCGTTGTCACCCGTGAGGACTAAGATGGAATGCCTCTTTTCCAGTAAAAAGGTTAAGCTGCTGTTTTACGCTGGTTTTCTGTGAGAGCGTGGTACTTCCGAGTATAGTTGTAGCAAGAATGGGTCGAGCCGACCCATTCTTGCTACAACTATACTAGTAATATAGCTGCAGCATGGCTCTACCACGTAAAAAAATCATTTTATAAGCCAGGGATCATACGTATATCTAACGTTTTGCGTTTAATACATTTCTAGAAAAACCTCGTCATCAACTATAGGTACTAAAGTTTTCACATCTTTACTCTCACTTTATTTTTTAAATCTTGAACATAATTTTAACAATTTTCTATGAAGCGTGCAATTTAATCGGATTTCGGAAATATTTCAGGCACCCATTATCCGGCGGTCGGCTATTCTGGTGAAACGGTTATAATTTTTACCAGAGCATCCTCGTTTTTTACCCGGGCGCGCAGCGCTGAAAGAAAATTGAATTTTTTGCTACGCCTCAGCGAACTAATTCGACTAATGCATTTAGTGCGATGCATGCACTGCACCATAGGTTTTAGCAATTTACCGTTCGAGGACCACCGAAGTCCTAATTTGTGGAGCACTTATGCCATTTTATCTTGTCGTATCTGGCTATTTTTTATTTTATATAGGTATAGGAGAATTTAAGCTTTATCGCGCGGATGATTCATTCGATTTGTGTATAAAAAATTGATTTGTGTTATAGCATTTTTATATAATAACTAGCGCTCCGACCCGGCTTCGCTCGGGAGATTTCTGGATCCCGACAACAGCGCCACCTACACACACAAAAAATTTCATCACAATCGGTCCAGCTATTTTCGAGCTTTAGCGAGACTAACGGACAGCAACTGATTTTTATATATAGATATTAACATGACCGAAAAATGACTATTATGGGAAAGGCCCGCATGCAGCAGCAGAATATCAAGTGATGATAAAGAACTTTTGTTACATGGTATATTTTGTTTAAGTCCGGAAAAGGGAAAAGTGTAAGTCAAAATTCAAGGTCGTTAAATCTACTTTCACACGTTTTCAGTTCCGTAACATTGACTTTGTTAACGTAATATTGAAACGAGCACATAGTCGACCTGTTGGTAAGTGTATGCTGTAGTCCATTGACATCTACATCCATCCTCAATTAAGAATCAAAATGCAGATGCGTCGTAACCTCTAAGGTCTAAGATGGAATCCCTCGATTCCAGTAAAAAGCTGAAAGCTGCTATTTTGCGCTGGTATTCTGTGAGAGCGCGGTCTTTCCCTGGTCAAGCCGACCCATTCCTGGCACCACCGTAATATAGCTGCAGCGTGGCTCTACCAGTTATAATAACCACCATGATTATGTCTTATTTATTTATTTATCAAACTAAATGTTAAATTTGTATGGAGATTTTCTTTCTTGAATTTGATATATTTTCTTATTATTAATTTACTTGTAATAATTCCTATTATAATACATTCATTTTTAATACCATTGCTCCACAAACCCTCTCAGTCATTAGAGGCTTATTGAGACATACATATGTAGGCTGTTACTTAACTTCATTTTACCAAGTTTTACTTCACATCTCCACATTAAACTAAGATTGCCAACTATACTTTATACTACTTTATACTAACGTATTCTATTTTAGTTACAGCCTATATATATATATATATATATATATATATATATATATATATATATATGTACATCCCACTGCTGGGCGCAGGCGTCCTCTCATTTCTGAGAGGGTTTTTAGAGCAAGGAAATATCTTCCGCGCTGCCCCAATACGTGTTAGGGAACTTCACATTTCTTCGAAATATTGTTTTTTCTTATTTCTCAGACATGCTGGTTTCCCTACGATGTTTTCCTTCACTACCGAGCACATGGTTAATCAGCACTTAAAATTGCAATTAACAATTTAATTGGTGCCGGCGGGGATCGAACCCGGGTTGCTCGCGTACTGAGAAATTTACAACGAACGCTTAGCTCCTAAGTTACTACGGCTACGTTTTAATTTATACTTCCGAATAAAAAAGTATCGAAAATAATTTATTTCTGACGTATTATGAATGGAACGGAACAGAATATTTTTACGAACTAATTATTAATCAAGTACTTAAGAGTTTTCTGCAATATTTCTCAACGTGATTCAATCTGTTGTTATCGAGTTTTAGCGAATTTTTCGACGGAGTTTTGTTATAGAGATAATGGCAGGAGTTTGATCACCGACGGATTGCTGCTCTTGTATTAAAGTTTCAATAATATATCTGCGCATGTGAACTATTGGTAGAAACGATATACCTAATTATGATTCGTAACAAGTGCTTTGATGGTAATATAAAACTCAAGTTCTATCCGTTTATGCACCTTGAGATACTATCGTCGTCAACTGTCCGGGTTAAGCTGTCGTCAAGATATTCCTAAAACTTAACAATGTGATATGTGACGCATCAGCAATTTTTTGAACAAAATAGAAGTAGGCAAGGCTGCATGGTCTCAAACTACAAAAGACGTTTGTTTGTGTTTCGAGATTTGTGTTCGTTTTTTGGTGGTTTTGATAAAAAAGTTTTGTTCTTGTGCAATGTGGTTTTATATAAAAGTTTTGATCTTGTGCAATTGTACCGTTGTCGTTATAAATGGAGAGCTCTCGATGATTAAAGTAAAGAGGCGAGTGGACAGAAACGGATTCACAATAAATTTGAGCTACTCATTTATTTTACATTGTGACTTTTGACTGTGAACAACCATATAAGATAAAAAATATTACATCAAGAGATTATGTTTTAAAATATTTAAGTAACCAATTTTTTTCCAAAATAAAAAGAAAGCTTTTGACGGCTCCGTGGCGCAGTAGCTTAGCAATCAGTTGTTGCGCTGGGGGCCGCGGGTTCGAATCCCGCACGGAACAAGTATTTGTATGGCCTACAAATAATTGTTCCGGGTCTGGATGTTTGTCCTCGTGCGATTTATGTTTGTAAACTGCCTCCACGATACAGGAAAAAATCCTAGTGTGGGGGTAACGTTTTTAAAAAAGAAAAAAAAAACACTCTTCAAAGATGAGTATACGTTATCATCCCAGAAAAAGTTAGTAAGCCATTATTTGGATAGCTTTGATAATTTAAAAAAAATTATTGATAAGTTCAACAATCATTTATCTTTCTAACAATGTGGTTTTTATATCATTTATATATATATATATATATATATATATATATAATATGATTACTAGATACGATTTAATGCGATAAAATGTTGGAATCTTAACTTTTAGGCGCTAGTAGAACATACCTACGCGCTTTGCGCTTAAGGCATGCAAAAGTATTGGTAACATTATATTATTACATTGGTAACATTATACTATTCCTTGCTATTACGAGTCAGCTTGTGATATTTTCCTTGAGTTATAATTATGTGGTGAGCGCCACAATATAACCAGACCTTATCAGTCTCTAGTCCGGTCTGGCTTTTTGATATGCTTAATGTCATGTCGTATATTTATAATAAATGTCAACTATAGTACAGAACTAATACTGAGAATGTTGGTAAACTGTATTTTATAAAAATCCGTAATTTTAAATAACTTTTACATGACTTACGATGGTACAAATAATCCAAACATCCATCCATCCATTACAATATATAAAAGTGCCATTGCTGAACATAGGCCTCCCCCATAGATTTTCTTCATAATTAATTTCGTCATAGTTGCTACACTTGGCAGACAGGTTGACAACCGCAGTTTCTTTTTATTATTTTTAAGTTGTTATCAGGAAGAATAATATTTATTTAATTATATTAAATAATAATAAATTTTAAGATTATATACTGAATGTGAGGTGGCGTGAGAGAATCGATCACTCCGGTTTTTCCCGTAAATATTCTAAGAGGTGACTGGGAAATGGCAGAAATTTTTATAGCCTTCGATGGATGGTGATATGACTCCCGTTTATACGAGACGAAAATAAACCAAACCGGCGACGGTAGAAGCGTCTAACATCGAGACATTAGTCATTACAATGGCCAATCTATCTGGTAAGTGTGGCAATTATGGCCATATCCAGCAGTGGAATTTTGTACAATGATCACGTAAGTTTGTGAAACAGGGTTCAACAAAAACAGCGACAAAATATTACAATGGGATTAGCACTTTAAGCAATAAAAACATGCATGAGTGTCGTGGAACACTTGGTTGAAAAAAAGTTCCTTTCGTAATATATTATTGATAAACGTATTATATTATTGATTAACAAATACAAATAAATGAATTAATAGCGTCTATTAAAATGAAGCGTCATTAAGAATAATATTTCTTTCATGGCAAGATAAGAAAAAGTGCACGGGAGGGGGATATTATTCCATGTCGCTCGCACTATAGAAAGTGACGGAAAAATCTTACAAGTTTTCTCGCCTAGCTCCCATCCACCAAATTCGTACCGTGCGATAAGGAACTTCGTTTCAAAAACCCATCTCTCTGAACTTAGAGAAATCACAAGTAGAAGACATTCACCATGACTTAGAACCAGGTGGACCAGGATACACATGAACTAGTCACAATATTGAGTGTTTTCATGTGGGCTTTGCAATCGATGATAATATAGCTTTAATCAATGTTAACATTAGATTTAGCAATATCGTACTATCTTTTATATCGTACAGCACTCATACGACCACCTGTTGAATCGCACGCCTTTGGCTTACTTTCTTTTTTACACGAACGCCCCAGAAGAAGGGTAATGTTTTTCGAGTGTATGTATGCATGTGTGTATTTCTGTTTATTTGGTCTATTGCTCTGTAACCTAAACGGCTTAATGGATCTCAGCATATGGGATGTCACTAGATTCGCCTTAGTTGTGTAAGTAACATAGGATATAAAACTTTGTATTTAAGTAATATTTTCACGCAGTCGGTTTTTATGTTTATTGTTACTCTGCAGTATTTTTTAGAAAGTTGAAAAAAAGGTTCAAAACTACATCTTTAAACAATTCATAGGATTACAATCATTTAAAAAATTGCAATTAAAGTGTAAAATAAACAATGTTATATCCTTTTTGTCTTTATATACCTACTATATAACTACTACTTCTTTACGATGACATAGATTGTTTGTCACTTTAATTAATAAAAATATTTAAACAAAAATAGAATAAGAAAGTAAAAACATCTAAGTACAACAAAAAATATGGGGTTAGGTATCGTTGGGGTAGATAAACACCTGGTTCATTCATTTTGAAAAATTCAAGAGATTTAATTTTTACGAATAGTTTTTGATGTAATCTTCTTGTGAACACAGCTATGTGAAATCAGAATGTACTCATGTTAGATACCAAACACGATTATGTATATGTCGCAGTCAACTAGCTTAATTGGTCTTTCTGTTAACAACCTATCGTGACCTTGTCATGTGAAGTCGCCGGTCTGTGCTTAATTATATATTACATAGCATATAATTATCATATAGATATAAATGTAGGCGGTTTTATCATGACCCAAGGGCCATCGCAGCCGAATCTTAACCTACTGGCACTGATATTACAAGATAGGTGTAATGTTGTATTACATGCATTGGTTGAATATTATCCAGGCCGCTAGCTGAACGGCGCTTTTTAGTGAAAAGGCTAGACTGTTAGCTGAAAGGTTAATTAAGCTAGTTGGCTGTGACATGCATATATGTATTATATATTGTTATTTATTTTAGTATTATAAATCTATAGTAAATTAAATTTGATATTAAGTCGGACAGCCTCACCCGCATAAATTTTTTATAAGGGTGTTTTAGTCGTATTCATTTTATTTTATTGCCACATTATTTTACTTAACAGTTGTTTATTTATTTTATAAATATGTAGTTAGTTTAATTTGATAGGACGTTTAACAACCTAACACGCATATCATAATATTTAGAAGAGCGTTTTAGGCAAATTATTTGAACTTTAAACTTAAAAAATGCGATTTATATAATTAATACATAGTATACTCATCGAAATCTATATAATTTCGGAATGTACACGTTGAGGCCTTTCATTTGATACAAACAGGATTTTATAATACTTTTTTGTACCACTTTATATCTGCAAAAAGCCGCCATATTGAATTTATATGACATCTTATGGCCTATAACCCGCGAAAGAGAACGACATTTCCAACGATATCTCATTTGTCAAAATTTGACAAGTAGTTTAGGGTATCTGTGGGAATACATACATGGCTTGCTAAAATCATAACCCTCATTTTGCTTTCGTCGGGCAAATTGACAATACATATTGAGTAGTGTTCGAAAAAAAATACCTTACCAAAACAGCTGTGACGGATATGTGGTAAAAGACGTTAGTATAAAATTACCTGAAAGAAAAAGAATATAAGGTTAGTTATATTTATCACAATATATAATAAGAAATTTTATTTATTTAAATAATATGGAAATAGCCGCCGTTTATTTATTTGTTTGATTAAAACATAAACTAATTACTGAAATTAAAATTTATCACGTGTAGTTGTAGCAAATACAAATTGAAAATGTCAAAGTTCTTGATGGCATCTTGTAAGGAAACTTGCGCTTTTAAAATCGTTCTAGACAGAATGCATTATCACATCAACATCATCATTACAGCCATTTACACGTCCACTACAGAACATAGGCATTCCCCAAGGAATGCCACAAAGCACGGTCCTGGGCCAGCTGCATCCATTTACGATGGCGAAAAATCTCAAAATAAACCAATATTAATGTAGTAATATTATGGTTACTTTAGCTGGGTATTGTGTAAAATGTTCTTTTTTATGTTTAATTCTTCTTAAAGTTGCGTCTATCGCGGTAGCGGTATCTAATAGCCAATATCTCATTATACCGTTACCATTACAGCCTAGTCCACTGCTGAACATAATTAGGCCTACTCCATAGATTGCCTCATATTCGCCATAGTAGCCACGCATTTTTTTATTTTTAGTCGTTATTAAGAAGACGCTGGTACCTATCTCCTGATTTGTTTCCATTTGTCGCCTCTTACGACACCCACAGGATAATATGGGGTAGTGGATATTCTTATACCGTCACTACACGGTCCATTATAGCGAATCTCACTATAGAGAATTATTATTCAAGTAGATATGAATGTCCTCCAGTCTTATTTCAAAAGGAGGTTTATTGATAGTCTCGGGTTTAAAAAAAAGCATCACATTCTTCGCGAAATTGAATTATGTCTCTGTTAAATTCCACATTTATTGTTTTAATCAATTTATATTCGTGGCTTAACACAACCGCGACACAGGTCTATGATTAACTAGCTGTTTCCCGTGACTTTGCTCGCGTGTAATTTATTACGATTGGATATTATAGATTTTAATTCGAATATAAAAGTAGTAACTTATACTACTTATAACATTATCTATTTGCCAGTGAAAGTCCCGTCAAAATCAGTACAGCCCTTTCGTAGATTATAGAGCCGGAACAAACAGACAGACAGACGAAAATTTTAAAAGTTGTGTTTTTGTTATTAGTACAGTATATACTTTCATATGTATTTAGTAAAAATCTGTTATTTTGACATTACAAACAGACATATTTTATTTATTTGTACCTATAGATTTACAAGAAATATGATAAAACAACATAATTAAACTCATGAGTATATTTTAAGCCTGGAAGATTAACGTAAAACTACGAAATGAACCGGTCTTACCTATTATGCACTAACTGCTAAAGATCGGTCACGGAGCAGGAATTTTTATATTGCTTTGCATTTTTAAACTTAATTACAATCATAAAAAGTTTTATTTCTATTGCAACTAAGATAGTTTTAGGACCTTTTGAACAGTATTTGTGATTCGAAAACCGAGTTTATTCTCAAGCCATTAAAATTCACATTTGTATGAATTGCAATAATAATACTTCCTACTCCGTCACACTTTTCTGCTTTACATCTTAGTTTGCATATTTTCCAAGGAATGTCTTTATTGAAACTGACTCTAATTTAAGCCTAATTATAATCTACTTTTGTAATAATCATTTTATAATTAATTTCATATGCAATAATAGTTGATGCTAATGAATACGTGGTAGAGCCATGCTGCAGCTATATTAGTACTATAGTTGTAGCACGAATGGGTCGGCTCGACCCGGGAAGGACCACGCTCTCACAGAAAACCAGCGTAAAATAGCAGCTTAACGCTGCTGTGTTTCGTATGGTGAGTGTAAAGAACCGGAGACCCTTTTTACTGGCGAAGAGGCATTCCAACTTAGTCCTCACGGGTGACAACGCATCTGCATCTTGACACTTTATTGAGGATAGATGTAGATGTCTATGGGTCACATTAACCACTTACCATCAGGTGGACTGTGTGCTCGTTTGTCACCCTCTCCTATAAAAAAAAAAGAATAAAACTGTCAGTAGAGAAGTAGAGCTCAATAAAATATAAAAATCAATAAAATCATTTCGTAAATTCTTTATCAACAAAAATAACACAGTTAAAATAGTTCACTATATTAGAGCATATTGTAATATGTTTTTATATATAGCTAAAAGGTTACACACAATATTAAAAAGATTATAATAAAGAAAAACTTAAACGTTAATAAATTACATTGAAAGAAAATTGTCTTTATAAATAGGGAACTAAACCTTTAAATGTTCCAAATTGAAGTATGGTGATGTCAAGTAATAACCGAAGATTTCCTGCAGTCAAGTTTGGTCAAATTAATTGCAGTTACGGCTGGAGTTGCGCCAAGCGAAGGACGCAGACGTTTATGCAAGTTTTGCAAGAAGCTTGAAAACACATTTGTCGAAAACTGAAAGAATGAAGGGACGGATTTTTTATAATATTAAAGTATTTACAATCTAGCTATATTTTATAGAACACTGGTGGAAAGCAGTCGTTGTCGCAAAAATATTTGGAAACATGACAAAGGTATATCCAAAAAGAAAACGTGATGACGTTTTTGTTCATATATTCAATTTCCTTTTCTAGTTTATCGGCCATTTAAAGTGATATTTTATTAATAATTGATACATTTGGCATTGAAAATTATGTAAATAGGTAGACGAAAAAAAATTAGTGTGCTGTACCATGTCAGTATAGGGCAGAAAGTAAAATGTTCTTAAATAATTTGTTCGCGTCTGTCGTCAACGGTTGTGTTTCGTTTGTACGTTGACATGGATGTTTGGCATTTGATTTGATGCATTTTTAGACTACCTTAATTCCATAAAGTAAACTGTAATTCTCAATGGAGTTAGAGGCAAACAATTCTTTAGCTTTCCTAGATGTTTTAGTCATCCGATATCCTGATAACACTATTGGTCAAACTGTGTACAGGAAAAAGACCCATACCAACCGATCAATCACAGTTAGCTACCGTGGGAAAATCTTTGTTTCAGAGAGCACGAGGGATCTGTGACAGAAAACACCTGGCCGCCGTACTTTAGCATGTCGAGCAAGTATTGGAAGACAACAAGCTTCGGGTTCCCAGCGCCTACGTCACAGTGACCGAGTGAAGTCGGCCACAGTCGAGCGATGCTGTAATACCCTATGTCAGAGCAGTCACAGACAAGGTGGGCTACATCTTGAAGTGAGCTTCCATTAAAACATACTTCAAACCGTCGAAGAAGATTAGTAAATTTTTACCATCCGTCAAGATGTCATATCCCTCTACAAGATGCAGGAGTGTACAAGCTGGACTGTGAATGTGGTCTCTCTTATATAGGACAAGCAAAAAGATCTATAAAACCCGCGTATGTAGAACATATAGCTGACTTGAAGCACCAACGTTCCGGGAAGTCTGCAGTATGTGAACATTTTTAAGATCGTCGCCGCCATTACATTAGATATGATAGACCACAAAACCTCGCAAAAGAACACCGTTTCATTGAAATTAAAAAACACCCTAATTTCAACAAAGAAGATAAATGGGTGCTGCTATCTGCTTGGGATCATATAAATAATAAAATTAAATCCAAATCCAAGTATACCACTGCAAGACTTAAAGATACTGTAAGATCATTCTGCATAGATGGGACCAAAAATTATTAATGATTTCTTATATTTACGCGAACAATACACATTGAATAAAATTACTTTTACGGATTCTATCGCGTTTAATTTACTATTTTTTTTCATTCCCGACGTTTCGCTTGCTTTACAGCACCCATGGTCACGGGGGACTGAGGTGATTGACGTCCCGATGTCAGAGTTAATCGGGAGTATCTTCAGCTTTTTTAATAATAAATTTTGGTCCGATCTACGCAGAATAAACTTACTGTGTCTTGATATCTTGCAGTAGTATGCTTAGGTTTGGTTTTAATTTTATTAATTACAGCATCCCAAGCAGGTGGTATTACCTAGCCTCCCTCTCTATTGAAATGGATTAATTAGGATGTTTCTTAATTTCAATAGCCTCACGTATCATTCTTGGCAGGAATCTATGTTCTTTCGCAAGAATTTGTGGTTTATCAAATCTAATTTAATGGCGGGGACCGTCTAGGATATGATCACAAACTGCAGACTTACCGGAACGTTGGTGTTTCACGTCAGCTATATGTTCTTTTACGCGGGTTTTGATAGATCGCTTTGTTTGCCTTATATATGAGAGACCATATTCACAACCAAGCTTGTACACTCCTGCATCTTGTAGAGGAATATTGTACTTGAAGGATGGTAAGAACTGACTAATCTTCTTCGGCGGCTTGAAGAATGTTCTGATAGAAGCTTGCTTCAAGATGTAGTTAATCTTGTCTGTGACACCTCTAACATATGGTAGTACAGCAGGCATACGCACGATTGTGGCCGGCTTCACTCGGTCACTGTGACGTAGGAGCGGGAACCGAAACTTGTGTCGTGCAGAACCTGCTTGACGTGCTGAAGCTCGGCAGTCAGCTGTTAACTGTTAGCTGGTAACAGCTGTAACTGTAAAATCTTTGTTACTGAGAGCACGAGGGATCTGTGACAGCAAACACCCGAGCTTTAGTACGTCAAGCAGGTTCTGCACGACAACAAGCTTCGGGTCCCGCGTCTACGTCACAGTGACCGAGTGAAGCCGGCTACAATCGAGCATGTGCCTGCTGTACTACCATATGTCAGAGGTGTCACAGACAAGATTAGCTACATCTTGAAGCGAGCTTCTATTAGAACATTCTTCAAGCCGCCGAAGAATATTAGTCAGTTCTTACAATCCATCAAGTGCAATATTCCTCTACAAGATGCAGGGGTGTACAAGCTTGATTGTGAATGTGGTCTCTCATATATAGGGCAAACAAAGCGATCTATCAAAACCTGCGTAAAAGAACACATACCTGACGTGAAACATCGATTCCTGCCAAAGATTATACGTGAGACTATTGATATTAAAAAACATCCTAATATCAATAGAGAGGGAGGCTGGGCACTACCACCTGCTTGGGATCCTGTAATTAATAAAATTAAAACTAAGCCCAAGCATACCACTGCAAGACTTCAAGACACAGTAAGTTCATTCTGCGTAGATTGGACCAAAATTAACAATTAAAAAAGCTGAAGGTACTCCGGGTTAACTCTGACATCGGGACGTCAATCACTTCAGTCCCCCATGACCATGGGTGCTGTAAAGCACCCAAAAGGTCGGGAATGAATAAAAAAGTTAATTAAACGCCATAGAATCCGGAAAAGTTAAATTAATATTCAAAAACTGAAGGTAGTTGGGTTAACTATGACATCCGGACGTCAAACAGCTCAGTCCCCCCCTGTGACCATGGGTGCTGTAAAGTACCCAAAACGTCGGGACTTCAAACAAGTGAATTGAACGCGATAAAATCCGTAAAAATAGTTTTATTCAATGTGTAGTATTCGCGTAAATATAAGAAATCATTAATATATTTGGTGGATTATTTTCATTTGGGCTTTTATCGTCTAAACACTTGCGTATTTACAGTTGTAATAATTATTGTTATATTTTTAAATAACAAATGCTCCAAGTGTTTGTTCTCATGCAATATATACCTCGGACCTAAGTATAGTAAGTGTTGGACACATTCACGAAGCACTTATATAGTCACCATTGAAAAGAGGATATTTCAATGAAATAGTCTGATATAATACCTATAGTTATCGTTAATTTAGGTGCGTGCGTTTGTACGATATCTCTTATAGAAAAACTTCATATAACGTGCTCACTTTTTATTATTACGGTAAAGGAATTTAATAGTGTAGAATTTTTACGCGGTAAAGCTACAGCTATATTGTGGTTGTAGCACGAATGAGTCGACTAGGGATGGACCACGTTCTCGCAGAACACCAGCGTAAAATGCCGTTCGTATGGTGAATGTAGAGAAACGGAGACCCTTTTTTATTGGAAATGAGGCATTCCATCTCTGATGACAACGCATCCGCAGTTTGATTCTTCACCAAGGTAGATGTAGATTTCTATGAGCCATACTATCCACTTACTGCTAACTACACTATCAGGTGGACTGTGTGCTCGTTTGTCACCCTTATTCTATAAAAAAAGAATCCGATAGGATACTTCTTGTGGACTGAGAAGTCCACTCAGTAGAATTAAAAATATCTGATACTTGGCATAACGTGGGGTTAAATTATTGAAATATTTTCCTGATTTATTTTCTGATTTAATGAAACATAGTGCAGTTTTTATTTGTTTAAAACGGGTAGAAAAATAGACCGTGTTAAAATTTGACCTCTAGACCTATTTCTATGGATCAACATAATATTAAAAAAAATACAATGATTTAAAAAAAATATTATATATTTTAAAACATAGTTTTATTGTATGCAGTAATTGCTACATAAAAATCATGTTTACTTTATAAGTTTATATATTTTTAATTTATGGGAGAATTCACAGTAGCTACGTCACTATATATAAGTAAAATATAGAGGTACGTAACATCTCAGTGGGGGGTAACCGTAAATTTAAACTAGCTGCTTACTTATTTCCATCATATGCTGTACAAAAGATAAGAAGCGTCAATAATACCGATACAGCTTAGTGTGTTAGTTCTATTCTAATATACTCAAGTTATCCCGATGAAAACACAAGTTTTTTTTCTTCAAACAAAACACAAGTCTTGTTCTACGAGTTCGTTAGGGCGGGATAAGCGTCAACCGAGATATAAAAATTTATGTTACTATTTGACTCGGCAGACGTTGTTCTGTTTCTCCCCGCGGATTCACCTCGGACTTTAAACACAGAAAATATAAAAAAAGAATTGTATCACAGCACCATCAACCTCCATCCATCAACCATCATTATCGGGTCTCAATGATGGGACCACTAACGTTCCGGCGATTATGTTTTATAAATACATAAACGTTAATCTTATAGAGAACAAGTTACAGAGACGACAAGATCAGATGTTTGATAAAACAATAATGATTTCTTTTAATGTATTATATAAATGTATTGCAATTTATAATATTCAAATGTATTAAATAAAAAAAAATGTAAATATTATATTATATATGTTTAGCTTAATAAGGTGAGAGGTGCAGTCAAAAATCTAACTAAGAATTCATTTGCTCGGTAAATGCCACTGGGACGCAAAAGATCTAGGGAAAAAATATATTAGAACAGGTAAAGATATCCTTCTCTGCCTGTTCCGAAAAACGCAATAGACTTATTATTCATAGACTGTCACTTTGTTTAATATTAAATTAATAATTTGCAATTAAAAAAGTGACGCAAGTCCGATTCAAAGATTAAAAGTATTTAAGCATTTTAAACGTTTAATTTAGTAATTGTTTGATATATTGAACTCAGTTAAAGATTTTACATATTTTACACACGCACTATAACTTCTTCCGTGTTTAAAGTTGTTAAAGGGCAAGGTTTTATTTCTTGTAACACATTTTAATATAAGCAAAGGAGCACAAAGTACAAAGTACGAAAAAGTTTTTATAATTGCATACGGTATTAATGTTAATCTATAAGTCATCACTGTCAACACGATGTCAGAGTAAGGTCGACCGTGATGACTTATGGATCTGAGACGTGGTCCTTCACTGCTGTCTGAGCTATGGAGGGGCCTGTGCTCGGGGTTTTTCTGCGTGATAAACATAGAAATGAGGATATCCGCCGTAGAACCAGAATAACCGATTTAACCCGATGGATTAGTAAACTGAAGTGGCAATGGACCGGTCATATAGCTCGAAGAACCGACAACCGATGGAGAAGAAAGGTGGTGGCGCCCCACTAGATGAAGTGATGTCCTGGTAAGATATGCAGCAAGTCGATTGATACAGGTGGCTCAGGATCGTGCTTTGTGGCATTCCTTGGGGTAGGCCTATGTTCAGACTTGTGAAGGGTTTTAATGATTAATGTTATTAACGATTTATAGATATGTAGGTTTACCTTATAAATAGTCAAAGAAAAAATTGAAACGGTTACAGCCAATACGTAGGTATGTATATATTATGTAATACATTTATTTATTTTCCGTAGACAACAACAGCAATTAATTCAACCATTATATGTCCATGTCTATAGATTTCCGTATCTTGATTTATTGTCTTTTGTTGTTGAACCAAATACTCAAGTAATTCACAAACACACAAGAAAACAGAAGTTTTCTTTCCTTGTACTGAGCAAGTAATTAGTACCTACTTATGTCAATAAAAATTTATACAACTATATTTTTGTTTTCATTTATTCATTGCTTACAGCTTATTAAAAGTCCATTGAACATAGGACTATCCCATAAATTGCCCAATAGGATTACGCCATGGTTACCACGCTAGAAAGGAGGGTTGGCAACCGTGGTTTACCCCATTGTTATCAAAAAGATATTGCTGAACATATTCTGTTTCAGTTTCCTTAGCGTCTTACGACGATATGGGTATTTCCTTTATGCTGCCACCGGCAATTTCAAAAAAATCGGTGTTATATGTACAAGTGGTTTTGTGATGGGGTAATAGGTTACGGATAATTTAGAAAAAACATTCTTAGCAGACTGTCCATGAGTTTGGAAATATTTTGACACGCATTCAAAAATTTTAGACAAATGTACAATCAACAAGAAAATGGTCAATTTACACAAAAACTTTTTGATGCCAATGGATCCTGTTTCTTATAAGTATCAAAGATAGATTATTATAGTATAATAGATAATAGTCAGATGGTCCGATAGGACATCCACCATATAGAAATCTCTAAAACCTTTGCTATAAATTTTTTAGTCAAATGAGGCTCCAATTTTTTTATTACAATATATTTGATTCCGTATAGACCGGCGCAAAAAGAACAATAAAACTTTAAAATTTTAATTTCGAACAAATACATGTCGTTATTTTATTTGCCTTGCAAATAAAAAATAAACTACTATTATTACTACTAATTTGTTACTTATGACTTCTGACCTTCTAAGTTTTTCTTATTTTATGACATAATAACGTTAGTTCTGAAATAATAACCACAGTCAGCTTCTTTGTTAATCTCAAATCAAATCATCAAAAACAAATCTTTTAAAAAAATCTTGAAGATGTTTGCTATTTAAAAAAACTTTAGTATGACAGCCAAGAATGTTAGATGAAGAAAATGTGGTTACTGCAGTTTTATCTCTTGTCCAAGGGTATCCTGAGATATTATTCCAAAATCTGTGAAAGCAAGTAAAATTATTTCTATAAGTTAAGGACAGGCACCTAAAAACGTTTTCCTATAGCCACAACAGTTAAGAATGTTTACCGCCCCGTCTATAAATTCACCCTACGTACACCCTCGATGGTTGATGACCTTAACACGGAAAAGGCTGAGTGCTTTGCAGACAGCATTGCCGCACAATGCTCTCCTAGCTCTCAGCCCGTCGACCCCTCACATGTCCAGGCAGTGGAGGATGAGGTCCGCCGCCGGAACTCACCCCCTACAGCGTCCGAACCTATCTCTGTGTCCAAAGATGAGATTTCATCCCTTATCAAAGGAAAAGCAAAACGCTCCGGGCGCGGATGGCATCTCCAACCAAGCCATAAAACACTTTCCTGAGCAAATGTTAACTGCTTCAACCTTAATTACTTTCCCACTACGTGGAAAGAGAAGAAGAGAAAAAGAGAGCAACTGTGATTGGTATTCCCAAGCCAGGAAAGCCTCTCAACCTCCCCTCCAGTCATCGCCCCATTAGCCTCCTCAAAATAACACTGTAATGTAGGGCTCTAAAATAATTATCCCTCCTAATCTTCTATTTTACTTACTTACCAACTTCTGAACAACTTGATCGATTGAGTTCATATTCACGAAATATATTTGTTTTGTCCAGACGATGGTTTATAGCTATTCTAGGAACCGATAGGTGGAGTTGTAGTGAAGCAATTAACAAACTCAATATTTTAAGGACTAAATAACTTATATTTACACTATGTTACTTTAGTTGCAAAAAAAAGAAAATCGGGACCCTATAGATAGCGCTGTGGTCGAGTTATTAATAAATTTTATATTTACACTGTAAATAGGCCCGAGTAAATTCAGAACGAAACTCATCATGTTATCTACCGCAAAGGCAGTCAAAGTTTGGCGAGGCTTGTGTAATTATAAACAACAAAAACGACTGAATCCAGTACGCGAAAGTTTAACTTCTTAAAGAGTACCATATACTATATACACATTGTAGGACTACGTTCACACAGAATATCAATATAAATTAGCAGCATAATACCGTTTTATTTCGTATGGTGAATGATGAGAACCGGTCACCAATAAAACTGGTAACGAGGCATTCCATCTTAGTCCGCAGTGGTGACATGGAGTCTGTGTTTAAGTAGATACAGTCTATCGAAGGAACGATTATTACGGCGACCTGCCACTTGCATTACCGAAGCTTAAAGCAGTTAACAAGTGTGCATTTATTTTAATGACACAGAGTAACAGTAAAGTGAAATAATTAAAAATTTTGTACAGCCAACTTCAATATAAGTTATTAAGAATAACTCAAAAATTATCGGTCTGATCTTGATCAATTTCATATGGAACCACATGTGAAGTACCAGCTTTCAAATAAAAAAAGAACCATCGAAATCGGTTCACCCAGTAAAAAGTTATGAGGTAACACACATAAAAAACATACAGTCGAATTGAATACCGTCTCCTTTTTGAAGTCGGCAGAAAAACTAATATTAAACTATTATTAAGGTTATGCAGATATCTAGTCCATCTTTTGTATGGACTTTAAAACGGACTTCGTCGTTTAAATTTGTACATGTACTACCGCACCGTGTAGTGCGCAGGTGTTTGAAAGTCGGTATACTTGCCATTATCGTGTCTAATTAATTCCATAAACGTATATCAATAAATTGTTTCATGCCAATAGTACTGTGGTCGCCACACAAATGTTTCAATATGGACAAGTCCGGCATTATAAATAAATAGCTACTCATTTTAGAATTTGGCTTAGTGATTAAAGTTACATATTTTCTACAAAGTGTATTCACAATAATGAGAAAGTTTTTTTTATTGATTTAGGAACATAGTACCTAGTATTTTGGGTGGGGTCTAAATGTCTAATGAAGAATGAATACATAAAGGCCTATAAGAATATCGCTGCTAGAAAATTTTGTTTGAGCGATTTCCTCGGAAATGAGTAATATGAGAGTATAGATGAATTTAACTATTATAGACGAGTTTACTTCCATCCACAGGCCAAGTGAAAATATATTACTATTTGGGAAATAAAACTTACTTAAAAATAAAAAAATAAACTTGAAGAACCATTGATTCTGTTCTACATAATTATGAAAATATAATTGAAATCAATCAATCAATAATTAGAAATAAAAACATATGTTTTTTTTCTCAGTCAAAAGTGAGCCTTAATCCAAGTTTTCCGCCAAAAAGTCACCAACCAAAAACTCTGTGTCAAATTTTTTATGTAAAACATATAAAATATAGTTCCTTATCGCTTTACTTAGATTGCCTCGTGAGGGGGTTATTTGCCATAATGGCCACGCATTGACGGGTTGGCAACCACGGTTTTTTATTTTATATGAAGACCGTGCTACTCATTTCTTGGGTTGTTTCCCTCTGTCTTACGACACCCACGGGACGTTATGGGGTAGTAGATATCGTTATAATAGGATTGTAAATTAAGCAACAGCAGCCTAATGGAGGGATGCCGTGAACTATAAAGCTCGTGGGTTCGAATCCACCATTTGACAACTGTCGTGAACCACTCCTAACTTATTCTTACCAGGAGTAGTTAAAAGGATTATTAGGAATGTTAATAATATTACTAATATTTTTATAAAAAAAATATTTGTACTAATACTTGTAATATAGCTACTTCATAACTTTCTAAAGAGTTTCTCATTTCTGTTTGTAGCATGTAGGTACATACAATAAATGATAGAAATTTTGCAGTAGTATTTTAAAGACGATAAAAATGTGGCGATACTACAATTAATAAGAACGAATGTGTCCGCCTTTGATAACAACAAAAATAGTAATAAAGTGCAGATGCAAAGTTGCGAGACTAACGTTTCTGATAAAAAAAAAACTGTCTAGACTATCTAGTTCTATACTAAGGAATAATTAAAATGAAGGAATGCGTATTGTGCATTACTTAAAACCATATTAACATTAAATGACAACAAATATACTATTGGAAATTATTCGATACTAGTATAATTACTAGAAACATATCTAATTTATTTGTTAATACAAATAAATTAGATATGTTTCTGCTAGGTGATATTTAGAATGCATTTATTTTTAATACCGATAGATAAAATTCGGAATAGTTTTGAACTAGATTTATTATTTCATGAGATGCATTTAGGAAATTTTTCTATTATAAAATTAGCAGTAAAATATCATGTTTTTAATTCGTCTATATTATATCCATTTTAGCTACAGACGTTGTTTCAAAGAATTTGTTTTGACTAATGCAAAAACAGCATTTCACTCGTATTTTCACTCTGCACTAGCTCAGGGGCTTAGAAGTAAGCATTTGTAGAACTTTATTACTTATTATGAATTATGATATGATACTATGGATAAGGTAACAGAATGACTGTTTATTCTTAGGTCTCTACTTAAATGTTTTTTTTTTTTACCGTTCCTTAACCGTACTTTTTTACAGTACTTTACCATAATATTAATTCACGTTTTATTATTTAAGTTATTATTTATCGTTTTTCTTTATAAATGTGAGTTATAACTTATATTGACCAAACTTTTTTTACAACCCACTTTAAAAAAGACAAACTTTTCATACTAGTAAGTTTAAGTACTTGTCGAGTCACAGGTAGATAATAGAAATATTTTCACTCGTTAATCACCAAGCTAAAAGTTTATTGACACAATATATTTGTAGCAAAACCAGTATCGGGCAAATGCAGCAAGTTAAAACGTTAAGAGTTCACTGTCATTTAACACCAGGTGAAAATAAGTAAACATTTAAAAAGGGTAATAAGACGCACATAAAGGTTAATGCCGACTTATCGCAGATGTAAATGACAAATGGAAATATTTCAAATAGTGAGGAGGGCTGACGAAACGCATTAATGCAATACGAGAACTGTGAACATTGTGAGTAAATAGAACACTTGATGATTTAAAATAGAGTGTTACGTAACTCTAGTTTGGTGTTAGTGATTAGAGGTTGTTATCTAAAAACGGCGCGAAGCTTCCACAACGGCCGGCAGTGGCAAGGCCGCGGAGCACGTGGTCGAGGCGCCTGTTGCTAGTCGCGTCATTGCCCCCTCCCCCTCTCTCTTCACCTCGTACTCCACAGGCAGCATAGCGTAGGGCGATGTTGCCGCTTTTACGGTTTGTTACGTTGCCTAATGTCAAGTTGTGTCAAGTGTTTAAGGAATTAAATTTTTTCATGAATGAACTTTATATTTATATACTATATTTTCCTCATACTAGGTGTTATATAAAATGAATAAATGAGGCATAATTATGTTAATTTAAATGTAATTTTATCAAAACTAGAAAAACACTGCAGAAGCCCTTAGTCATTGTTTTATGAATTCCACATACGAATGACGCCTAGATACTTAATAAAGTGCCACTGCCAACTACAGTGCTTTTAATTAGAATTCGGCTTTCATCGCATTCGAAAATATGACCAATATTTATTTACGTTGCGGTGGTATCTTTAAAAGAAATATATATTTGGACTATCATTTTAGAGATATATTTAACTTGGAGTATCAACAACAAACACAACGGTTGACTTTCAACGAAATTATTTAATTCAATTATGCTCAAACATATTTGAAAAAAAAAAACACCGGTAAGAACAGCAAAGAACGGAGAACGCGTCAACAAATTATTAAGTCCTTGGTGCGACTCTATTAAAGAGCTCTATCATAGAGTAGCGCAAATCTTTTAGGAAAAAACTTAGTTTTTCCGTTGATATTGCCAAATGTGCTCAAAATATGCTATTTTGTCTAGTCCTATATCCTATGCTTTGTTTGTTTTAATACTTATTCGTTTTTTAAACCCATACTATATATAATTATGTCTTTGACAGTAAACCGTTACGGGAATATTTTGTGATGGAACCTTACATTTTAATATTTAGCATTTATTTCTAATTGTAAGCAAGTTTAGCGACTTTTTTTAAACACCACAAAGTTAAGATTTATAAAAGTACGTCTCTACATAGTGTAGTTACAGGAATAAATAAACTTAATCACGGAGAGCTTTGGTATACATTATTTACAAAAAAGACTAAAGAATAACGAGCCAAAAATAATTAAAAAAGTAGGTATGTCACAGTAATACAAGATAGAAATGCCCTAAGTAACTGAAGGAGACCTTTGTTTTGGCATAGTATGTAAAATACACTTGTTTTAGTAAGAATTGTACTATTGAATTAATTTTTAGAAAAAATTAGATTTAAGATATAAGGAAAGTAAATACATTTATTTGAGTTTGAAACAGTAAGCTAGATATGTCGTCTTCAAGTCGTCATGTATGGGTATCATAATGAAAATGGAATATAAAAATAAAAATAAAACCGTTGGTTATAATGCAAAAACGGAGAACAATTAAATGTGTACAATATGTTCTATTTGCGTTAACTAGTACCATATCAGTATTATAAAACTAGTGTTATAATTACTCTACGTTACCCTGAGTGGGAGCAAGTCGGGTGTTTGTTTACAAACATTCTGTGACGTGACGTGTTTCGATCTCGAACTGCTTTTTTGTTTGGACGCCATATCTTCAGTGAGCTTTGCGTTTTCCACGCGCTATATCTTGGCAATGGCATCGTATTAAAATTATCATCAAGAGTTGCCAGACCTGCTTATATAATATTATACCTGTACCTGTCTACTACTTTCTTTTCTATAGCAAAATAATAACTTTATATATGAAATACTACTATTTTTTTTTTAAATTAAATAAGTTTACACACCGGAAAATCATATTTACGTATTTTACAAGCATTTACATAAAAGTATTAGTTTTCTCGGATAAAAGGCCAATAAAACAATTGTTTCCCCTTCTCGAAATTTTTAACTGCACACTATATCACCGTAATCACAAAGA
The DNA here is from genome assembly GCA_963668995.1 of Parnassius mnemosyne. Taxonomy (NCBI): domain Eukaryota; kingdom Metazoa; phylum Arthropoda; class Insecta; order Lepidoptera; family Papilionidae; genus Parnassius; species Parnassius mnemosyne. The sequence continues at coordinate 47,691,266 of CAVLGL010000104.1, read as the reverse complement.
CCGGGCTATGAAAAGTGTCACTTATGGACATCATAGGTCTCCTCTATAGATTTCCTTACATTTGCCTCGCTTGGGGGTTGGCAACCGCAGTTTTTATTACTTATAGTTGTTAGTTTAGACGAAGATGATCCGTCTCTTGTTTCATGTCTATATGTCGTCTCTTAAGGAACTCACGTGGTGAAACGGCGTAGTCGTAAGTAGACGTAAGTCAGCCCATGTACACACAATAAAAAAAAAATGGTATTTACTCCAGTATAAATTGTTGATTGCTTTATGTTTACCTATTCCAATAGGGGAGATTAACAGGTATTTTTTTTTATTCCACTTACATGGTTCTATCATCTTTTGCTTTTCTGTATTTACTATTGGCAAACTATAATAAACTTTGTGATAGTTAATTATAATCACGTGAAGGAAATTATCTTTAAAAAAGAAGGCTACCATTTAAAAAAGTCAAATTACACAATTAGAGTGTCTAAGGCTTTATTAGAAATAATAATACCTCTAGAACAGTAATTACAGATAATCACGACTAAAGGCTGTCATAATTTAATATAAGATACGTCATACATAAGTATTTTAATATACTGTAATATTATAAAAATAAAAGATTTGTTTTTTTGTTAGTAATGGATTAACTCTAAGACTTACTTAAAAATTCTTACACCTATAGAAAGGTACATTATATATTTAAAAAAATAGGGGTCCCTAAGAAAATTGTAATATATATAAAAATTATTATAAAAGTCGTTACTTAGCGTGCGTTGCGAAATCTATTGATGGTAGAATATTATAGAAATTGTCAATACAAATATGTACAAATACAATATGTCCAACTGTTATAGTTAAGCTTTTATGTTTTAAAATGTAATTAATACACTAGTAGAAACGAAAGATGATTACATTCGCATTCTGGTATTAACTTTTATCCATATAAATAATTTCATAATAAAGGTTGTTTGTGTAGATGTAGATTCCTCTATAAATAATAGTCGAATCGCACCTTTCTATGTATAAAGCTATCACGATTATGAAATAATAAACGGAAGGAAAATGCCGCGGCGTGATACCTTCTTTTGGTTTGCAAAAACTATCATTGCTTCAGTATCTGTCTATCCTGATATTACACTTTGATGTATTCTAATACTAATATATGTATTTGTACTCGTACCTACCTTAAACGAAGCGGATACTGTCACTTTCCACAAGAATTTTAAGCCCACCCAGTATGTGCAATTGCACAAGAATTTTAACAAAAGAACTAAAAGACAATGTGATTATTGCAACCATTCTCACTGGGCCTGAAGACAGACAGCTTGCGTACATTCCACGTATTTCGATGATACCGACAGACCAGTGTTAAAGTATCGTTTACCCTCACGATAAATAAGGTTCCAGGGACAAACTTTTCTCATAGACTTATATCATTATAGTCGTATATTGGTTTATCTCGAGTGTTATCCTCTGAAAATCAGTATATTCTGCTACCAAATATCAACACCACTGCAAATACTGATTTGAGGTAATTTAATATTTTATAATCCATACTAAGCACGTATCATATTTTTTATTATTATGCATAGGCTCGCGTTTGACCTATCTCACCTGATGGTAAGCGATGATGCGGTCGACAATGAAGGACATAATCAACGATTATTTGAAAGACCATTTAATTGAATATAATTTTTTTAAATACTGTACGTTCAATGCGGACGGGTTATAGTGATACTGATTCTAATATATAACTAGCCGGTACCCGGCATATTGCTGCCACAGAAGAAATAATAATTGTGGAAATATCGTTTTAATTTTGGAAGAGTTATATTGTTTAATTAGGAATTAGGAATTATAAAACATTCATTGCAATTGAATGATATATAACTTTCAAATAAATATTTCGGTACGATACGCGCGCTACCTACCGTAAGTTAATTGCACTATGCCTATAACCTTCGCGCAAGTACAAGCAATAGTTTGACAAAATTACCGCAATCTGATGATAGGTATGACAGCGCATAAAATACGAACAAACAAACGTTATTTTTCCAATATTAAAAATAGTTGATAAGATATTTTGTATTCTATGTTCCACAATAAATGTACTTGATTTTGAGTTTGACGATACTTCTTTAGATGTGACAAACACACTAATGCACACATACGCGCATTATGAACAAGTAATTCGTCAAGAAGAGAATGAAACTAAATTAATCGTTTACTATATTAATACCCAATCAGGGTCACTGGAAGTGACGAGCTGGGCGCGACACGTATCAACAATTTGGTTTTGATCGCCGACAAACACGCGATACTAACATCACTCTATTGTGGCTTAGCCTTAATAATAATCATTCGTAATTGAAGGTTGAAAATGGGCGGTACGATTATCACTCAGTAGTCAGGATGCTTGTAACATAATAAAATAAAATAAATATATAATAACTCTCACTGCTAGGCACTTCTTTCATTTCTAAACCGATATTTGGGGCAGGAAAAAAACTCGACTGCCTACATGCGTGCTGGCGAACTACAGATCATGTCCTCGAAACGTTTATATTTTCTCAGACCTCGTAATGTTTTTTTCTACTTCGTCAAATCGGAACTTACAAAATATAAGTTTATTATTAATTATTTATTTTATTAGTTTCGGTGGGGATCGAACACGGTTTAGGCAAGATTTTATTAAAAAAAAATTAAACTCAATTGCACATTGTTAAAAAAAAACGCCTAACAATGAATATTAACCGTGAAATGTGAAAGCGTTACAAGATACTATTGCCATAGCAACGCTAGGGGCGTCTTTCAGTCGTCTACTTTGTGCACAACAGACGTAGGGCGAAAAAAATGAAATCAACGATACGAAAGAAATTTACGTGGGACTCGGGGACGGCTCACCGCATGGTTTTCTTTTAACATTTCTATGAAATTTAAAAACATTATTATTCATAAAATTTATCAATATTTGGGTTTGAAATTATTAATAGGTAAGTCTTTTTATTGCTTCTTTTTTATCAGCCTATAAAAGTCCGCATCTGGACATGCACCTTTAACGTAGTATAAAAGATCTTTTTACAGGACAAGGGTGACAAACAAGCACACAGTCCATTTAATGGTAAGTAGTTGCTGAGGCCCACAGTCATCTACATCTATCCTCGATTGCGAATCAACGAAGGATGCGTTGTCACCCGTGAGGACTAAGACTGCACTTACCACACGAAACACACAAGCGTTAAGCTGCTATTTACGCTGGTTTTTTGTAAGAGAGTGGTCGTTCCTCGGTCGTGTCGACCCATTCGCGCTACAACTATACCACTAACATAGCTGCAGCATGGCTCTACCACGTAAAGATATGCCTTGATAGTAGTGCTTGGCAGCTGGATTGACGAACGCAGTGCCAGATGTCTCGCACCTTTGACGCTGCTTCCCGCCAGCCTGAGTATTTTACTTCTGGGGGAAACGAGATGATCATAACGTCATCTATCGGAAGTTATAACACTGTTCTGGCATTTTCTGGCATTACGACACCTCAAACACATCTACTATACCGTTCACAAACAAACATTTTCAATCTGACAGATGACTTAATTTGTAGATATAGAAACTTGCGTCAATTAGTTTAGTGGATGTGATATCCTGAGCAATTTAGAACTCGAGTACAATGTAGAATGAAATTAGAAGGGAAAAAAGAGATGAAATTCTATTTGACGAAATAGATTGAAAAACATTCGAGTACAGCAGCTGTTAAATTTAAACCTTGTCAAAAGTGCAAAACTATTATTTTGAACCAGTTCTAGCTACATTTACGTCAATGTTTAAGAAAAAGGATATTGCGTGCAGTTCCTGAAAAATGTAGGTCGTAAACTGACGTAACAAACGTTATTATTGCATAAAGCTGCTCAAGGTCGCCTTATTATTTGATAGTTACTTTCTTTTGAATCATTTATTTATTTATTTAGTTCGCCAACAAATACTACACTCATATTTATGCTAATGTCTAAAACACTAATAAAGACAAAGTGCAAATATAACTATAGGTAAACACTGCATGCTTAGTGCTCACAGCATTATTTACAAACTTAAAATTATTGGATATACAAAAATATATTATATATAACTAAAAAATAAAAGCAATAATATGAGAATACTACAAAGAAATATTAACAAATTGATAAATTTTGTGCCGGAAAAAATTAAAAGAGTCATTGTGAATATCTATTACTATATTCTACACATAGACTTAGGATAGGTATATTCTAAGTCTTAAGGTTTTAAGCATTTAGGAATTGAGAAATTAAATCCTAGTACTGTTCTACGAAGGGGCGGCGAAAGAGAAATAATGATTTTTCGTGGATATCTAGTTGAGACTACAAAGTATAAATATAGGGCACTCTTAAGTTTTTTTCTGAATATTTTATGTAAAAGTTGCAAATCCAGAATTTCACGACATTACGACAGTGAAACTATTTTAATTGTTAACTTAATAAAACATTTAATTTGTCAACTTAAGAAGCATTTTTATACTCCCATGTGTTGAAAAAGCCAGATGGTTTAAAAACTCTTTTTTTTCGATGCGCTCAAGGTGAATGTTACGGGTAGAATAATGTTGAAGACTCCATTGCCTGTCTCGTTTGTATAGTGGTCGTAAACGCGACTGCTGAGCTGAGAACCGAGATCCCGAGTTCGAATCCCGGGTCAGGCCAAAAAAATCAGTTACTAACTTTTTCTGTAAGAAATTTCGTAGTATAAGCCCGGGGCCAGGAAGCTGGGGGTTTTTCGCCCCCGTGCTTCGGGCAGCACGTAAAGCCGTTGTTCCTGCGCCAGATCGCTCTCCGGTCGTGTCGGTTTGACGTCCCAACGGACTATGAGAGTATTTTTATAATGTTATAAAAATCTACGCAGCAGTATAAATTATTCAATAGAAAAGAAAATGCTCAAGAAATTCCAATGTAAAGCAAAATAGCTTCCAATATTGTGTGACCTAGAATCGTCGGTTCGTCGTGGAAAGTTCCGCGATTTAGTTTCCCGTCGCGTGGCGAGGGAGGGTCGCGGCGTAGCGCATGCGTGAGGCGCGCACTTGTTGCGTCCACGTGGCGAGGTGGCAGCTGGGGTATGAGAACAACGTTACGACGGTCATGTCACCGTACAGCTGTAGACGCAATAAAAATTTAACTAAGGTAAAATATATGATTATGACACTGGTTTTGTGACGGTTACTTCTCAAAAACAGTGTCAAACTGTTAAGTTTGGAGATTATAAAATTGCACAAGTATTAGCTACCTATGTCGATACGATCTTGAATATGTCGATACGATCTTGTACCTCGTTACTAACAGATAATTATTTGGCGAAAAATAATATTCCCATCGCTGTCTTAAACGGCGCAATATAAAGTACGGAAAGACGTTTCAGTTAGGAGTTTTATTTTTATTTAAAACAACTATTCAAGGTCGCATTATTTCTTATATTTACGCGAATACACATTAAACTAAACTAATTTTATCGCGTTTAATTATAGTCGTTTTAAAAAAGTTACGCGATAAAATATGTAAAATTAATTTTATTTAATATAAGCACCTATTATTTAAATCAACTAAAGAGAATACAGTATTATTTTTTGTATAAGAATATAATTGAGTAAATCAGTAAAAAAGGTAAATTTTAAATGACATTTTCTGGTAGAGTCATTTTACGTTAATTATAATATTTCTTGTAACAGGTATTTTATAATAAATAAATAAATATAAGATGTTCGACAAAATTAGACGTAACACATCTGAACTGCGGAAAAATTTTCAAAAGGTTCGAAGCAATTTTCCTTGTTTATTTGTATTATGTCATATCTAAATTAAAGTTAACATTTCGGTAACTTTTGACTAAGCAGGTTAAGTAACATATTCCATAATACGATTTAGACAAAACTATGTTAAGATAAATAGAATATATTTATACTATTAACGTATTAAATCAAAAGCGATTGTTAAAGAGTCTTTAAACAATTTTATTGGATAGAGATAACGTACACTTATTAACGATTTATTTATTTCACTGAAGCAAAACTTGAATCGCGTGGCTGCTTTGACGTTGCTATCACCGCAAAGTCGCCGCCGTCACCGATCACTTCTCATTGCATCGTAGAGTTCAGTGACCTTATGTACAGGGCTACCAATTTTTTACACAGCGACATACAACTTATAATGAAGAAAAATAAATAAATTATAAGTAATAATTTTTATTTTTTAAATTGAAGAAATTAATGCGTAATTGCAGTTTCATTAGTAGGTACTTTTCGATCGAGTCCAAAGTATGAAACTATTTTATTATTATTTGGATATTATCTATAGTTTTACAAGTAAGTAACGATCTAACGACGGTACTATCAAACAAAGATGAAAATGGAGGTTAAAAATATTAAACATTAATGAAATTTTAGTTTATTCGACAATAGTTGTTAGAATCCTCCGTGGCGCAGTGACTTAGCAATGAGTTACAACGCTGGGGGCCGCGGGTTCGAATCCCGCACGGAACAAGTATTTGTATGGCCTACAAATAATTGTTCCGGGTCTGGATGTTTGTCCTTGTGCAATTTATGTTTGCAAACTGCCTCTACGATACAAGAGAAAATTCTAGTGTGGAGGTAACGTTTTCAAAGAAAAAAAAAAGAAAAAAGAAAAAGAAACCTATTTTAAATATTACAGTAATTAAAAATTTGTACAACCGATTTCAATATAAAATATTAAGAATAACTCAAAAACTATCGGTCAGACCTTGATCAAATTTATATAAGAACACATGAAAAGCACCAGCTTTCATATAAAAAAAGAATCATCGAAATAGGTTCACCCAGAAAAAAGTTATGAGGTAACACACATAAAAACACATATAGTCGAATTGAGTACCTCCTCCTTTTTGAAGTCGGTAGAAAAATAGAAATAACAGTACAATTTAATATGCACTATTTGGTACATTAAGATCAGTATAGACTATACGCTATTATATACGAGTATAATGTAGCAATTATTATATATAGCAGAATAGTATAGCGTAGTCCGTTCTGAGTTTTATATGTGCAAACGATAAAATGAACTCTTGATAAACGCATCTCCGCCCTACTCCTCACCATCTGAGTAACGGTGAACGAACCACGCTAAATAGATCGTAAACCGGTCGTAAGTGTTACATCGCAAGGGTATCGTGACATCGCAGGGTTAAGTGGAGGTTAAGGCAATCAATCTTAGTGATGCGTTCGAAAATTTAACACTTTACACATGGTTTAGAGTTCTACAATTAGATAAATCTGTCGTATACGCCAATATACTTGACGACTGCTTGGCTTAGCGTTCGGAATCCGAATCGTAACAAGAGCCGACATTGGTGGAAAACACATTGGAGTGTCTGACATGTCTCGTTTGATATCGTGGAAACCCTCATGGATATTTTCAATGCCGGACTCCTACTGGTTGAAAACCACGCGGTGTTTATATTCGTCCTTAATAGATGCTACGGGAACGATTACACACACTACTGTCCTTCTCATCGTGGAAGTAGCACGCACTCTTGTCCTTCACCTAGGTGATATAAGTACCTTCCGTCATTATTCGAAAGTACCGAGTTGGTGTGGTTGAAATCGATCAGTATATGGAATGAATTAAACGTTGTATTATAGCATGAAAACTGAAAGAAGTAGCACATACTCTTGTCCTTCACCTAGGTGATATAAGTAGTTTCCATCATTATTCGAAAGTACCCAGTTGGTGTGGTTGAAATCGGTCAGTATATGGAATGAATTAAACGTTGTACATAGCATGAAAACTGACACTAAACTCGGTCTTAGAGGAATGCTCCATTATATAGAAAGGTAAATGAAAACGTCTAATTATTTAGTCACAAGGTCTTTATCGTTTTATTATTTAATTTATGTAGATGTTCACTGCTGGCTAAGTCTGTGCAAGGTTGTTCGGTACGAAGTCAAGGCGCAAGATGAACGAGCGATACTATTAAATGCCATAGTTTATGTTAATGCTCTTGCACAGGGTTCATGGACGAATGTTTGTGTGGGTTCGCTACACTGTTTCCAAAATAAGAAAACAAAAATTAAATGGAATACAGGATACAGGTAAATTAGATTTCGAAATCAAAAATGTTAAGAAAAAAGAAACAAATCCTATGGTCAACATTTTCAAAACGCGTATTGATAACTTCAATTTGTCAAAACTTCACTTCAGGGTTAAAAATCCTTTTGTTCCGTTGTTAGACTTTTGTTTGACTCAGGGAATTTTAAATGAGAATGATGAGAGCATTTTCAATGTGATGATCATGATGATTTCGTTTATAACAAATCGTCGGAACACCTTCAGGGTGTTTGTGAGTTATCTAACAGCCGTCAGAGTAGCGTTTTTTTTATAGAATAGCGTGACGAACGAGCACACAGTCCACATGACCGTAAGTTGATGCTGTGGCCCATAGACATTCACATTTATTCTCAATTAAGAATCAAAATGCAGATACGTTGTCAAAAAGGGGTATAGCGACCCTTTCTCTGACTGCTTAAGTCGTGTCGGTAGTTGTTATAAGCGGTGAGAACCGTCCAGGCACACGGGTGTACGGTGTGTACGCGTTGTGAGCGGGTCCGTGTCGTCCCAGTATGTGTGTACAGCACGTTCCATCCGTAGTCATAATTGTATTTGTGACATTAGGAGAATGTGTAGTGTTGTAGTCTTACAAGCCTAAGACGTTTGGGTCGCTGGAATCGAGTTGAACCGGGAGTTTGGTAAGTACGAGAAGAAACGTAGTTGGTTGCGTTTGCCACAAGTGGGTCACGGCAGTTATTGAATTTTAGTGTTTCGAAGTAGCGTTAAGTTTATTACGCGTGGTAGAGCCATGCTGCAGCTATATTATGGTTGTAGCACGAATGGGTCGGCTCGAACGGGGAAGGACCACGCTCTCACAGAAAACCTGCGTAAAATAGCAGCTTAACGCTGCTGTGTTTCGTATGGTGAGTGTAGAGAACCGGAGACCCTTTTTACTGGCAAAGAGGCATTCCATCTTAGTCCTCACGGGTGACAACGCATCTGCATCTTGAGTCTTTATTGAGGATAGATGTAGATGTCTATGGGTCACAGTAACCACTTACCATCAGGTGGACTGTGTTCTCGTTTGTCACCCGATCCTATAAAAAAAAAAGTACAGCCTAACGACAAAACTTCTTATTAGCATTATGACAGCGTTACTCACGAAATAATTAAGTATGCGTTATTGTGGAGAAACTCAATTTCAATTATAGATGGCGCCGTCGACTGCTTCTAATATGCAATAAGGCGAGTATAGAAAATTTTACAATTACTAACATAGCTAAGCCGATCATATACTATTAAAGTGTCCATAAACATCTCCTTCGGAAAAAGACTAAAAATCCAGTTGACTAACTTCCGATGGTGTGTGCAATAACCATGTAGTACATTCATCCAATGTCAAATGTCCAGACTGACCACGGAAATCAGCTTCAAGGGTGTCATCCGTTTGCAACGCTAGGTACAAATGTTCCAGGTCCTTGGACATGCTCATTAGTTGACTCTTTAAGGGTTCCATACACTTACCTCAAGGTAAGTGGATGCTATGGGCCATTCATGTGGCTGTGGACATCTACATATATTCTAGATTAAGAATCAAAATGCAGATGCTTTGTCACCCTTGAGCACTAAGATGGAACGCCTCGTTTCCAATAAAAAGTATAAATAATTTCGCAATCTTCAATACGTACCCAAACAGACAAAACCGTTGCACAATTCGTGATATTGTGCAAATAAATAGATCGTTTAGGGCCCGTCTTACAAAAAAAACTAAAGTTTCACTGTCCTCTTGTCGACATTTACTCTGCAGTGGACTTAGCATATTGTCGTGGCAGCAAAACTACTACGATATCATATCTGCTTGACCCTGCACTAGTCAGCCAATCATACATTTATTCATTACAGCCTACCATAGTCTGCAGCTGGGCATATGCCTCCCCCATAGATTGTCGCATAGGGATGTTTACCATAAATGAACACACAGGGTTGGCAACCGCAGTTTTATTGTTATTTTGAGTTGTGATCAGAAAAATACTGATGTCTATCTTCTGTTTTAATTTCCTCTATCGCCTCTTAACACACACACACGGGATAACAAAGGGCAATTGATTCTTTCACGCTGCCACGATACCTACGAGTTCATTTTGGCATGATATAATATTAATAAATATTAGTAATTGAAATTTTTGTGCCGGAGACAAATCCGTTGTGAAAAACATATCCTGGTGTCGAGGTAAAATGACAGATTTTACGACGTAAAAATGTATATTAGTATAATTTTTTAACGTGGTAGAGCCATGCTGCAGCTATATTAGTAGTATAGTTGTAGCACGAATGGGTCAGCTCGACCGGGGAAGGACCACGCTCTCACAGAATACCGGCGTAAAATTGCAGCTTAACACTGCTGTGTTTCGTATGGTGAGTGAGAACCGGAGACCCTTTTTACTGGAAAAGAGGCATTTCATCTTAGTCCTCACGGGTGACAACGCATCTACATTTTGATTCGCAAACGAGGATAGATGTAGATGTCTATGGGCCACAGCAACCACAACGGTATTGTTTGTTGTGTGTTTTCGGCTTCATAATTTATCGCAAGTTAATTGAAAATTTAATATCTTTTTAATTTATTTTGAAAATAATCAAATATTTTAATTTATTAATTTAAAAAAATACACGTACATATATTGTATTATTTTAAGAGTATATTAAATTGTTTATGTCGAGTCGACTATGTTAGGTTCTTGATTGGTCCATACGAACGGTAAGACAGCGATGCAATAAAAGCTCTACAAAATGAGCTGATATAATAATGTCTTCCAGACCAAATTTCAGTCACGGTGCGGCGTCCAGACTCAACGGAGACTAGCCATCGGTGCAGGACAGGATTGTAATGGCCAAGTCGTCGCTAACGCCGCAAAGGGGCGAGCCTCAATTTTTCAAAAAAATACAGAAAAGCAAGAAAACGTATATTATTTCCCGATTACTAGCTTTTTCTCGTCAAAAAATTAATATTATTTGTAGTTTCCCATTAAGTTTAATATAATTAATTTTCTGATGAGAACAAAACTAGTAATATGGGAATAATAAATGTTTTCTTACTCTCCAATAATTTTTTGAAAAATTGAGGTTCGCACAGGTGCGCTCTCTAATCGCTCACTCTCATAGTCCGATGGGATGGTAAACCGACACGACCGGGCAGATATTAGGCGCAGGAACAACGGCTTTACGTGCTATCCGAGGCACGGGGGTGCTGCCGCTTACTTCATAACTCCGGGCAGCTACTGAGAATTTCTTGACGAAAAAACTTAATAACTGATTTTTTTAGCCCGACCTGGGATTCTAACCCGGGAACACAACAACTACTAGAACAACGCGCAGTTAAGTCGATATAGAAGGCATATCAACAATATAAACTTTTTTCTTTTTTCTTTAATGCTCGATATGGCGCATGCCTTTAGAAGAAGAGCGTTTCTCGCGACACCATTCGTCGTGCATTCGATATTTATCAAATTTTTGGTAATAAATACTTAGTAGTAATAAATGGGTGAAGAACCGTGGTAGTTTAGGAACTAATAGTTCCTACACATTACACGAGCAGTCCAATCTACGAACAAATAAAATTGTGATTAAACATGTATGACATCTGATCTGGGAAAAAATATTTCGAAGACATGTGAAGTCTGCCAATGCACTGGAGTAGCGAGGCAGGCTAATCGTTCCATAATGTTTATGCTCAGCAGTGAGGCGTAAATACGCTGTAACGTTACATGTATCCAACGTATTTAGACTTTCTGTTCAGGAGAATTAGTGACAGGAAGAAAGTCTTTCGAAGACTTAAGCATTACTTAAGAGAAATGTAAAATGACCGCTGTTGTAAATTATGGAGAAGCGATTAAACAGGTTGATGAACGTGATAGAAAGTAGCGGTCATCGTGCAAGTTAGGTGAAAACGATTAAAGATATAAAACCATTGAGTTATATGTACTACGTACTAGAGAAGCCATTCTGAACATTGACTATGTTCAACTGAACTGTAGTGCAATCCGTACAAACTAAATATTGCGTAAATTGAAGATTTGTGAATTCCATAAAATAATTATTATTACATATTATTTATAAATATGTTTATTTAGATTAAAATAAGATATTTTATATTAAATTCTTATATTTATTTTATATTAATATCTTATTTTATTTCAAATTAAAGTAGGACACAATTTTTGTTTGGTATGGCTTCTCTAGTACGCAGTACATATAACTCAATGTATTAAAACTCCTTGCGAGTTTCAATGTATTGCAAAAAAAATAGATCTTATACTGAGAGTATAAAAAGGTTTATGAACTCATTTGTATTATGCGTTCTTGTAACTTTCTAAAATATAAAAATTAATATTAGTTTATATCGTATTTTATGCGTTGCCATACCGTTCATCAGATTGCAGTAAAACTTTGTCAACTTATTGCTTGCACTTGCGCGAATGTTATAGGAATAGTAAAATAACTTACAGTAGGTGGCGCGCGTTTCGCGTATATTTTTTTTATTGGATAGGGTGACAAACGAGCACACAGTCCACCTGATGGTAAGTGGTTGCTGTGGCCCATAGACATCTACATTTATCATCGTTTGCGAATCAAAATGCAGATGCATTGTCACCCGTGAGGACTAAGATGGAATGCCTCTTTTCCAGTAAAAAGGGTCTCGGGTTCCCTACACTCACCGTACGAAACACAGCAGCATTAAGTTGCTATTTTACGCTGGTATTCTGTGAGAGCGTGGTCCTTTCCCGGTCGAGCCGACCCATTCGTGCTACAACTATACTACTAATATAGCTGCAGCTTGGCTCTACCACGTAAAAATATATGAGGCAAGATTTTGATACATGATACAAGATTTTTTACTGCATTAGTGATATCACACAAAAAAACTATATAGGTACTAATAAATTACCTCAACATGTAACGCAAGGTAAAGGCCTAAATTACATGTAATGTAATAATATTTTTTTGCCACCAAGCAGCAGTGCCTACATTGTTGTGTCCCGTTCTAAAGTATATAATATCTTCGTAATAGAGAGCCAGCACAATATACAGGCTATGTGGCATTCCATCTTAGTCTTCAGAGGTGACTTTTGTTTGGCCTTGAGTGTAAATAGTCATGTTCCTTTTTCACTTAAAATTTTATAAAAAAAATATATATTTCAAATAATATCTTAATGTTGGATACGCTTCCAATTAGGTCACTTCTCGTACGGTGTTGCGGTTTTCCTGTCATTTTGTACATTGTTAGCGGATTCGTGTCCAATATATTAAATATACGTGATGGCAGATAATTCATTCCACGTGTAACAAATTAATGCCAGTTAATCGCGTCATTATACAACTAAGAAGCGATTAAAATTAAAACGTTTCCTCGATATTGTTCTTTCGATCGATACAGATGAAGACATTTTTATATTTCTTAAAAATATAGCTGTGTAAGAAATATAGGTTTGTAGTAAATATTACGTAATGTACGAGCAACCGAACACGATGCACGCAGAAATTAATGAAATTAATTGTATAATAGCTGATTTACCACTATCGGCGGGGAAGAATGCCGCCGTCAAGAAATCTGCAATTATAAAAAATTTAAAAACAAAAATGGAAGACAAATGAAGTCCGCAAACACGTCCTGCGACTCTTCTCTGGAACAAACACCTCTCAAAAATGAGAGGTAGCTTGTGCTCAGTGGGAAGAATACAGGAATTGAACAGGGCTGAATATATCGTAATAAAAGAGCTAGCGTTTCCTGATGATACCTGGCTAGCCTACGTGGTCACTTCCCTATATAATCCCGTGGGTGTCGGAAGAGACGATACAAGGTAACAAAACAGGAGATCGATAGCAGCATCTACCTGGTAACAACTTAATACAATATAAATCTGCGGTGGCTAAGTTGCCAGGCCTGACAACTATAGCTAAATTATCTATAATATAAAAATGAATCGCTGAATGTGTTGCTAAGCGCAAATCTCGAGAGCAGTTGAACCGATTTTGCTAATTCTTTTTTTATAATATTTCTTGAAGTACGGAGATGGTTCTTACGGAGAGAAAAATTTAAAAAATTGCCTGAAAAAATCTAAAAAAACACTTTTCTATATTTCCATACAAAATTTTTGTAATAATACTTAAAAGTCAACTTGAACTTTAATACCCTAGCATAAAGTTTAAGTGTTAGTGGAGGGGTTCCGGGTACTAATGTCAATATTTGTCAATTAGAATAAGTAAAAATAAAATAAAATATAATAAGTAGGTATCATAATAAGAAATCAGAAATCGTAATTTTCATTGTGATTTTTAGTGACTACTAAAAGAATTTTAGGTGTTTTATAATTTTTATTTTTTGACATAATGTAATTGTTGACATATAAACTTTCTTTTTTTTAATCTTACTAGCTGACCCGGTGTCCTGAATAGCAGAATAAGTATTAAAAAAAAAGAAAAAATTAAAGAATCGAGTGTTAGGCAGTACGAAGTTCGCCGGGTCAGCTAGTTTCTTTATATACTTTTTGCGAATACTACACATTAAATGAAAATAATTTTACAGATTTTATCGCGATTTTAACTTTTTAATCCCCGATGTTTCGGGTGCTTTACAAAAGAATTAATATTCAAAAGCTCATGGTACCCGGGTTAGCTACGACATCTGGACGTCAAACACCTCACCGAGACCATAGGTGCTGTAAAGCACCCGATACGGCGGGAATTAAAAAGTATAAATTAAACGCGATAAAATGTTGTAATATTATTGCATTTCGATCTACGAGTATCATGATAATTATTAGTAACTTTTAACATTCGCATATTTTCGCGTAGTTTATTAGGTATTGAATAAAAAAAAAACACAGGTCACTAACACTAAAACTTGTTAGCAGCAAGATGTTATATTACTGTGAGTCCAGGTGCAAAGTACACAATTGGACCAACGTAATAAAAGTATAACACAGGTCAAGTTTTTATATGCAGCCTATAACATGTAAGAACTGTTATCAGTACATTGCTTATCTTGCAAATACATAAAGCTGTATACATAATATATTAAGATGTCGGCACATGTAGGTAAGTCATACAATAAGACTGTTATTAAATACGCTCGATATTTATAACGTGGTATTGAAATATGGAGTGCAGGAAAAAAACAAGCAATATAAACAAAATTAAAATAAAACCAATACGATTGGCAATCTATCATTTAAATGCCGTGGAAACAAACTTTTTAGTTTGTTTCCACGGCATTTAAATAATAGAAATCAGTAGATATATACAGATAGAAAAAGAAACTGAAATGAGAATTTTAAATTTTTTGGTTTTTGGCCATTTTGAAATCATAAGTGTAATGAGAAGTTTTTCCCCTATTATTATATAATTTTTTAAAGAAATCTACATTTAATATATATATATATATATATATATATAGGCTCCAGTCTGTGCCAGAGATCTGTCTGCCAGAAAGAGCCAACTGTTAAAGCTGAAGACCGAATGTAGCAGCATCGTTTCCGGGACACCTGAGATTTTGACTGAATAGATTGAGAGGTTGAGAGGTTGAGAGGAGAGATTGAGAGGCACGTCATCGTTGGAGCCACACGCAAGTGTGAGTAACGATCCAAAAGCGAGTCTTATCTGACTTGACGACTTTCAGCCACCCGAACAAGCCGGTTTCCGAATAAAGTTTTAGTATCATACACACCCTTCGGCAAATTGTACAGAAGACGAAGGAGTATAATCTGCCACTTTGCCTTGCACTATGAGAAAGTCTTTGATTCCTTCGAAATTTGGGCGGTGCTGCAGTCCCTTCAGCGGTGCCAAGTTGACTGTCGGTATAACAAAGTGCTGAAGTGTTTGTACAGTAGGGCTACGATGGCTATCCGAGTACAGAATCAGAGTACGAAACCTATCCAACTGCAGAGAGGTGTAAAACAGGGTGACGTTATATCCCCGAAACTCTTCACCGCTGTATTGGATGACGTTTTCAAGCTACTGGACTGGAAAGGATACGGTATTAACATCAATAGCGAGTACATCACTCACCTTCGATTTGCCGACGATATAGTCCTTATGGCAGAATCACTGGAGGACCTAAGCACTATGCTCAATGACCTCAATAGTGTCTCCCAACGGATAGGTCTTAAGATGATCAAGGACAAAACAAAAATCATGTTTAACGTCCATGTCACACCTATACCGGTAGTTGTTGGGTGCACTGAGGTCGAAGTTGTTGACGAGTATGTTTAACTGGGGCAAATAGTGTGAATAGCTAAGTCCAACTTCGACCGAGAGGTCAATCGACGGATTCAACTTGGCTGGGCAGCGTTCGGGAAACTACGACACATCTTCTCGTTAGACATACCTCAAAACCTGAAAACGAAATTGTACAACCAGTGCGTGTTGCCAGTGATGACTTACGGATCTGAGACGTGCTCCTTCACTGCGGGCCGTATGAGGAAGCTCAAGGTCGCTCAGCGAGCTATGCAGAGGGCTATGCTTGGGGTTTCTCTGCGTGATAAACTTAGAAATGAGGATATCCGCAGTAGAACCAGAGTAACTGTCATAGCTCAACGTAT
Organism: Parnassius mnemosyne; assembly: GCA_963668995.1. Taxonomy (NCBI): domain Eukaryota; kingdom Metazoa; phylum Arthropoda; class Insecta; order Lepidoptera; family Papilionidae; genus Parnassius; species Parnassius mnemosyne. The sequence continues at coordinate 47,674,600 of CAVLGL010000104.1, read as the reverse complement.
TAGTAAGCTGAAGTGACAGTGGGCCGGCCATATAGCTCGAAGAACCGACAACCGATGGGGAAGAAAGGTTCTCAAGTGGCAGCCTCGTACCGGTAGGCGAAGTGTAGGACGACCCCCCACTAGATGGAGTGACGACCTGGTAAGACATGCAGGAAGTCGATGGATGCAGGTGGCTCGGGACCGTTCTTTGTGGCATTCCTTGGGGGAGGCTTATGTTTAGCAGTGGACTTATGAAAGGCTGTAATGATGATGATGATGATGATGACATTTGATATATTATGCTGATATCTTATATTTGCGCGAACACTACACATTGAATAAAATATTTTTAAACGGATTTTCGCGTTTAATTTACTTACTTCTCCCGTCGTTTCGCACGCTTTGCAGCACCAATAGTCATGGGAGGGGGACGGGGAGGGGGCTGAGGTGATTGACATCGAGATGTCAAAGTTAACCCGGAATACCTTCAGCTTTTCAATTATTACTTTTGGTATTATCTACGTAGAATGAGCCCATTGTGTCTTGAGGTTTTGCAGTGGTATGCTTGGGTTTAGTTTTAATTTTATTAATTAGAGGATCCAGCCTCCTTCTCTATTGCAATTAGGATGATTTTTAATTTCAATAGCCTCACGTATCATCCTTGGTAGGAATCGATGTTCTTTCGCGAGGATTTGTGGTCTACCTAATCTTATGTAATGGCCGGGGTCATCTAGAGTGGGAGCACTAACTCCCCGGAACGTTGGTGTTTCACGTCAGCTAAATATTCTTTTCCGCGGGTTTTTAGTTTTTTTTTTAATATACTAACCATTTCTAGCCACACGAAACGTCGGGAATTAAAAATAAGTAAATTAAACGCGATAAAATCCGTACAGATAATTTTATTCAAAGATTGTTCAATGAATTATAAACACTACCTATAATCAAGTTAGCGTCCATTTTGCTATGTACCATTTGCTAGGCTCTTCGCTACGGTACCGCTCAATTAGTTCGAAGGCGGTTTTGTCGATGATACCTGTTGATATGTCATAAACGATTTGTAAGCAGATTTCTTTATTTTTTTAAAGCATTTGTACAATTTATTTGTTACGCGACCCACCCAGACATTGGTAGCTTATAATTGTCAAATTAAATAATTATTAAAAAAGTATAGGCCAATATTATACAATTATTATCATTAGATATGCTTTGTAAAAAAATAGTAAAATAGATTCAAAAATCTCAAATATTTTGCTATTTGAAAAAAGTACAGTCAAACTGATAACCTAATTCTTCAAAGGTTTGTTTAAATATTGAAGGCGATCGAAATCGAATAGTTAAACAAAACTTTAAATTAATTATTGAAATAATCGAGAATTTACTACGATTTATATCAGTTGCCGTCAATAAGTACTCTGCCGGGGACACGCGGCGCCTCCCAAGGCCGGCCGCCTTTCGACTTGCGACTAAATTAACATAATATAACAAATTATATAGGTAACATATATAGGTAAGTAACTGCGCATGTAATACATTTGTAAGGTCGGAATGCGAGTCGTAGTTTTCCTTTTTCGAGTTACTAAAGATCTGTCTCAGTTATCTAGATACACGGCAATAAGTCAGCCAAGTTCGAAAAAGAAAAGGGCGATGAATCGGTAACGGCAGTGTGTATGCTTACACGAACCGTTTCGATCCTCTTTCGAACCCCACATAACTGCTAACTATTAGATCTACACTGGTAATTTTGCATAGGTAGCCAAATAAGGACCCCTTGAATCACTTTCCCGAATAAACCTATTACAGTTATGAATTAATTAAGGAATGAAAATCGCTACTTTTATCACTCACCGAGTCACACGTCAAAAACCTAGGCCACTCACTTCTAGGTTATTTATAAACATAAAATTTGGCTTCTTAACTAATAAGCTACTTTAGATTTAGGCATAAGTAAATATAGGAAAATATCTAAAAACTACAAATTATCGATTATTCGGTGTCGAATTTTAATACTTACAGCTAAAATTAAAAATGAAAAACGTTAAGCGTAAGCGCAAGGAAAAACAAGGAATAAAAGGATGAGTTTGAAAAAATAATAATATCCCACCTTAAACATAGTTAATGGGAAAAGGAGCCAAGTTCGCTACTTAAGATGTTATGGGCTTAGTCGATTATTGATCTCTTTTATCTTGGTCTCATTCATATAATGTTTTTGGTGAGATTTAAAACTTTAATAGTCTACGATTGTAACATATATAGAATGTATAAAATCATATATTAAATCTTCACATAATAACAAAAAAAAAAATTAAAAAGTTACAACAAACCGAAAATAAAAGATAAAAATGTAAATTTGAACGCTCTACGTGATTCTAGCTACATTAATACTTTTAGCATAATCAGAGGTCGCGGACAAACTGACCATACACAAAGTTGCTTGACCTTGCCCATCTACATTGAGGCTGAGCGTGACGAATCGCGTCAAAATAAAATTAGCGACGTCGCTGAATAGCGTAATAGTCGCTAGTTTTACAAATGTGTATTATTTTTGCCGGTTAGAATTATATTTTTTTTTATATGATAAGGGTGACAAATGAGCACACAGTCCACCTGATGGTAAGTGGTTGCTGCGGCCCATAAACATCTACATCTATCCTCTATTACAAATCAAAATGCAGATGCGTTGTCACCCGATATATGAAAGTTTAGTTTGAGTTTCAATAAAATATAATATTTATAATTAACAGTGGTATGGTCTACGTCCAGCAGTCTGCCGCAGGCTGATGATGATGATGATATACGTATGTGAACAAATCCTACCCATAACGGGATTGGCTTAACATATCCAGCTGTGGGCTTTTAGAGGGTGATGAAGAAGAAGATATGCAAACACATTAAATGTTTGTATTTATATGTAAAAGACTAATGAGGTTCATAATTATACATAAACATTTTTAAATCGATGTATTTCTTTTTATCTTTGGGTTACTTAAAAAACAAAAAAAGAAAGTTTACAAAGAGCCACGCTGTAGCTATATGAATGCAGTACGACGAATGGGTCGGCTTGACCGGGGAAGAACCACGCTCGCACAGAATACCAGCGTAAAATAGCAGTATAATGTTATTGCGCTTTATAAAGCCAGTGTAGAGAACCGGTGACCCTTTTTACTGGTAACAAGGCATTCGAACGTAGTCCTCAGGGGTCACAATGATTCTGCTTTTTGATTCTTAATCGAGTATAAATGTCGGTAGAAAATATAGGTCACATAGGCCATAGCATCCACTTATCATCAGGTGGGCTATAAACTCGTTTGTCACCCTTATTCTATTTAAAAAAATTGTGCATAGACAATCAGACAATTACACAGACCCGTCACAATTGTCAGAAGGATTTTTTGAATGACACAATATCAAAACTTCATCGAACTTGTAACCAGCAATGCCAAAGTTCAAGGCTCGAGCACTGCGCTGAGCAGAGGCGGATATACGAGTAATTTAAAACTAAAAATTTTGTACAACAGACTTCAATATAAATTATTAAGAATAACTCAAAAACTATTGGTCAGACCTTGATCAAATTTTAAGGGACCACGTGAGAAGCACCATCATTCAAATAAAAAAGAATCATCGAAATATGTTCACCCAGAAAAAAGTTATGAGGTAACACACATAAAAAAATACATACGGTCGAATTGAGTATCGTCTCCTTTTTGAAGTCGGTGGAAAATGTCGACAGCGCCCTAGACTACCCCTCATAGGCGCCCCGCCGGCGGCCATATATTATTATAACTACTTGTTTTACAAATAAACTATATTATAATTTACAATATAGTTCAGTTGCAAAATAATAATGACACGTAACAGGTAGGCGTGAATGCAAAACCTGATTAGAGAGTGAGGGCGATGTAGGAGTAATGAAGTAGAGGGGGCGCGCTTTGGAAGCTCTACATCTCTATAGAAAGTATTTTATTTTTTTATTTTATGTAGGTATGTACGTAATTACTTATTCCTTTTCGTTTAAAAACTTCTTCGCGCGCGCCCCTTTGTAACATTGCGCCCCTGGTTACACGCATTACCATCAAGGAATCTTGGCATATCACTTGATAGGAAAAGCTGTAGGTACTGCATCGCCATAGGAATGGAATCCGACTAGGAGCGGCGATTAGTCAACCACATCAGTGCTCCTGTGGTAGCAGCGTAGACGAGTTTGGGCTCCACGGACTTTCATGTAAGAAAAGTGCTGTTAGGTTTTCACGGCACGGTTCTTTGAACGATGTTATCCGAAGGGCTCTTGTCTCTATAAATATTCCCTTGGTTTTTAGAGCCTTGTGGAATATTTACAGACGATGGCAGGAGACCCGACGGTATGACATTGATCCCTGGGAGAGAGGTACAGCCCAAGTGTGGGATACTTCTTGCGTAAACACTATGGCGGCCTCTCATCTCAGGGGATTAGAGCAGGGGCGGCATCAGTGGCAGCTGAACTGAGTAAGTGGCGCAAGTATGAGTGTCTCTGAGAGATGAATACCTATTGTTTGTGCCATTTGCTGTAGATACTATTGGTCCGTGGGGTCCACGTGCGGCGGAGTTCCTAAAGGAACTCTACCCGCGACTGTTTGCTACTGCTGGTGATAAGAGACAGTTATTTTCTCGCTCAAAGGGTAAGTATGTCCATTCAGCGAGGAAACCCAGTCAGCGTTTTTGGCACAATACCACGGGGAGTAGGGATTTATGATAATTAAGTTATTAGTTTGTCTATTATAGTTTTTTTTAATATTGTATATATTGATTAAAAATCAAATTAAAAAAAAACAAAAAGTAATATGAATTAAATCATCGACAGGCAGTGACTTTAGAACAGGAGACACCTCATATGTTTATTCATATTAAGGAATGGAAATATTTTTTTTTCTAGGAAATGCATTATTTTATAAGAATGCGTTAATAATAGGTGTATTGCACGCATGAGGATATCCGCAGTAGAACCAGAGTGACCGACATAGCCCAACGGATTAGTAAGCTGAAGTGGCAGTGGGCCGGCCATATAGCTCGAAGAACCGACAACCGCTGGGGAAGAAAGGTTCTCGAGTGGCAGCCTCGTACCGGTAGGCGAAGTGTAGGGCGTCCCCCCACGAGATGGAGTGACGACCTGGTAAGACATGCAGGAAGTCGATGGATGCAGGTGGCTCAGGACCGTGCTTTGTGGCATTCTTTGGGGGAGGCCTATGTTCAGCAGTGGACTTGTGAAGGGCTGTAATGAAAAAAAATGAATGATAAAGGAATGCACGTATAGTGAAGAAAAAATATTATAATCAGCGGCGCGCCTATTTCTGTGATTACATTAGTATATTTGAAGCTATATTACTAGTATAGTTGTAGTACGAATGGGTCGGCTCGATCGGGGAAGACTCACAGAATACCAGCATAAAATAGCAGCTTAACTTAACTTAACACTGCTGTGTTTCGTATGGTGAGCGTAGAGAACCGGAGACCCTTTTCTGCCGACTTTCAAAAAGGAGACGGTACTCAATTCGACGCGTATGTTTTTTTTTATGTGTGTTACCTCATAACTTTTTACTGGGTGAACCGATTTCGATGATTTTTTTTTATATGAAAGCTGATACTTCTCGTGTGGTCCCATATGAATTTGATCAAGTTAACACATATATAGTACATAAATGTGCCTCGCCTGCGTCTCGTCATACCAATACTCCTCTTCCTCCGTAACTTCACCTCGGCTGCGGCAGTAGGGGGACAGGACACCCCTCCCGCCGCAGTCCACATAGAACGGCTCGTTGAGTAAAAAAGAAAATGGCTTTAATCGTTTTACGAGTACATAGTTATAATTTTTATTAGGAAAGTTATTTAAAAACTGAATGCCGTTAGTATTAAAAATGTTCCAATAACATGTATGTAACAAACTTGCATTTTATTTTTAATGTTTTTAATGAATATAGTATTAGGTTACTCGTGTCGAAAGCTGTATTCCTTAAGATGACTGCACAGCAAAAGGATTTGAATCGAACGGTCCGAACATGGTATGTTTTTTTACGGTAGCATCTTGTGGATGCGACCCCACTGTTATTATAATACAGCAAGCCAATTAACAGTTATTCAACCCATCGGTTGCAAAACATTTATCAACAATAAGATATGATGCTAAAATACACGCTATATGTAAAATTTAAGTGCATGTAAACACGGCTTTAGACATCTTTATGAGACCACTGGTGAATAGCAGCTGTTGTTCTTTAACATTTTGCTTCGTGAACATTCTACAGGGTGGTATCAAGTTTTATACCGTATAGATTACACACATAGTGAAATTCACATAGAAACATCTTTCAATTTTGAAAGGGTAGCTAACAGACTGTTGTTGTGCTTTACGTTTTTGACAGACTGGTACAGTACATTATTGCTTGTTATTTTTTATTTATTGAAAAACTTTTTAGGCATTTTAAAGTACGAATTGTGTATAGAAAAACATCCAGAGCCAGTACAAATACTTGTACACCAAACAAACACTTGCTACGTGCAAAATTAGAACCCGCGGCCTCACAGCGCTGCAGATATTTGCTTAGTCACTGCGCTACGAGGCGTCAAATTTCCTTTAAAATAAGGTAACGTAATTATCTTACAATATTATTTATTACATTATCTTATTTGTGAAGGATATTGTAAAGTTTAAAACTACAATTACTTTATAAGTTTAAAAATTAAAATTTTAGCTTTTGAAATTTATATTAAATGTCACTATTTTATACGTGGTAGAGTCATGCTGCAGTTATATTATTAGTATGGTTGTAACACGAATGTACCGGCTCGACCGGGGAAGGACCACGCTCTTACGGAATATCAGCGTAAAATAGCATCTCAATGCTGCTGTATTTCGTATGATAAGTGTAGAGAACCGGAGACCCACAGAGGCATTCCATCAGGCTAACCTCTACGACTAACCTCACGGGTGACAACTGACAACGCATCTGCATTTTGATTCGTAGTTGAGGATAGATGTAGGTGTCTATGGGCCACGCTGCAACCACTTACCATCAGGTGGACTGTGCGCACGTTTGTCACCCTTATCTTATAAAAAAAAACTCACACACCACTCAAATGACCAACATTTTTTGTCTACAATTGGACATAAGCCATTTCAAAAATTAGCTGGTTGGCGTCAAAACCAGAAAAGATGTTCTATTAGTCAGTAAAACTTAGTGTGTTTTTATAAAGTAATGTACCTCTGAAAATATGCCGACACTAGAAAGGAAGTCTAATCAGCATTTGTTCGAAAAAAATAATTAAAGTTATACGTAAGCCGTCTACAGTTGTAATCCTATCACCTATATTATTAACATTTAACTTATTTATTGTCTTATTTCACGACACGCACTGTCGTATCGACAGCTGTTGCACGCCAAGTTCAAGAATGGCAAATAATTACTGCATGATAAAATTAACTTTGAACTAATACAATAAATGGGTGATGATTTGTGTTCTATGTATGCAGTGGTAGTGTAAGAATATCCACTACCCCAAAAAGTCCCGTGGGTGTCGTAAGAGGCTACAGAGGGAAGCTGAAACAGGAGATGGGCAGCAGCATTTTCCTAACAACAACGCAAAATATTAAAAGAAATTGTGCTTGCCAACCCGCCTATGTAGAAGTGGCAACTATGGCAAAATCCCTCCTATGAGGTGTACTGAAAGTAAGTATGCAATCAAATACGTGACTCTATATTATATAGGTAAAATGTATTCAAAAAATTCCTTTTCTACTTCTCTTTACTCATATTATTTGCAAAAGAAATACAAGAATATATAAGAAATTTATTTGCAAAATCATATAAAAAAAAAAAAGAAAAAAAAAAACACACAATACAAAATCATATAGGAAAAAAAGAAAAAAAATGACGCTAATTTTGGTAGGTTCTTTAAAAGAATTTTAATTTTCTCACCGGTCGATGGTAAGTCTGACTTTGATATGAACTTAAAAATTAAGGAGTAAAACTGACAGTCAACAGTCAACCTCCTAATAATTTCCATATTTGACACCTTAGTTAAGGGGATATGCCCATACGTTAAGCAGTCACATCCCAGAACGCAATAACAAAATAAGTCTAACGTTTAACCTAACGTAGCCTATCTGTGCTCTGAATATGTTTTTTTTTTTAATAAATTATAGGTGATAAACGAGCACACAGTCCACCTGATGGTAAGTGAAATCTGTGGCACAAGAAACACAGCAGCTTTAAGCTGCTATTTTTTAAGTTAGTTAAGTTTTACACTAGTATTCTGTGGGAGCGTGGTTCTTCTCTGGACGAGTAGCCCCACTGCAACATAATATAGCTGCGGCTCTATCACGTTTAAATAATGTAAGAAATAGAACACGAATAATGGCACGTAGGTAATAACATGCTATAAAAATATACATGAGTTACATAACCGATATACAGTGTTCTAAGACGCAATAGACGAGGATTGGACAGTGGTGGGGCGCGGCGGCGCTTACGTGGTATGACGCGCTGTGACGCTTGCAAAGCGCAACAAATACTCTGTTTGTAAACCGGCCAGCTCGTCGCCACGACGAAAACAGTCACGTTTGTTTTGATGTTCTTCGCAGAATCTAAACTGCGGGAAATCTTTGACATACGGCGTTACAGGTCGACGCAAAATTATCGGGCACGGGCACTCTTATGTCCAATGTTTTAGATGTAACCCATCTGTAATGTTTTATTACAAAATTATTATAAGTCATTAAAGATGCTCTACGATGCGATGCTCTCTGCAATGGCAGCTGCTTAGCAGTCAGATGATGATGCCTCGTTCAGAGGCGAAACAAATTATCGAATTCCTAGTGGAGTGGTGTTGGGATTAGTGATGGTAGTGCACGCAATTGAGGAAGGGCAGATGTTTTTGAAACAAGGTAACACACATCATTTGTTTTTATTATGCGGGCCTTAGCTAATTAATTTTTAACATCTTTAATAAAATGGATTTCTGCTAAGTAACGCCTCATTTTATTAATTACGAGCTGTCCCACGCGACTTCGCTCGCGTGGAATTTACTACGATTTCATGGGTTTTAATTTTTATCCGGAAAGATATATAATCCGGAATAAATAGACTATATAATGTAGAATTTTAAAAATTGTTCTTTTGTTATTAGTACCGTATATAATTTCATATGCATTTAGTAAAAAGCTGTTATTGTAACATTACAAAGCGACACTTCTATATTATATATATATATATATATATATATATATATATAATATAGAAGTGTTTAAACACAGTATGCAGTCAGTATGGACGCAATGTAAAAAAAAAGTGACAAACTATATGATTGCGATATAAAAATCAAATTGCGCCTATAGTTTAAAGCTAATAATTACTTAATGACTAAACATAAAGATAAATTAATTTGAACGATATTAATTTTAACATGATAAGATTAAAGTGGATTTTGCATATTATGACTCAGTAGAACATGGATGATGAGATAGAGATGTGTAATTTTTGAGTAGCATGAATATTGACAGATTCGATTCCAAGATTCATGGTTCTACTGAGTCATGTATAAAATGCACTTTATATGACTCTTAGTATGTTAAAATTAATATCGATCAAAGTAATTTTTCTTGATGTTTAGTCATTGCTTATTATTTTTAAACGATTAGCGCCATTCGATTTTTATATATCGTATAATTACATCTGTCACATTTTCTTACAATTGCGTTCGTACTGACTGTGTACAGTGATGCAACGCCATTAAATATTACATGGAAAATAACTGAGTTATATGTGTATGGATCCTTGTCTTATGACACTATTACAATAATAATTAATTTACTCAAGAATATAAATTAAAAACAATCATAATTATTATGCATTTACGCTCCTTGTTTTGTTTTAACGATAACTATCAGTTACCGCTAGTTAGTAGGTATGTAATTTACATTAAAGAGCGTGGATAGGTTTAGTTCTATGGTGTTGTGACGTTGAAAGAATATTCAATACCCAATATCGTCCCGTGGGTGTCGTTAGAGGCTACAGAAGGAAACAAACCAGGAGATGGGCAGCAGCGTCTTCCTATAAACAACAAAAAAAATCTGCGATTTCCATTCCGCCTGCCGAGCTTGGCAACTATCTCATCAAATATGGCAAGACAAGGCAAGTCCACCCTCATAAGGGTCATATTTGAGATAGTATTACATGTTCAGCCGTGGAATTTTGATAGGATATTTTACTACTTAAATAAATGTTTTGTATAATGTTTCATTAAGATTATTGGTATAAGTTCCATTGGTAAAACTAAAAAAAAGTATAATAATCAGCTATAACATTAACACATTCGATCCGTACCCCCGTATTAGATAGTATTATGAACAACACATTAGTTCCGGAAACCGATATATTAATTTATACTAAATTATAACAAACCTCAGTTATTACAATTTCAATCGCTATTCTAAGCATTTAGTGGCTTAGTCGCAATTTGAATTAATGAATAGTTTACAACTTAACAATCATTGGTTTTTGATAATAAATTAATGTTTATATTTTACCACCACAGGCAATAGATATAAATTGGACATTTAACTTATAATGTGCTCTTCATACCGCAAGCCGTAATTAACATAATCGCCGGTTCGCGCAACCGGTTATGCTAATGACACTCCAATCGAACCGCAAAGTATACTCGAATGCAATCGCCTTATGGGTAAAATCTTAAGTATTTCAAATATGATTGAAACGTCCAAAAATCCAAATCGGAAAAAATATTCATTAACTATAGAAATACTGTTCCGCGCGATAATCGAACTGGCAGACCGCATCACTACACTTTACTGTGTGTGTAAAATATAATTAAAAAAAAAAATATTCTTCTTAAACCAATACAAATTATTTAACCTATTTATATTTAGCAATCTATATGGACTTTTTTATAGAATAAGGCTGACAAACGAGCAGAGAGTACACCTAAAGGTAAATGGATATTGTGGCCCATAGACATCTACATTTATCCTCAATTAAGAATCAAAATGCAGATGCGTTGTTGCCCCTGAGAAATGAGATGAAATGCCTCGTTTCCAGTATAAAGGTGTCCGGTTGTTTACACTCACAAAACAGCAGCTGCTATTTTACACTGGCTGTGAGAGCGTGGTCCTACCCCGGTCGAGCCGACCCATTCGTGCTACAACCATAATATAGCTGCAGCATGGGTCTACCACGTCAAGACACTTTCTTCGGCAACATAGCAAAATAATGTATTATATTCTAATTTTGTCAGCCGTTTTCGCATGGATTGTATATTTTTACTTAAACATTTATTATTTTTCACCATATTACACACTGGATTGCAGATCGTAATACCAAATGTGTCGCATCTTTGACGCTGTCTTTCGTAGTCCTAGGATTTACATCACATACATCTGCCATTATGGTTTACCGCCGTCTGGCGGCCTTTCAAACTTTTTCTATTGAGCAGTAAATTTACAATTATTCAAATACAATTATCACTCAAGTAAAATCAACATTAAAAAAAAAACCTGAAAATTTTGCTCATGTTTTCTCCAAGCAATTACTTTTGTAGTTTGTAGTGCTTGGATTTCAAGCGAAATAATGAATTATAAATAAAATTATATAAAGTTAGGACGATGTTTCCTTAGTTTTATTATCCCTAATTAATGTTTATTTTTGGTTGATGCTTCGTAATAGTTGTAGTATACGCAAATGTCTAATTTTCCTTATTTGAAATTTGCGGTATGTATTCAAAAATTGGAAGTACCTAAAAGGGCGCGTTAATCTAATCCTTTAAATAAGTTTACTTACGACACATAATTTTATAATAGCATAATTGGACCACAATATCCACTTACCATCAAGTGGACCTGTGTTTTCGTTTGTAACCCTTATAAAAATATTATAATATTGATATTCGTTTCTTCTTAAAGTTATTTTAATATTTTCCACTACAAATACTGAGACCTAAGAGAATTCTGACTTATTAGTGACTGTCTTAATGATTACTAGAAGAGAAATAAAAAAATACAGATAGCACTAACAATATAACACAAAACCAACATACATTAAAACATCGACTATATAATAAAGCTTTTAACGCGATCGACGGGAAGGCTTGTGTTATAAGTAGCCATTAGACAGCGAGCTAAGGAGAACTACTTGTTTTATTGACTTCATTTGTTTTTACATAAAGTTATCGATAATAATGAGGACTCAATTTTTAAATAAAAGTTTTCGTTAATAATACGGTCTCTTTGTTCGGAGGAGGAGCAATGGCAAACACATTTCGCTGGTGCTATTTATGTTATTTGAATAACTAATAAGTTAGTCTTCGAAATAAAAAACCTGAAACGCGACTACACCGGCCACTACCACCAACATCTGTTTATGTGACGCGCAAATACTAGAATAAAAAATCTACTCAATACGTTTTAAACAATACTTAAACATTAAATTTCCCATAAAATAGTCTCTATAGATTTTCTTGGGTGTATGAATTATAATTCACTTTTGTAATCGACTGTACTTCTGCCATGTAAAGGTCGCGAAGTGGGCAGACAGAACAGAACTACGCCAGCTCGGAAATCGACGATCTTCACATACGTAATTCGATGATTAACGTAATTATAAAAGATCCAGTCCAATTGAGGTCGCGGCTCTAGATATATAACGTTCATTTAATTGTTCTTGCGACTAACTTAATATTGGCTCTGATATTAATACAGTGTAATTTTTCAACAATAATTAAAGCGACTGTAGCTAGTAGGTTAAGGGTGCGAACTGTATACTAGGAAAGTCATGGGTTCGCATCCAACATTCAACTACCTACTATCGTAAACCACTCCTAACACAAGCTTTTTGATCTTACGTAGAATGGTTAACGGGAATTTGAGAAAAGTTTCTTTTTTTTTTAACCACTATTATCTATTTTAAATCATAGTACCTAATTATATTGTATTTGATATATTCCTAAAAAACTTTGTTGCTTTACAGTAAGTAGGCATCAAACTATTGGGGATTTAATTACTGATAGTTTATATGAGATATAAACACACTTTTCCAGTAATATTATCCCCAGTAACTAACTCCATAAGTTCTGTTGAAAACGAAATACTTTTTAATGAGTAAAAGAAATAGAGACATTAAATGAAAAAGCCCTTGTGAAATAAAATATGTAATGTAATAAGTTTACAATTTACTAACATTGTAATATATACATTAATGCGGGGCGCTTAGTTTCTTATTTCTTGGGATACTTTTAGTTGAAAATAAAAATTTATTACACTCTACACTTTAGATTTAGACCTCATGACGGCCATTATTGTCTTAACATATTATACTTTTACTACATAAATAGTCATTAGCGTTCATAATATTCAATTAACAAAAAAGCAAGGAAACACAAAAGACGTCTTTAGTTCGACGTGAGCAACCTTGACGTGTGATGTAGAAGTAGCGCTCGTAGTTAATTTTAAAATTTTAAAACCGGTTCCACTAGACGAGATGCGCTGTAATGGAATTTTTCGCTTGGCCAGTTGAGATACCAAGACTCGTTTTCATTATTGCGTGTACGGAAATGTTCTCTTCAAATTTACAATATTAATTATCACATGTACGTTATTAAAATCATACAGATATTCACAGTTGGGTATAATTACAGGGTAAGATGAGACTAAGGTGGTAATGGTGACAACAATGTAATTTATATTAGGTCACATTTTCAAGCTTACCTTACAAATGGTCGCAGCTCTTTTGAATTTATTTAAAGAAATATAATTGCGTTATGTTTCAAATGCTATGTGTAACGTCCCTGTCACATCTATGCCGGTAGAGAGCGTCCTTCAAGCTGGAATCCTCCCAAAGAAACCCTGAATTTTATTACGTCAAGATTTAGTGAAGAATTAGTGACTGACTTAAGAAAAACATTTAGTGACTTAATACTCTAGAAGATATATAACTTTTTGGGAGGATTCTAGCTTGAATTCAAGCTAATAGCCTCCCCTCGAAAATACCATTATTGTCTACATCTGAGATGGGATTCCTATTTCGAGATTTAGTGACTAATTGGTGTCTTTCATATACCGATATTAAAAAAAAATATTGCTTCAATTGAACCGGAATTATTCATATGTCTTAGGGAGGATTCTGGCTTGAAGAATTATATATATCATAGAATAAATCCAGAACGCCTACCTTTCGCTTTGTCTCAAAAGTGACAAATTAGTGACTGTTAGTTTAAAAAAATAAATTTTATTTATCGAACTTAGTTAATTTAGAGAATCGGACTTCTGTACAACTTGCCGAAGGGTATGTATGTGGCCTATGGTGCTAAAGCCCTTTCAGAAACCGGCTTGTTCGGGAGGCTGGAAGTCGTCAAGTCTGCGTGCGAGACGATTCGTAATGACTCTCGAAAACAGCACGTAGACGCGGCTCAGAAGGGAAATCGGTCTGTAGTTCTTCAAGAGAGCATTGTCACCTTTCTTGAAGAACAAGACCACCGTACTTCTGCTCCACGCCTCCGGTGTAATGCCACCATTGAGGACGGAATTAAAGAGACTCAGTTTGTTAACTATTAAAATTACTTACCTTTTAGTAATAATCTAAACTAAATCACACCGTTGAAGTGATAAAAGTAGCTAGATTTATAAGATGGGACGTTGACAATAATAACGTGGCTTGATTTAATATACCGTGTCACGTGTGTGTAGCGTGTAGCGGCCTAGGAGGATTATGACTTGATTTCGTATCATAAGAGTGGTACGAAGCAACAATGAAAATACTTTAAAGACCTCAAGAGATAATAAACGCCACCTTCCGGACGAAATGGGTTGATGTACTCGTATTTATATAACTATAAAATCTACATTATTATATTATTAAAAAATCATCATAAATAAAGGTTTATAACTAAAATACAAATGAACTTCATGTAGATTCAATTAACACTTGCACTGTCCGGTTTCCAAACACAATAGTAAGACAATAGCAATGACCCATATGTGTATCGCATGTACTTTGACAAAAATGGCTCTGCTGGAAGAAAAAGAAGAATTAATATAAGGACATAGCAGACGAGCAGCATTTTTTTCCGACTTTTGCACGCGTAACCTTACTCAAGAACTTTATCGAGAATTCCCTCATCCGATATCGGTTCTGAGAGTTATATGGCCGGCCCTATGCCACTTCAGCTTACTTTTCCTTTGTCTATGTCATTTACTCTGGTTTTACTGCGAATATTTTCTTTACGATAGTATGATTAGCTACCCCATATCTTCCCGCGGTTGTCTAAAGAGGTGACAGAGGGAAATTAAACAGAGCAGTAGCATTGAATGAATGAATTATTGAACTAAGTAAAGATTATGCTTTACGGTTTTCAATTTATAGGACAGTTTTAAATATTGGTTTTACTTATATACAACGAACGACAAAAACACGAAAATAGATAAGTTATACTTTTTTTAAATAAAAAAAAACTGAAAACAAATTAAAAGATTTGTACAATGCGTGCATGACTGTACCGATATTTAAATGTATGATGTATCAATTTGGGTAAGGTTTTCACTAAGTTCTGATTGATAAATTTAGACTGTTTTTTAAAACTAACAGTCACTAATTAGGTAAACAGTCACTAAATCGTGACACATACTTCACAGCGAAAGACAGCTGATCTGGAGTTATTCTATCATATATAGTATTCAAGCCAGAATCCTCTATAAGACATGAATTACTCCGATTCCTTTGGAGCAATACGTTTCAATCTCGGTATATGAAAGTCACTAATTAGTCACTAAACCTTAAAATAGGAATCACATCCCAGATGTGGACAATAATGGTATTTTCGGGAGGGATTTGGTTGCTGGCTTAAATTTAAGCTAGAATCCTCCCAAAAAGGGCAATATCTCCTAAAGTATTAAGTCACTATTTTTTTTCTTATGTCACTAATTCTCACCAATTCACCACTAAATCTTGACATTTAGGATATCGTTGGAAGATACCAGCTTGAAGGACACGGTAGTTGCTAAAAGCACGCAAGCCTTGTGAAGGGCTGTAATGATGATGATGATGTTTCCTTGTAATATTACTTATATTACTAGGTAACATCATCAATTTACGTGATATACGATAGTCAAAGCTTGAGAAAGCCATTTTTAAATGATAAATACAAATGTATAGTAAGAAAAGAGTAAATAATAATAATAAAATTAAGAGGTCGATTGACCGATTTGAAAATCAAACCCGAAATAAAAAATGATGCTGGATGATGGCTCCAATAACAGCAATTTTACGAGCCGTGAAAATGGCGCCAAAGTGTGCGAAAATTCTAAGCCAGTAATACGCTACACTTATATTTCCGATACTCGGTTTGAATCGCGCCAAACGCTGGCGGCCGCGGCTCATTCCGCTAGATCCAATAGATTTTTTATTCATGAAACGATTGACGTTTGTATGTTAATTCGCAGTTGGTCCCAGCCCGACGGATAAAATATTGAATTATTACCGAAAGTCAGGGATATAGCAAAGATGTCTGCTCAATATTAATCCATAAGCCACGCCTGGCCGGATTTCAAATAAATCCACCCTGTGACAAACAAGACGTATAAATCAATCAGGACAAGGTGGCGTAGCCGTGCAGCCTCTATTGCATCGCCCCTTCAAATATTTCCAACGTATATCAAAAGTGGAACAAAATTGTATTGGCAAATTTATTGCCAAGGTTAAAACTAAACTCGTTACGAGTTTCAGGTGGAGCGAAATTATATTTACAAGACTCTGTGATTTATAAGTTTTTGTTTAAGTTTCAGTATCATGTGCTACCTACCTATAATCCAGTCCTAAGTACTCTCAATTCTGAAATTAACTTTGGTAATAGTATCTACTAACAGTCTTAATATGAAATAACAATGTCCAATAACCAACATCGTGATAAAACAATACTGCAAGTTACAATGCAAAGGTTTTATAAAAGCGGAAAGAAAGTTTTTGTATATGTATTTCACTTTTGTAGCAGTTTAAAATGACCACTATAGCAAAAATATTAATGATATGAAGTTCCAAAAGTTTTTGAATGTTTTTAATTTTCTTTATATTTACAAATTTTAATTTTCTTTATATTATTAAAGTGAAGGATCTAGTACATATGCAACGAAATATAATAGAATTGATTTCTGATAACGGAATTTCATCAGATATAAAGAACAACATTGAAAAATCAATCGATCAATAACAGAAGTATTTCTTTACGATGTATGATTATTTTAATCTTTAATTATTAAAGTGTATTTCTTTGGGTAGTATAGCAAGGTAATCAGACAAAACGCAAGTGTTCTTGAACAGAAACATATCAGTGAAGATTTCCCAATATTGTGGTATTTAATACCAAACTGCGCTGGATGTATTTAGCCTCTTATATTTGGTCCTTACATATGAAATTGACGTTTTGTACGGGAGGAATATAAAGTCAATTTTTTTTTAAAATATTTAATTAATCAAAGTATGTACCGTTGTTATCTATGCACTTTTGCCATCTCATAGGTAGTTCATTGATCCCTTTACTAAAAAAACCATGGGGGCGAGAATCAATAAACTCTTTGAAGGCGGTTTTGACTGTCGCATCGGAGTTGAATTTTTTTCCTTATAAGAAGTTGTCCGAATTCCTGAAAAAATGGTAATCTGTTGGAGCAAGGTCCGGGAAGTACGGTGGATGTCGCAGACATTACAATTGTAGCTCATCTAACTAAGTGGTTGTTTGTTATGCAGTGTGTGGTCTTGCGTTCTCGTGAAGCAGCAGTGGCCTAGAGCGATTGCCCAATCTCGGTTGTTTAGCAGCTAGTTCTTCCTTCATGGTTTGCAGTTTCTGACAATAGATATCTGCCATAATCGTTTGGCCAGATTTTAGAAACTGTAGTGAACGACACCGGCGCTAGTCCACCATACACTCACAAGTAACTTTGTCTGAGTCAATTTTCGTTTAGGGCAGGATTTGGCTGTGTCACCAGGGTTCAGCCATTACGACGAGCGCTTCCGATTATCGTGCAGTATCCACTTTTCATCACAAGTAATGATTCGATTTAAAATCCCTTCATTATTGTGTCGGTTGAGCAAAATAACACAGCAGTCGACGCGTGGTTTCAAGTTCGATTCACTCAATTCATAAGGTACGCATCGTTCTAGTTTTTTTACTTTCCCGATTTGCTTCAACTGGATTAATACAGTTTTATCACTTATCTCAAAGCCTGCAACTATCTCTGAAGTGCTTTGTGATGGATCCGCTTCCAACAATAGCCTTTAATTCTTCATTTTCCACTTTGGTCTCTAGCCGTCCACGGGGTTGGTTCTGAAGGTCGAAATTTTCAGAACAAAAATGTTGAAACCAAAATCGTACCGTACTTTCTTTTGCAACACCAGCGCTGTACACATCATTAAGCCTTCGAGCTGTTTCTGCAGCACTGGTGCCACGGTAGAACTCGTACTCGTAAACATACCGATATTTCATGTTTTCCATTGTGTGGTAATAAGCGACGCCAAAGAAAAAATAATAAGGCAAAAACAAATGAATGGCAGTTTTCAAAACTCATATGTACTAGCTAAATTAATTTATACATTTGAATTAGGAATTCTTAACCAAAGAGGAGATATTTCACGCTAATTTCATATGTAAGGACCTAATATAAAGCTTTTATATATTTTGTATACAGTTTCAGTCGGTAGGTCGCTTAATGTATCAATATTGTTATTAAGTATGTTATTATTCTAAACATATAATTTATAACAACATTTTCATACATAAAAGAGAACGATTATCAGCGGGACCCGTGAATGTTTACGACATTGGCGTCGGGTTATCGCGAGCTACAGAAGCGAAAAACAAGAGTCAGACGATTAGACTTACTTGAAATCTGATCGGTTTCTGTTCCCTTGCATATTTGTATGGAAACTCAACATACGCTTGCCATTTGATGCTTCCTACTGCGCAAATACACATGGAAACAGGTTTTTATGCGTAGGCTCGCGTAAAGAAAGTTCTAGTATGTACCTTTTTATAAACATTAATTTATTAATTACTACAATACCAAGAATTAATAACCTGTGTTTTTAAACAATTATGTATTTTTCCCTCTCGTTTGTTTTTATGAACATATTTATCTAATTAAAATAATTAAGGCAAACAAGGTGAAATAAACCTTGTATTAGTTCGTACTCTAAAACTAGCTTGATGACCATTGTTTAGCAAAAGGTTTTTATTTACAGGAATTTTCTTGATATATAATTTTGATATTTTTAAGAGAATAATATAAAGGGCGTTAACATTATTAATGTTACAGTCACCAATTTAAATTAAACTGCGTTAGGAAGTAATTAAAGAATCATAACTGGAGTCCAATCAAGATTAAACGAGCCCTTGTACAACTGCAACACCAGGGTAATTGTAGGTGCATTGCCGGCCTTTTAAAAAGGAGTTTTTAGTTTATTTTAAAAAGGATTTAAACTTCAGACGTCAATCAAAACTCGCAATATCAGTAACAGTAGGTTAAGATGTGGCTGGGGTGGTCCTTGGGCCACTCCAAAGCCGCGTACATCATAATGATATGAAATATAATATTGAAGAAATTGAACTTATTAATTTCAGAAATTCAAAAAGTATAAGTCAAAAGTAGTTTAGACTAATACTGTTGGTCAAAACCACTTTTAACCGATTTAATTTGGTCAAAATCACTATTACCCAGTATTTTTGCAGTTAAAAGTGCATTCGATCAACGTCCTTAGTCAAAACTACATTTGACTGCAAAAATCAGTTGTGATTTACCTTAAATACTACTTTTAACACTGGAATTAGCGATCTCAGTACCAGAACTCTCGCACCTCAGTCATTTTTTTATAGGATAAGGGTGCCAAACGAGCACACACAATCCACCTGATGGTAAGTGGTTGCTGTAGCCCATAGACATCTACATCTATCTTCGATTACGAATCAAAATGCAGATGCGTTGTCACCTGTGAGTACTAAGATGGAATGCCTTTTTTCCAGTAAAACGGGTCTCCGGTTCTCTACACTTACCATACGAAACACAGCAGCATTGAGCTGCTATTTTACGCTGGTATTCTGTGCGAGCGTGGTCCTTCCCCGGTCGAGCCGACCCATTCGTGCTACAACCATAATATAGCTGCAGCATGGTCCTACCACGTAAAAAAACACATTACTTCCTGTTTGATGTTTATATCTTATACACATTTATTGATTTTAATTTTTTACGTGGTAGAGCCTTGCTGCAGCTATATTATGGTTGTAGCACGAATGGGTCGGCCCGACCGGGGCAGGACCACGCTCTTACAGGAAACCAGCGTAAAATAGCAGCTTAACGCTGCTGTGTTTCGTATGGTGAGTGTAGAGAACCGGAGACCCTTTTTACTGGCAAAGAGTCATTCCATCTTAGTCCTCACGGGTGACAACGCATCTGCATCTTGAGTCTTTGTTGAGAACAGATGTAGATGTCTATGGGTCACAGTAATCACTTACCATCAGGTGGGCTGTGTGCTCGTTTGTCACCCGATCCTATAAAAAAAAAGCATTAATTCGTCTCGTACATTTTTGGTAAGAGGCGAACTTCTGAAATGTCAAATGGATCACGCAGTTTCCGATTGATGGCATTACAAAGCGTCACTATTACGGCGAATACTCTCTGTAGAGGGAGAGGCTCATTTCCAGCAGTAGACGGGCAGATTAAAAATTGCTTAAATATGTACCCATGTACGTTTATTGGTATTGTTTTTTTTTTCATAGGAAAAGGAGTGACGAATTAGCACACAGTTCACCTGATGTTAAGTGGTTGCTGTAGCCAATATACATCTATATACATTATCTGCGATTACGAATCAAAATGCAGGTGCATTTTCACCCGTGAGGACTAAGATTGAACTCGTTTCTAGTAAAAAGGGTATTCGGTTCTCTACACTCACCATACGAAACACAGCAGAGTTAAGCTGCTATTTTACGCGAGCGTGAGAGCGTGGTCCTTCCCTGTCGAGCCGACCTATTCGTGCTACAACTATACTACTTATATAGCAGCAGCATGGCTCCACCACGTAAAAACGTGATAATTAAAATCACTTTAAACTTAAAAGTATCATCATCATTATCACTATTTCTTTCTTAATACCACAACTAAACATAGGCCTTGATATAGTAATGCAAAAACACATACGGTTCTGAGCCACCTGCATCTATCAACTTAGGAAGTCGTTGTCATGTATAATGAGATCGTCACTTCATTTAGTGGGGAGCCGCCCACACTCTGCTTAACGTTACGAGCACGAGATTAATAAGACAAATGTTACGTTGATAATCCGCGAGGCAACAGTCGTATCGGCGATGCTGAGCAGGGATTTGGCCTCTGGTGTTGCGGGCACTCGAGGCGTTAGCCCTGAACGCCTAGTGATATAACTAACGATGACTTGGCAGTGGTTCTGAGACATCGTGATAGCACTGCGAGGGTGCTGGGATTAATAGGAGCTACTACCAGGACGTGCTAATACTCGAGCAAAGCGATCGAGGGGCAACGGATGCATTTCGAACGGAGATCACGGGGATCGTTATACCTTTTTTGCATGTCACTTTCTCATAATATATTGAATATAGATTGGTGAAGATACATGTTTAAAGAAACAAACATAACATTTTATTTTTGGCTTAACTAAATATACATTATTTTTGGCTAATTATTTTAGGTAGAAGCTCTGTAGGGTTCCAAATGGAATGGCTTGGAATAACCATATCAAGGCCAGTAAATATGAAGATATGGTCGATATGGTCACACCTCATACTTTTATCGTGGACCTATAACACAGTAACGCACATTGATTCAATGCACCATACATTGCTTTCGATGCTTATAATAAGCGTTAAATATATTGACTGTGTGCATATATTATGACGTAATGGATATAATACAATTCAAAGAGTCGGACTTTACTCAAGTATCAGTGACATTATAATGTATGTCACCCGTTGCTAAGACTGATAACAGGAAAATACTTCTAGTTCTACATTTTCAATCTTTTATTATTGATTATAGTTATAATTACACAATTTTTATCAAATTATGATGTAACTATGAATATAATTGCCATTTTTTTATTCCTATCATTTTTCAACCCATTGATGGATAAAGGCTTTTTCAAGAATGCGCTAAATGGCATGATTATCTTTTATTTAACTATACTCACCAAGCTGGTTTTATGAGCGAAGAGCTAGTAAATCTTTCATTGTAAATTATGTTCCTTGCAGGCCCACCTCAATGGACTATATAAGATGTAAATTCCACATTTTTTTTAATGCATGCGTACCAATCAATATACGTAATGTTATTTGGTATAGCTAAATGATAACCTAACTTGGTTGAGAGTTCTTGTTTAGAGAGAACGATTCTACGTGATCCTTAGAAACCCTATTTACTTATTTATCACAAAAAAATATTTTTAGGAATACTACACTAGACGGAGTGACAAATTGATGAAATATACAGGCAGTTGAAGAATGTAGGTGGCCCAAGGACGTACTTTGTGGGAGTCTACGAGGAAGGTATGTATAACAGTGGACTTATGATGGACTGTTGTGAGTGAGCGAATAAGGAAATATAATATGTTTGGGTGAGCCAAGCAAAGACTTTTAAAAACATCTTAGGAGCCAAGCGAGTTCATGAAATACCTACATTTCTGAAGTTTTGCTCAGGTGGTGCTTTGTAACACGCAGTAATAAAATTTCACGTATTCAAAATCATGTTAACGGCCACTTCTACTGTATAACATTATTTTGTTGTTTTTGGTCGCATACAATGATACCGCTGTTTTAAATATCTACGTAACCGTTATGACTGTCTAAAATATTTATACCTAATCTTTAGTACATAAGTCCGCGGACTATAAATGAAAACATATCATCAAACGCCGTCTTTCATAGATAGGAGCTTATCGTTAGAACCCGAAGTAATGTACTTTATAAAAATCACAATTAGTGACACTCGTCATGCTTAGATTTAAACTTAGGATAGCTCAATTAAACAAAGTAATATTAAATTTTAAAAACTTTTATATATACCGCAGGTTTATCGTAAAATCAGGTTTTTCATCAAAAACCTTGGCTTTTGATCAAGAACCGGAAGAAGACAAAATTATCACTTAATCTTATCATTAAACTGCGAAATCGTGTTTTTGATCAACAACCTGAACATATTTAGTTTTATGATAAAATTTAAGCTTAGGGTAGGTTAGATTAGGTTAGGTTAGGTTAGGTTATTTAATTGTTTTATTTATTTAAAGAAATAGCAAACGACATTGATTTTATCATAATTTTTTTTATATAGGATAGGGAGACAAACGAACACACACAATCCACCTGATGGTAAGTGGTTGCTGTGACCCATAGACATCTACATCTATCCTCGTTTGCGAATCAAAATGCAGATGCGTTGTCACCCGTGAGAACAAAGATGGAATGCCTCTTTTCCAGTAAAAAGGGTCTCAAGTTCTCTACACTTACCATACGAAAACAGCTGTATTAAGCTGCTATTTTACGCTGGTGTAAATTTAATCAGTACAGGTTTTCTATCAAAAATCTAGATTTTCTCAGGTTTATTATAACGTAAAGTAGTAATTTTGTCTTCTTTCGGTTCTAAAAACAGGTTTTGTCATAAACCTGCGACATATATGTACATTGTTTATTGAATTAAAGTTATGTTTACACTTTTTTCTTACTGGTAAATGGTAATAATCATCAGTGGTTGATTTGAACGAGATACGTAAAATTATAAATACAGTTCAATATTAAAATTGATAAAATAAAAGAGAAATGACGTAGCTGTAGTTAGAGTTTACGACATCCTAATAAATTATAAGACAGAATTGATCTTTAAAAATAAAACTTATTACGTTCGCTGATTTCAACCGCTATGTACTTATACAAATATTATACAGTTAAATCTGCTACACTGCTACAGTTAAATCATTTACTCGTAGAAATAATGGATGAGTAAAGAGTGATCAAGCAAATGTATGCAACAGAAATGAGTAGCAGAGCCTGCAAGAGACACCCTAGACGGAAGTTAATCGACCAAATTGGCGATATATTGAAAAAATGGCCCACATTAAAAATAGTCTTAACCGATGAGCTTGTATTCGTAAATATTATATCTAGATGTGAAAGAAACGAGAGGTGTGTCAGGATCGTGTTAACTGCAAGTCCGTAGCCTCTGCCTATCCTTCTAGGTGACGGGCGTGAGAGTTTATGTATGCATGCTAATTGTTATCCAAATTACGAAGTGTGACGGACCATTGTAAGAGAAATCACAGGACAAAGTTTTATTTTTAATACGGAATAATTAAATAAAAATTATATGTCAACATAAACTATTTCTTTATTAAAATATATTTAATAGTTTATGTGTCTTATACATATTAGTATACTACCGTGAACTTTTTATATTTCATTGTCAGATCCATAATTGTAATTCTTATATCTTAGATATAAAGTTACTGTTTATGACTTAGTTTACTATGCAAAAACTCAACTCTTTTTTTCATAAATTTACCACATCAAGCCAGTTTGTGTATTATTAACATCATCATTACAGTCCTTCACAAGTCCACTGCTGAACGTAGGGCTGCCCAAATCAAATCAGCAAACAGTCGTGAGCCACCTGCATTCACCGACTTCCTGCATGCTTGATATAGTGAGGGATCGGCCTTCACTCTGCTTTCTAGGCTAGGTCCGCGAGCGATTCTGCCATAATGAGTATATTTTTTTAAAGGATAGGGTGACAAACGAGCACACAGTCCACTTGATGGTAAGTGGTTGCTGTGACCCATAGACATCTACATCTATCCTCAATAAAGAATCAAAATGCAAATGCGTTGTCACCCGTGAGGACTGAGATGGAATGCCTCTTTTCCAGTAAAACAGGTCTCCGGCTCGTCGGCATGACGAAGATGAGTGTCGGCAAGACGATGATGATACTGTATCTTTTCCAGTCCAGTAGCTTGAAACATCTAATACAACGCTGATGAATTTTGTAGATATGACATCACCCTTGTCTTACGCCTCTCTGCAGTTATACTTTTTGCCTATTGGAGCTATCAAGCAGCAGGGCATTTTTGTTTAAAATTTTGCTTTAGCTACTTACGATCAAGTAGACTGACAGTTCCGTGTCACTTAAGTATTTAAAAAATATATAAATAATTTATAAAAATAACGGCAAATTACAGAAGATATGTTCCGCCATGATCGCACGCATAATTAATTAGTAATCACGCGGAATTGTGTCAATGTCTACGCTATCATACTGATACCCCTTATAGCCCACATTTAATATTTTATATGTAAAATGATATATTTGGCCGCGAACGAAATAATCTCGTTGAGATAATTAATATAGAATTATATGCAAAATATGATTAACAAAATAAACATGGTGTTCAGTATATGTTTCAAAAAGTATACGCCACGATTTGTCTTCAAGCTTTTCTTTTAATACAAATTAAGTATCGCTCAAGTATTAAACAATAGTAAGTTTGGGGTATAGCGGCCGTATTAAATTTTATAATAGAGAGTTCGATCTCCATGCTCAGGACTTTTCTTATATAATCAAAACACACAGTTTTTTATATTACATTCTAAGAGCACATGATGTGTTATAGTGGCGTAAGAGAATCCACTATCCTGTATTATCCCGTGGGTCTCGTAAGAGGCGAGGCAACTTAAAATAATAAAAAAACTGTGGTTACCAACACGCTTGCGAAGCGTAGAAATTGTGGCAAATATTCCTATATATAAGGCACAATCTGTGGAGGAGGCCTATATTCAACGAAGGACTCGATAGGTAGGTCTGTTAAGCTGGAATGGTCATTTGGGCAAAATCACTTAAATTTTTGCTAAATATTTAGTGCTCATTTAGTGCTAATTTAGTGCTGCAAATTTAAATTTCACGCCAAAATAACTTGATCAAAAATTGAAAACTGCTAGCTTTTAATTAAGCTAGCAGTGTTCTACCTATTAAAACGATAACCGCTTAATACAGCACCAAATAGAAGCATCAATAATTTAGTGCTCATTTAGTGCTGCCGATATACGCAAAAACAAATATTGGGAAAATATATTTTTTTTTAATATCATAAATTCTGCTACTTTGACATCTTTAGCAGAGCATGTATTGAAAAAATAGACATCCAAGTGGATTATCACCTAATGATATGAGATAATAATTTAATGCTCATTTAGTGCTGCCGATATACGCAAAAACAAGACTTGGGAAAATATTTTATTTAATATCATAAACTCTGCTACTTTGACATCTTGAGCAGAGTATGTAATGAAAAAAATTAAATCAGAGTGGGCTATCACATAATGATATAAGATAATAAATTAGTGCTCATTTAGTGCTGTCGATATACGAAAAAGGATTTCGGAAATTATTATTTTTAAACACCGTAAACTGCTACCTTAGCATATTTAGAGTATGTGATGAAACATTGACATCCAAGTGGATTATCACCTAATGATATGAGATAATAATTTAATGCTCATTTAGTGCTGCCGATATACGCAAAAACAAGACTTGGGAAAATATTTTATTTAATATCATAAACTCTGCTACTTTGACATCTTGAGCAGAGTATGTAATGAAAAAAATTAAATCAGAGTGGGCTATCACATAATGATATAAGATAATAAATTAGTGCTCATTTAGTGCTGTCGATATACGAAAAAGGATTTCGGAAATTATTATTTTTAAACACCGTAAACTGCTACCTTAGCATATTTAGAGTATGTGATGAAACATTGACATCCAAGTGAATTATCACCTAATGATTTGAGATAATCAATTAGTGTTCATTTAGTGCTGTCGATATATGAAAAAGGATTTGAGATATTATTTTTTTTTAAATACCGTAAACTGCTACCCTTGACATCTTTAGCAGAGTATGTACTGAAAAAAATGACATCGGCGTGAATTATCACCTAATGATATAGGATAATAAATTAGTGCTCGTTTAGTGCTGTCGATGTCGATGTATATCATTATGTGATAGCCCACTCTGATTTAATTTTTTTCATTACATACTCTGCTCAAGATATCAAAGTAGCAGAGTTTATGATATTAAATAAAATATTTTCCCAAGTCTTGTTTTTGCGTATATCGGCAGCACTAAATGAGCATTAAATTATTATCTCATATCATTAGTGATAATCCACTTGGATGTCTATTTTTTCAATACATGCTCTGCTAAAGATGTCAAAGTAGCAGAATTTATGATATTAAAAAAATATATATTTTCCCAATATTTGTTTTTGCGTATATCGGCAGCACTAAATGAGCACTAAATTATTGATGCTTCTATTTGGTGCTGTATTAAGCGGTTATCGTTTTAATAGGTAGAACACTGCTAGCTTAATTAAAAGCTAGCAGGTTTCTAATTTTTGATCAAGTTATTTTGGCGTGAAATTTAAATTTGCAGCACTAAATTAGCACTAAATGAGCACTAAATATTTAGCAAAAATTTAAGTGATTTTGCCCAAATGACCATTCCAGCTTAACAGACCTTCGATAGGTTGTAATGGAAGGATGGATGATCCAAAAATGTTATGGACGAATAGAGCATGTGTATTGATGATGAAGGCGTTGTTTTTTTAAAACATTAACATTCAAAACTTTATGAAATACTTGTAAATAAGAAGTCTTACTGCCGCTTATGACGTTGTCGATGCGACAATTACAAAATTCTAATATAGTAAGTGAGGGTAATATGGTCATCCGGTTAATATGGTCACTTTCTCATAACTCTAATACTACAACCTTGTTTGCGTGGATGGTTCTATGATACGATAGCTCAACAGTCAAACAAATAATAAAGGGTCAAAAGGGCGCTGCTTTATCGACGCCATTTTGACAGTTGACTTTATAGTAAACATTTCAGTCGAATTTAGTATTGGGTAGTGTAGTTAATTTTTTTTAAAGTTAATTTTTCAAAGTGTTCCTAATTATTGTCTAAGCTAGATTGCTCTGTTTATTCTTAATATATTAGTTATAGTATACGACTTTGTGTTTTTGTCTCTGTCCTCCTCCGTTTTTGGTTTTATTGGCCGGCAAAGCTTAAGGTGACCATATTACCCTCACGTACGTTATACAACATTATTAACGTGTAGTGGTGGTGTAATATCCATTAACCCATACCTTCCCGTGGGTGTCGTAAGAGGCGACAGAGGGAAATTGATAAAGGTGACGGGCGCCAGCATTTTTCTGATATCAACTCAAAATTATAAAAAAAACTGCGGTTGCCAACCCGCAATTATGGCAAAATCCCTAATATATATAAAATAATATGGGGCAATCCACAGAGGAGGCCTATGTTCAGCAATGGCCATTTACAGGCTGTAATGGAATATAACATTTTATAAAATGTAAATCACAAATCCGCAAATACGCCATAAATTTGATATGTGAAAGGTATGCCTTTGCAATTGCATACCGACTGTTCTTCGCTTCGTTTAGTATTTCCTTACATTCGCAAACGTACAATGTGCTTGATACTATGTCTCAACTGCATAAAATACATTTTAAAGTGTAATCAAATGAAACTGCAAGTACTAATACTGAGACTTACAGATGTACAATTAAGGCATAAATTTTATATCGTTTTCTCTCTTGCCTCTGGCGATTTATTCGGACCAATTTGACTTAAAAACCTACAAGAGCCTCGCAGATCATGGGCGGGGTCGAGCAGTTGGTGACATTCAGAGAACCCATATTTGCGGCCTGTCTTTTATATATAAAATCAGAGAATATATAATAATTTTGCACACCTCAAACGCGAAGTGAAACAAAGAATATAAAATTACAGCCTGCAAAAATACATTTAATTATTTTATATACATACCTAAATACTATACATTGAAATTTACGGTTTTAGATAACATAATATTTCATTAAATAAATATAACAGATACTTTTACGCCTGTAAACCAGAGAGGGTAGGCAGAGACTACGGAATTTCATTTGGCACGATCCTGGCACACCTCTCTCGCTTCCATACTCGTATATACTCGTATTATCTGTGCATACATGATTGTCGATTAAGGATACTCAGTGACGCATCTCCATACATCGCCAATTTGGTCGATAAACTTCCTTCTAGCTGTTTAGTCTTCTGCAGCTTAGTTTTATATTTATTAATTCTGTATATTGAAGCTTTTGTCTCATAATAATATATGTAGATAAATAGGAGCTATTGTATTTCTTTGGCTGGGACCTATGTTCACCAGAGGACTTGTAAAGGGCTGTAATGATGATGATGACTATCGCTATTCGTCTCATGTCGTCCGTTGTTTGTGCTGTTACAGCAAGATTTACTTATATTTAGGCAATTACTTTTATTTTAAAATGACTGCAATTGTTCTGAATCAATTTAAAAATTAAGAATTGTTACTAAGTCGTGTCAGTTATATTAGCATTTGGTTCCTTTATTTTTCTTTTCCGTGTTAAGGAATCTTTTTTTACAATTGCACATATCACAAGTTCTCTGCTAAACCTTGGCCTCCTCGTCTCTCCATCACAAATCATTCGTTGCCTGTATCCCTCGACTCTCTTCAGGTCGTTTCTCCATTTAATGACCTATATTGTCCTGCATTGCGCTTACAGCTAAGAGGTAATATAACCAGTCTGATGTCACTTCAAGTTATTGGTCCGGGAAAATTCAGAAGTCTACTCTGCAACATCGTTTATGAAATTGATGACAAATAGGTAAAATTCCACAGCAATTTCCCCGCATTAAAAAGGATGTAATGTATGAATGGGAGTCAATACGGCAGTGTTATCAAGCACATAATATGCCTCTGTGTAAATAGTGTAAATATAGCGTTCAACGTTATCATTGCAAGATGGCGACCGTGTAAATCAATGTAACCTCAATTACTTATTAAGAAAGGTCTCGGTTGGAAATTTCCAGAGATTAGAAAACTCGATGAAAACTATTTTGCAATATAACTAGATTCATTATTTGATTTCGAGGAACTACAATTTTATCGCAAATTGAATTCACAATGAATTTTCCTCAGGCTTAATAATGATGTGATTTAAAAGATACTAAGTATTTTTATCAGATCACAATTGAATTACAAAAAAAAGGATATCTTCCTGTTCTTGTTAATCCATTGACTTTCAGCGTGTCTTACCAGATGGTCACTCCATCTAGTGGGGGGCCGATGTTAGGTTAGGTTAAAATTTAGAAATTATTGAAAATAAACCCATGAACGCATTTTATAACAAAGGATATTTACACGGTACATAACCTTTTTTTTTTAAATAATCATGCATATTGTTAATAAGCAAAGCACACACACGGGTAGAGTAATGCATGATCAACAGGCACATATGTATGTCGTATCGTTATCAGTCCTGTTTACGGAGTGTCAAAGATTACTGGATCAAGTGCAATCTGTATTATCGATTACCATGTAACGCGGCTTGGTCCACTTACCATTCAGTGCGGACACAATTTTAATTGTAGACATTTATGTCTTTCCTGATTATGTATTATCGTGGGTGGTAAAAGAAGTTATTGCCTTTTGAAAGTTCCTCCTACAAACGATTTTAAAAAACCAAAATTTGAGATGTTTTTGCATCTATTTCTCTTCATCGTAATTTAACTAATCTTGAGCCCCTTTTCACCGTCTACTGTACTTTATATGCCTAATGTTTACGAGTGGTGGACACCTTAGCACACACCGTGCCGATTGAACGTAACGTAACATAACGTAGGTATTTATGTCTTTATAAAATTCCAGTTTTTAACTAATATCACATAATCAAACATCAAATTCTGAATTCGACGCAATGTTTACTGTATATTAACCTATTTCTCGGTAACGGTTGAAAAAATTTTATGATTCATTTTATTAAATAGGCTGTATCTCTGGTTGATTTTATTTTTAGTTGAAAAAAAAATTCCACCACAAAGGTGGAAAATTATGGAATTAAACTTTTATTGTAATAATTTAGATGAGATTCTAGTTGTTACCATGAGATTTTATTATAGTTTTTGATGTAGTTCAAAGGGTAAAAAAACTAACTTTTAGTAAAGAGTGAAAACCGATATCAAGAGAATAAAATAATTTTCACAACTTCTGAAGTCTGGGCTTTAATAGTTATATAAGTATACTACTCGTATTGAGACACACGTCTTAGCACCGACTTGACTTAATTATTCGTTTTTTGTTTTTTTTTATTCTTATTTATCAAGAATATCATCATTTATTATTCAGCATAACCTACCGATATTAAATTCTTAACTATCAATTAACAGCTTTCAAGCTTCAATGCAAAATTTAAAAGTACTGAGGTGAAACTAAATCCTTTAGCTTTTATCATCTTGTAAGGATTCACACCAAGATTTTGCGAAGGCGTTGTAACGGTTCTTGTTAACGGTAGAGTTCATTTGCTATTCAGCTGGACTTAACGCGACATCGATGGCGTTGAATACGAATTTTTTTTATGTTATTTTTGGTGATAATATTTCTTTATGTTTCTAAACTAAACTAAACTAGTTTTTTTACGGATTTTATCGCTTTTAATTAACACAATTTGTATTCCTGACCTTTCGAGTACTTTGCAACACTAACAACGGTCACGGAGGAATGTATTTAAACGACTTCAAAAAAAGGAGATTCTCAGTTTGACCCGTATGTATGTATGTATGTTTGTTTGTTTGACTGAACCGATTTTGATGCGGTTTTCAGAAAAGTTATTATTACATTCTGGAAAAGGTTTTGGTATACAACATGTGGATCCGTTATTAAGCGATATATTAGTTTAACTCGCCCGATTTCGTTGATGCGGTTTATTAGCCATTTGAAGTCGGTTTTTACTTTTTGTTATAATTATTTAAAACCTCCTGTAGTATTAACTATCATTCTCAAAAATAGTACATTATTTATTTGCACGTGCAAGTTAACTATTGAACGCATTAAAATGTATGTATACGTTTCTTATAAAATTTTCCTGTGTGTGACACTGTGATTCACTGTGATGAGCTATAATATATATTATAAATATATTAAGCCTCTAAAATAGAATTTTTGTTAGTATATTTTTACAACTGCATTACGTTTGTAGAACTAGATCATAGAGAATAATTTTTATAAATAAAATAGGCGGTGAATGGAAAATAGGCGTGACTATTCCGTGCGCGTGCCGTAAGATAAGAGGCGAATATGGGGAATTCTAGAAAGATCTCATAGCTTCCGACAGATGGCGAAATAGCCATTCCGTTTAAGCTAAACTTAAAATACCAAGACCGCCATTGGTGAGTACCGTCTACAGAGTCCTGCCGTTCTGCCTACCGCCCCCACAACGGGGGAGGCTTATGAACCAGCAATGGATTTTTACAGGCTGATGAAGAAGATACTGCTGGCGACAAGAAATCTCTATTTGCGCAAATGGTTACATCGTCATTTTATTCGTTCAATTGTCTACAGTGTGTAGTAATATTGATTCATATGTATTGGTATTACGTAAAACAACATTATGATAATATGTATACACATTCATTAACTTTTTTGTAATAATATAAGATGGTATTTTTAAGCAGCACTGGAACATAACAACCTACTAAACGAAATTCTTTTGTTGTTAATTACATTAGTGTCGTTCATAAAGGAAATTCGTTTCAACTGCTGAAATTAGCAAGCAGATGTCGGTAATTTATAAATTCATTCAAGTGATATGTAGTTGGTTTGCTATCTATCTCTATCGTTTCTAGTTTTTAGTGTCTGTGTTAGAGTGTGACATAAGATTCTTATCGATAATTGACCACGCAAACCGCCGCGGAATTACTATTCCGTTCAATTTTGAGCTTTATACATATTCTTTTTAGATTTTAAATCTAATAACAGTACAATGACGCGGTTCCTGAATGGGTATTGTATGCGTAAACATTTCGTCAATGCCATCGAGGCGATTACGAGCGTCATCAAGTTCGAAGCGTCTGAGGTTATCAACAAAAATATCCCATTTATTAAACTTAAATTTTGTTCCAAAGAATAAAAATTAAAATATTTGTAAAAGATGGTCGTGCATGTCAATTTATGGAACAAAATACGCCATATGGCAGCAGTGTAACTTAAGAATAAGGCCTTGAAATTAACCTGCATATGTGCGCATCCGCCCGTGCATATGCAACATGTAAACGCATATAGTTTCTCTAATGTGTCCATTAATGCTTACTTATTATGAGAATTTAAATTTAAGAATGCAAAAGTTTATTTTTCTTTCATAGTTACATAATTTCAAATTAATAAATGTATATTGTTAATATTTCAAATAAACTTTCTTGTCTATATTGTGTACTAAACAAATAAAGAAAGAGAAATATCACTGCTTAAGTATATAAATAATCTATAAAATGACGGCGCGTCATGTGATCTGGGATTTTCCAAAAGTTGAAAACATCGATATCACACATTATTAGAACTGATGGTATTCTTAAGTAATTGCAATATATCTTGCTTAGAATTCTTTCCATTGCACACAAAGTGATTTTGACTTGAGCACGTAGTTTTTATCACATAATATTAGTATAGGATTATAGAAATTTAACATGGCTATAGCTTCATGGTCTATAGCTGCAGCTTTGTTATGATTGCAGCGCGAATGGGTTGGCCGAGGAAGGACCACACTATTACAGAAAGGAAAAATAGGAGCATAATGCCGCTGTTTCGTATGGTGAGTGTAGAGTACTGGAAAGTGGAAACCCTTTTTACTGGTAACGAGGTATTCTATCTTGGATTCTTAATTGAGAATAGATGTAGGTGTCAATGAACCAAGGCTTCCACTTACCATCAGGTGGACCACGTGCTCGTATGTCACCCTAATTCTATAAAATAAAATATATATGTATACATTCATTATTATTTAACTTTTTACAGTTTTAGGTTTAAATATTATTTTCATTTAGAAATTAACTTGAATAATGATTTTTTATAATCTTTGCGCTAGTAGTATTAAAAAGTATAAAGAACAAGTGGTAAAATTGAAAAATTTTGTACCACCGACTTCAATATAAATAATGTATACTTGATTTTTTTTAAAACCGTTCGACCGATCTCGTTAAAAATTTAAATGGGAACACCTGGGAAGTATACCATTTGAAACAAAAAAAAAATCCAAAAAAAAAAACATTCCATATATATATAAAAGATTCCGACGAATTGAGAACCTCCTCCTTTTTGAAGTCGGTTGAAAAATATTTTGGGGATTAAAGCGTGTTGAATTTTATCTTATTTTAAATTCTACTCTTGTGTAATCTTGATTTAATTTAATTTTTTTTTTCATTACGTTACTGTTAAAGTATCAAAAATATAATATATCCAACATATTATATTAAGTGATAAAAGTATTTTAACTTTTAAATCTGACGCGGTTATATGACGGTGTCAAGGTTAAATGAATGTACGAAATTATTGTAACTAAAAATTCCTTAAGTTGTATTGCAAGGTTGGGTACTAAAACAGTAAATGACAGTTTTTGAAATTAAAGTGAAAAAAATGTACATAAAATATTTTCGTAACAAGACATGCTCCGCTTGCTATTATTACCAACAAGTAAATCAACATCACATACAGAATGTTACCAACTAACAGAATCCCAACTGATAGTTGGTCACCCTAATCATAGTGTTTTTACTATCATTTATATCGGTCGCGTCGACTCGCACCGAGATAATATGAGCCACTGCGCAATTCCACCAAAATATCTAGCGATTCTTAGAACCAATAGTAAAACTTACTTATGAGGCTATCCTTTTTAAAGGCAGTTTTACAATTTTACAGCTATTAATACTTTCTCGTATTAGGTCTTTTCGTGTTGCGACACTCATGTAGTGGCGGTGTAAGACAATCCACTACCCAACCAAATCAAGAGATGGACGGTAGCGGCCTCCTAATAACGACTAAAAATAAAAAGCACGCAACAATGGCAAATACCCCCCTACGAGGCAATCTGTGGGGTAGGCCTATGTTCAGCAGTGGACTTTAATAGGGTGTAATGGTAACGGACACGCGTAAGGTAAAGTTTCGTCGTTGGTATGAGATCTTAATAATCTTACGCCCTAAACCCAGTCCGATATGGACTCATATTTTTAAGTTTTATTAATAATTGAAATAACATTGCATTAAAAAAAACCTAAAAGAAATCGAATTGTTTAAAACTTTGCCAAAGGTGAAAAAATAGAAGATGAAATTTTTAATTCAACTATAGCTACCTAAATATATATATACATATATACAAAATTATGTAAGAAAAAAACTTAAAACTTCTACAAACAAAAAAATATATATATTATCGACATTATTTATCACAATTATAATATTAACTTGCTATATATACTTAAGATTATCATTAGTTAGGTAAGTTTTTTTACCCAATTTTTTAATTATTTGTGTAAAAAACTTACACTATTTATATCGTGATAAAATTAAATGTGGATTTTCCACATTTGATTTTATCATGTTATAAATAGCTTAAAATAAATAATATCAAATTAAAAGCGAAAACGGGCGAATAATTTCAATTAAAATCCATAAAATTTGTCTATTTATTTAATGTGAAATATTTGTGAGTATCAAAATATCACAGAAAAAAATACATACATAAGTGCATTTGCTATGCTAGTTATTGAATATTAAAAACGGAAATTAACAGCCTATGTACGCCTACTAGTGGCACCAATCTCTTATTTCTGAGAGGGATTTAGGGCAAGAAAAAGTGCTAGCTGTGCCCTAAAACAGACTTCATATAAGCTTATTTCTCAGTGGTGTCTCTTCAACAATTTTATTCATTATGTATTATTTCGTAAAGGTGTTATTAAATTACGATAACAATAATATTATTATGAAGAATGTTATTAAGAAGATTAACGATATGACGGCTTGGTTTGAACCCGGTTTAGACACACACCTGAGCTGCAAAGCCTGCATCAGCTCTTTGCATGTATATAAATCTATTTATAAATTTAGGTGAATTGGAATTGTATGGCAGAATAAGCTGGATTTAGCCATGAGGAAGTCAACACATTTTTGGTTCGATTCATTGGGCTATTAAAAATATTTCGTCCCGATTTAAACGGAGACAACTTTTAAAATAAACTATATTTGCCAAAGTTGCCACGCTTGGCAAGTGGGTTGGCAACCGCAGTTTTTTATTTTCAATTGTTATTAGACAGACAGAGGAAGACACTGCTGCCCGTCTCCTGCTTTTTTTTCTCTGTCGCCTCTTCGTGGTGGGTGTCTTACCTACGTGACGATATTGGTTTTATGCATATTATTTTCCGCCACTATACGGTGAACAGTACACAGACTATATACTAAATCGGATAAGATTCGAAATCGAATACCATACAATTTAAACCAAACCCCCGAACTCTCAGTTACCGCGTATCATTACCGGTCGACGTCGTCATCACAAAAATACCGTTGTGCGCTGCACAAGTAAGGTTATTAACTGCGATACTGCTATAAAAATAAGTTATTTTGAAGGTCAAAGTTATTAAGGTCTGCGTTTCGCGTGATTGAGCATAATACGTAATACAATTTTTAACTCGGCGCGTCATTCACGAAAAAAAACAACATTCGTAATGACATAAACAGCATTTCCATGGATGCAAATTATTTTGCCTTTGTGACATAATACTGCTGATTTGTTTGGTAATAGAAGAAATCCTCACTATTCTACATGATTTTAGTCTTCAAATCACACACTGGATAGGATTCGAATGACTAGATACATTGACACGGGTTAAGCTTCCGCGATCGTTCGTTTTATTTATTTCACGTTGTAGATCCATGCTGCAGCTATATTATGGAGCACGCATAACAGAATACCAACGTAACGAGTTTAATGCTGCTGTGTTTTATATGGTGAGTGTAAAGAACCAGAGATCCTTTTAACTGTAAAAGAAGCATTCCATGTTAGTATTTAGGGGTGACAACGCATCTGCATTTTGATTCTTAATCCATAACCATACAATCAGGTGGATTGTGTGCTCGTTTGTCACTTTTATTCTATTATAATAAAATATTTTTACTTCTTATTGCTGTCACCCTATAACTAAAGTTTTCAATGAGAATGAAATGTCATCGTCGGGCTTTTTTTTTAATAATAATAATAAAATGCCGCCCGAAATTATTCCTATGGTCGTTTCTGCGAACGGGCTAATCCCAGTCAGCTTCTCAGGTCATCTGAGGCGACTGGGACTCCGTGACGGACCGCTCCGGTCTCAGATGCAGAAGGCGGTGCTCCTCGATACCGCACGCATCGTCCGCCGGTTTCTTTCCCTTTCTTCCTAATCCTCGGCCGTTTGGTCTCCCCTGCCGAGGGCTTCCATCTGGTTGGATTTTTATCTTATGTACTTTTATGTATTTTATTGATATTTGTGTATAATTATCATTTTCATTTACATTAATATATTTAAAGAGGCGAACCAGATGAGAAAACTATATAGATACCTCACATAATAATAATACCTTTTTATTTCAGGATTCTTTCCATATGTGTTAGAAACCAAATATAAAATCTTATAAACTACGGTTAGTAATGGTTTATTACCAGCATAACTGTCTTCATTTAGTTTAACATAAATATTGTCTACGCAATTTGTATCAGTTTCCAGTAGACTATTAGTGCTACCCCGTATTCGCATCATCAGGGATGCTGTCCGCTTACGTATAATTGCATGAAAATCCGTGCGCGCTTCCGAGAACATCCCCGATGCGCTACAAAAGCGAGGCAGCCCCAACAGTGCCCTGAACCTGTTCTTATACGTAGGTACTCTAAGAGCGTTATGCCTTCTGCTTGTAGTTGATACACATATTTTAGGTACAAAATGATTGATAATATGACTTAAAAAGGGTAATTTTAACTTGACGAGTGCATCGAGCGAACCTGCGGGTCAGCATGTAAAAATAAAATAAATAAAGCATGAAATTAGTAACATAAAATAAGTAGTGTATTTTTATGTTTGTGTAATGTGAAATAAGCACACATTAATTATGTTTGACTGTTACATTAAAATAAATTGATCGCATTATTATTATTACCATTAATTATAATTTTTTAAACATTACATGTAACTTGTGTGGATGTTAGAATATCGCACTTTTCAGTACAATAGTTTAAAACAGTTAACTAAAGCGGATCGTACCTAAGGAAAAAGGCGGCTCTCAAAGACAACTTTTATCTTCTATATTGATACAACTTTTCACTGTTATTTCTTTTGATGTTAGAAAAATGCATACATTTATTTTAGAAATTCATGTCAACTTTTATAACAGCTGGTTTTCAAAATTATTTGTAAAAGTTAGTTTATATATCTTTTTAGGGTTCCGTACCTCAAAAGGAAAAAACGGAACCCTTATAGGATCACTTTGTTGTCCGTCTGTCTGTCTGTCTGTCACGACCCTTTTTCTCAGGAATCAAGCTGAAATTCATATCAAATACTCAAATCTACTGTCCCTTGGAGCTGTGAAAAAATCAAACTTCTAAGCCAACACAATCAAAAGATACATTCGCTTATGCCGCAAATTTTCGACATTCGCAAGGGAATCAAAACAGGGTCCTACTTCCCGTAAACTCAGAATATTGAAATTTGGTACGAAGCAACGTCTTATAGTACAGATAAAGGAATAATTGCGAAAAGTATACATTTTTAGTTACATCATATAATAAAAATATTTTAATTGTCTCTATATACTGAGATAAATATATCGTAATCATAAAAATAAACACTCACGCCTTTTACCCAGAAGGGTAGGCAGAGAGTAAGGACTTCTATTTAGCACGATCCTGACACATCTCTCCTGCCTCCTTTACATCCATATACTTGTTAAAGTTTTCAGTAATTTTGTATAGATTATAGATTGTTATAGAATATAGATTATATTGAAGATTATTAGGGATCGTTAACAAAATAAGGTATATTTCCTCCCGACTTCAAAAAGGAGTAGGTACTTAATTCGACTGTATGTTTTTTAATGTGTGTTACCTCATAACTTTTTTCTGGGTGAACCGATTACGATGATTCTGTTTATTACATTTGAAAGCTGGTGGTTCTCATTTAGTCCCGTGTAAATTTAATCAAGGTCTGACCAAGAGTTTTTGAGTTATTCTTAATAATTTATATTGAATTTTAATTTTAATTATATTACAACATTAAAATTATCAAGTTTATTCAAAAAAAAAATGAGCAATCCCACTTGCCAATGACATTTCGAGACTCTCACAATTTTACACTTACCAAGCTGCCATAAATTCGTGTTGCAGCGTGACTTATGACTTAAAACAAATCTTTTTCTTCATTACTACTAAAGAGATGAAATATATAATAGAATACATTAGATAATATGTAATATAGATATAACGGACGAAATGAAAATAAAGAAGAAATGGAGAAAGACATTTTCCTTATAATTTAAAAATAATAAAAACTGCGGTGCCAACCCACTTATCAAGCGCCGAAACTAAGGAAAATATTGCCCCTACGAGGCAATATATGGTAGAGACCAATGTTCAACAGTAAACATTTGACAGATTGTAACTAATTAAGAAATTAATTTTTTGATATTATACCTATATTTAACTTAAGTGCATAGTGCAAATTACTCGTATAATAGACTGTTCAACTTACTAAATTGGTAAGGAGTTTAGATGCATTCGTTTATAAAGTATGGTAAGATGCTACTATACCTGTATTTACAATTAAAATTTGTATTTGGAATTCAAATGTCTAATTGAAAAATATAAAAGAAGCTTAAAACGTCACACTGTGCATTTACAATATTGTCATGACTACGCAGTTACTATAGAGTAGCCAGTTCTATTTTTATACATAATATGTTTCAGTGTAATAAATTAACATCGTATAGCAAAAACAAAATAATACGTTTGGTACATGGCGTGATGCCATAGTTTTTTGTCTCGTACACCTAATCGACCACAGCCAAACGGATCAATCCTAATTGTCTTTAAAATTACTTCAATCAGGCGTTACTTTGTGCGAATCCATTATATTAAAGATCTTAAAAATTTATTCGCTAAGATGCCGCGGATTTTAGTGAATTAATTTTCAAGGTCTTTAATTTCTTTTAAACGTTTTATTAAATGTGATATAATTTTATAATTTATTTTGTAATATTATGTGTTGTTATTAATGATACCAATATATAACTATGTGCGATGAAGATATGAAAAAAAATATGAAATATCTTTATTTTTACGACATATAAAAAACAATTTTGTTTGTCAAATTTAATTTTTTTAGATCTACTAAATCTACTACCGTTTCGATATGAGGTTCTTCTGATTGAAGTAGAAACGGTGAAAGAAACTCCGAAGACCTTAAGGTCGATTATTTGATTATGAAAATGTCGTGATGGAGTGGTTACAAAAGGAGACGAATAAATATTACAAGAACATCCCATATACTTCCAGCCATCGATACGTAATGAAGATAAATATGGGGCGTCTACGGTAAATGCATCTGGCTTTTTCCACAGTCGCTTACTACTACTAACTAAAGACCTTTGATAGACGGCGGTAAGAATGTTAAAAATTAATTACTAGCAATATCCGCGTTAAAAATAAAAACAGGTCAAGTGCGAGTCGGACTCGCACACCGAGGGTTCCGAACAAGTCCGTAGGTATATAAGTTTAAAATTATTAAAAGTATTTTTATTATATGATGTAATAAAAAATT
Source organism: Parnassius mnemosyne (assembly GCA_963668995.1). Classification (NCBI taxonomy): domain Eukaryota; kingdom Metazoa; phylum Arthropoda; class Insecta; order Lepidoptera; family Papilionidae; genus Parnassius; species Parnassius mnemosyne. The sequence continues at coordinate 47,633,819 of CAVLGL010000104.1, read as the reverse complement.
TATGCTTTTCGCAATTTTCCTTTATCTGTGCTATAATACGTTGCTTCGTACAAAATTTTAAGACTGAGTTCACGGGAAGTGGTAGGTTTTGATTCCCTTGCGAATGTCGAAAATTTGCGGCATAAGCGGCTGTATCTTTTGATTGCGTTGGCTTAGAAGTTTGATTTTTTCACAGCTCCAGGGGACAGTAGACATGAGTATTTGATATGAATTTCAGCTTGATACCTCCACGCATTCCTGAGAGAAAGGGTCTTGACAGACTGACAGACGGACAACAAAGTGATCCTATAAGGGTTCCGTTTTTTCTTTTTGTGGTACGGAACCCTAAAAATGATAAAATACCTAGGCCAACAAGCGATAAAGGATGCAAGAAATCTGGTACTGCGGTCTCTACTCTCTAGTTCTCCTGCCAAGCATCGCAAATCTGTCCCACACTGAAGAAGACCCATGTTATTTGAACTATAGCGGGCTGATGATGTGTTTGTGATTTGCATCCGAGGACCAAGCTGGAATGCCTCATTTCCAGTAAAAAGAGTCTGACGCCGTCATTACACGGCTAACAAAAAAATCAGTTGTTTGGAGTCGGTCTTATTCGTATCGTATATAAGTAAAAATGTAACACAAACGACTGTTTATTCTAATCCTCAAGTTAACTATTTATGTTTTATGATTTTATGCAAATACTGTATTCGAGTGGTATTTAAATTACTACTTAGGTGGGCTGACCGTCGTCGTAATAGTCAAGTAAAGTTACAGCCGATATATGTACCACTGCTGGGCACATGCAGGTCTCCGTCACTCGCTCAAGGTCTCGCGTTATATACCTACCGGTTAGCGTACTCCCGGGAGTAATAGTATCAGTAGGGTATCGCACGTTTTAAAGATATAATTTAATTAATTTTAATTTTAGTTTTATAATTTAATTTTTAACTATTATAATAGACAATTAAAGTTATATAACACATTCATTAAATAAATATCTGTAAAATTAACCATAATGAATAAAATTATGATAATATCTGATCCATTTATTAAAATTCACGATTTCATGACTTAACGATGTTTATCGAATTATTGGCGTTTAGGCCGTCAGTATCTATTTTACGTAATACTGTCGTCTTGAAAGCTAAGTGTTAACCAATTTGTTCGATAAAATAAATTAAAGAAATGACGCATTAAAATGGAATACATTCAAATTAAAATTTAAGTCCCCCCCAAAGTGGAGAGTAAATACAAAAAAAATCAAGAAAACTAAACTAAATATAGTGTATATGTCTTATGTAACCTAATACAATATAAAACTTACCAAAAACTCATACTTTACCGCAAACTAACTTTAATCACTTCGTGAATAAGATGCTTAAGTTTTAAGCAATTAACCACGCGCGACCTTGAGTCACTCCCGAGAATACAGTAAGTATGTGGGGTTAATTTAAATAACAGAGAATTCAGAGAAGGAAATAAAACTATTTATTATACCTACTCGTCTTTTATTTATTTTATCATCTTTGTACAACCCTTGCGCGTTCGCTCGATGACGCCGTTCAAGGTCGCGCGGTGGGCAAAGCGTCCCCAACTCCCGGTACAGGTGTAGAAGGTATATTTCTGCTTCCGGTTAACGTCTGGAATTACTATTAAAATTTTGTAGGCTATAGCGTAGGTATTTTCGCCTTTGTATGGGAGTGATGTATCTGTTACGTAGTAATATTATTTAGTCTGTAGCCAGGCCACCTATCATTTCTGAGAGGGGTTAGGGCAAGGAAATTAATGCCGTGCTGCCCCAATGCATGTTGGGGAACTGCACATGTTTTCGAAATATATTTTTTTTATTTTTCATGTTGTTTTCGTTCACCGCCGAGCACGTGCTAAATGCCGGCGGTCTAATACTGTGAAATGTACAGGATACCACGGCTACCATCATCACAGTCATTAATAATCATAATATAATGTTCATTTCTTTTACTGAAGCAAGAAGAGCATACTACAAATATTTGCTTGCAATTATAATGTTGGAGATAATAAGCGCAGTTGGCAGAAGTCTATCAATTAATTACAGTCGGTCGTTAATTATCTCCGAATAACACAGTTAACAGCTAATTATAAAGTAAACAAATAGAGAATGTGCGTCGTCCGTTTATACTTCAGTAAAAAACTCTTTGAAAATTGGCACAATTTAATTTGATTGTATATTTAACATCGATATAATGTACACGTAGTACATATAACTCAATGATGTTTAATATTTACTTACAAAATAAAATCGAGGATGCATAAGATATCCACTATGCATGGGCATTAAAAATATTATTAAGAAATATCCCACAAATATCTTAAAAGCTTTGTAGGAAACGTACCGAAAATTGACCGTCCTAAGATACACAGACCGAAGAACGTTGAACCTGTGGAGGTGGTGGCCTAATAACCCCTTGGAAGAGGTTTTTTATACAGTACTGGAAACGTATATTGTATAACTTGTTATTTCTGTGTATAATTAATAAGGTAATTAAATAAGTTCTTAGAACTTTTTGCTACTATTTTTCCTTTTGTGTTTTCGTCACGCTAACTTTAGCTAAGTAAAAAATGATTATTATTCAACTTTAAAAGTGAGAACATATCACATATTATCCTCCAAGTACGGAAAAACTACCGAAAAAATTAAGTTAAGTACGATCTAGCGATGAGGATCAGCGTTACCATTGGCTACTGAATATCGGCGGTGAGTTCACCGATCCGTCAGTCCGGTGAGCATTGGTCAAAGAGATTTAATAAATATTTGAATATCGTTGGTATGGGCAAATCCTCAAATTATTGTTTGCCAATTGAGAATTAACTTTTAAACATATAAGAGCTAATGTGAAATTATTTTGAATATTTTAAAAGATTTGTAGTCTCTAAATGTGCTCGGAAATTTATTTAAACCGAGTGTGTACGCAATAAATTATACATTTTTTAAATATTTTAAGGTTATTTTTTTCTTTTATTAAGAACTCGTACGATAGAACTACTAACTCTGAAGTTATCAATCTCTAAGAAATATTATTAGATGAAAAAAACGCGTCTAAATCCGAATGTTTCTGAGAGGTTTGAACGACAGCTTAACCCAGCAGAAATGTTACCTATGCAAAACTCCAAAATGGACAAAATAACTTTTTATGATAATTGAAGCATTTTTATTAAAGCGCATACACTTATTATTACAAAATCGCACCACTTTTCCGTGTCAAAATGCACTCAAAGCCATTGTTGAAACGATAATACAGAAGCAGTAATCCGCTTGCAGTCATGTTCTCGCCAGAACTAATTTTAACGTAAATATAATTTCCATTTTGCACCGACAACATTACAAAGCTGTACTCGTACATAAAAGTTAAGTCATCGCAGCAGTCACATAAAACAGAACAATTTACTGTTACAGTCTATCCACAAAAGTCCACTCTCTCCTCGACGCCTCTCCCATAAATTGCCTCATTGAGAGGATTTTGCCATAGTCGTCACGCTTGGCAGGCGGGTTTCAAACCGCAATTTTTTTTCGGTTGTTGTCAGTAATGGGGTATTGAATATTATTAAACCACCATTACACAGTCAGATATTATATTAACTTCATCTTCTTCAATAAAACGAAACGGCAGCATGGTTTTACTTGAGGTAAGATTGAACATATTTACTTTAAAGTATTATCTATTTAACGAAGGTCGCGAAATACCAACATCTTCATTTATCCTCGATTTAAAAATCACAATGCAGATGCACTGTTAACTTTGAGGGTTAAGATGGTCTCATCAACTCATTAGTGTCACGCCAGTAAAAAGGGTCACGTCATTCACCATGCGAAATAGAGAAGCATTGTGCTGCTATTTAAAGCTGGTATTCAGTCTGGGCGAGGTCCCTTTTCTCAGTCAAGATTCCTGCTGCAGCTATAATATAACTACAACGTGGCTCCCTAACATAATAATGAATAATTCTTATCTTGTGTAGTTGGAAAATGTTGTCTTGCAGCAGCTAATTCGGGCAGTGTAAATTCAATTTTACAAATACATGTAAGATGTAAGTCACATTGTCAATTCAATTTTACAAATACTGAATTCACCGCAATTAATCATCACTGCCAACAAAAAATTCACATTCTAAAAATACGAGGACTATATTTTTAACCTTCTTGCTGGTTCTTCCCAGGACAGAGGTATTTTCCGAACCAGTGATAAATAAAATAATGCCTTTCAATAATTATTATGTAATAATCCATATTGAATAAAAATCATTCTATTCTATTCTATTCTATAACCTTTAATACCTAACATGCATTTTACAGTAGAAGATTTTCACAAATTACCATAACGTTTTGTTGCTGTCATTTAGAGAACGGTTTTTCAATTTTTTTATTATGGTAACTCCCTAAAATAACCCAAGAAAATTCAGGATCACTTAGTCCTAGTTGTACACGTGTATTAAAAAGTAAAAATAAATCATCATCCAAATTCATGAGGAATCGCCTTGATATTTTACTACTATTACTATACTATATTTACTATATATTACTTATATTAGTTCGGCTCATTACTTTTGTAGGGACACTTTTATATATACATGTATAACAGCCTTAAATGTTTTCAGATTAGGACTTAATATTTGAAAAACGATCGTTTAGAATTAGAATATTTAACCCTTATTATATCTAACCCTATTTTTTACTAGTGAAACTATCTTTTTATGTAGAACGCAGCAGTAAACCTAACTAGATATTGTAATCCACTGTCACATATTGTGCCAGAGATTACGCCTTAATTAAAGATCCTACCTTCCATCCAGCTGATGAGTTACTGTCTCCCTTATCCTTAAAGTATGGCACGTTTTGAACCATCCACTCGTAGATCTGCGATAATGTTAGCCTGTTGTCTTGAGCGGAGGTGATGGCTTGCGTTATGAGATCAGCGTAAGAGAGGTTCCCCCATGCGTTCCGACGCGAGGAGTTTTTCTTTGTAGTGACCGCGGACGACGGCAATGGTGGCGCACCTGGTAAAAATAAGAAATATCAATATTTAAATTGTCTGTTACTTAATATGTATTTACATAATTTAAAATGAGATTATTGCATGACTTGAAACTTATATAATTACCTATATATGTAGATATATTACAGTGTCGAAGCGATGTTAGATTAACCACATATCGTCCCGTAACTTTCGTAAGAGGCGGCAGCAAGGATTTCTACGAATCATCGATAACAACCATAAACTAAAAGTTGCGGTTGCGAACCCGCATGCCAAGCGTTGCAACTATTGCTATCAATGGAGAGGACTATGTTCAGCAGTGGACTTTGGTGAATGAATGAATTAATGAAATTAATATTTTAATCCCTATACAATCAACAGTTTAACGAAAATTTTTGATGGTTTTTGACGGAAACAAAATATATACCGTTCGAAATAAAAATATTTATACCATTACTGCTGATAAAAGTCCATTGCTGATAATGCATTCTCACTGTTTGCTTAATCGGATGGATTTTGCCAAAATAGCATGCTTTGCAAGCGGGTTGACAACTTCAGTTTTTTATTCAGTTGTTATCAGGATGATGCGGCTGCCCAGCTGCAGTTTTAGTTTCCCTTTATCGCCTTATACTGGCACCCACGGGATGATGTGGGGCAGTGAATATTTTTACACCGCCACTACACGGCTAGTTATTTTTATGTACGTTTTTTTATATAGAATAAAGGTGACAAACGAGCACACAGTCCAACTGATGGTAAGTGGATGCTGTTGCCCATAGACACCTACGTTAATCCGCAATTAAGAATCAAAATGTAGATGCGCCGCCATCCCTGAGGACTGAGATGGAATGCCTCGTTTCCAGTAAAAAGTGTCTCCGGTTCTCTACAGTCACCATACGAAACACAGCAGCATTGAGCTGCTATTTTACGCTGTATTCTGTGAGAGCATGGTCCTACCCCGGTCGAGCCGACTTATTCGTGCTGCAACCACAATATAGATACAGCATAGCTCTACCACGTAAAGAACATTGTTTATTGGTGTATTTCATGTAATCGGAGCATAATATGAGAATTTTGCATTTATATTTATATTTCAGTTGATAGTCTAATGTCCAAATACTTAAATGCTGATCAATTTTAAATGCTGTTAAGTCTTGTGCTGTCTCTATCAATTTAAGTCAAAGTGGCTGTAACACCACACGACTTAACCGTCTATCTATTCATCTATTACAGCATATAAAAGTCCACTGCTGAACATTGGCCTCCCCAATAGATTGCCTCATAGGGGGACGTAGCCATATTTGCCACGCTTGTCGGGCGGGTTGACAGTTCGCAGTTCTTTTTGTTAGTTTGAGTTGTTTTGAGGAAGACGCTGCTGCCTTCTCTCGTTTCTTACGACATCCACGGGACGATATGGGGTAGTAGATATTCTTACACCGCCACTACACGTCTTACGATATCTTAAAATTTAGTAGCGTTTGAGTATTTGGCTTACTACTTTACTGCCAAGTATTCTTTCAGAATTAATTGTGTGGTGGCGACGTAAGATCATTCATCACCCTCCTTAATGGAATATAACTATTTATGCTAGACCGTTTATATTAGAAGTGAAATAGAGCAAAACATATCGTATCAGCAACGGGCATAAAAAATGAAAAAAGGTGCGAGACGTCTGGTACTGCGAACACTAATCCATCAGCCAAGTGTATTAATATAACCGACTTTATGATTTTTAGCCTGACATTGGTTTTTTTAAGATGTAATAAATGAATATAGCTCATAAGGCTCTGTATGATAAGATGATTAGCATACAAAATTTATTCAATTTAAAAAGTTCTGGTTTGTAGTGATGTTTTTTGTACAGACTCATTGTTAATTTCTCTCGGTAAAATCGCTTAGTTATTGTTAACATTCATTAATATAATAAGTCTGTTTTAGCATAATTAAAAATTTAAATAAAAAATTCCACTATAGCAGTTTTATATTATAAAGAATATAATTAGTAAGAAAACATTCCGTTGTGCGGTTATCGTTAAAAGATAAACATGAAAAAGGCTAGCATAATCAAAAGGTGTTCGCAAGTCGCAAGTGCTCGCAGATAAATAACAACTAATAAGTATTTTTTTTAAACGAATGGAAAACATTCAATTATGACTACCCTTATCTTTATAATTTTTTTATCCGTGTGTATGTGACTGAACCTCCTAAACGGCAAAAAAATGTAAAAATTGGTCCATTTTGATGAAATGTCATGTGTGTGAATAAGTTGATTCGAGAATAATTTAGATTCACAATTGGATCCGGTAGGTGGCGCTGAGATACAGAAATTACCCGTGCAAAGCCGGGGAGGATCGCTAGTATCTTATAAAACACATACACACACACACACACACACAAACATAACACGACCCTTATGTCAATTTGTCCTTTGGTGCTGCGTTGAAATGTAATCTTTTAAGTAGATCTTTGAGAGAACGGCAAAATAAATCTACTTTTTAACACGTTTTTATTAGCTTGATCTGTACATGTCTACATATAAAAGTAATTAAATTTTTTTATTCCATTTTCGTCCACTTACGCACGTCTGAGTTATCTGAATTATTAATTATTTGAAATATTTCAGACGTGTTATGAACCAAAGATAATACAATGATTTTATGACTATTATCTGGTATTCTCACTAAGATCATCATATCTCATAGTCAATGCGTGTTGTTTTTTATATATTTTTTTACCGAATTGCCCCAAAACGAGAGTAATGTTTTTCGAGTGTGTGTATTTACTAGGTTGATCAATAAATTTTTGCAAACGCAATGAAACTCTAGGATAAGTAAGTATATGTAAATTGTATTTATTCAACGCAATCGTCTTTTATTAAGCTAATACACCTTGAAAAGCGTTTTGCAACATGGTTAATTCCCTTAGAAAAAAAGGCTTGATCCTGTGACTCGAAAAATACCTCTACAGCACATATTACCTGATCGTCGCCGTTGAATTTTATACCACGGAAGTGCTTTTCAGGTGATTAAAAAGCTGAAAATCACTTTGTGCTAGGACCGGAGAATATGGTGGGTGCTGCATTAATTGTAAGCCAGCAGTTTGAATGGCAGCGCCTGCAACATCAGGACGATGGGCAGAGTCATTATCGCAATGAAAAAGCACTCTAGCACGCTATTTTTCTCAACGTTTATTCTCTAGTTCTTCGCGCAGTTTCTTCATTAATCATCATTGTTCTACCTTCTGTATCCCAGAAGACATAGGCCATTATTTTTCCAGCGGACGCAGAGATCTTGAATCTCGTAGTTAGCAGGGAAGACGGTCTTTTCCACACCTTGCTTTGGTTTTTCATCTCCGCGTCAAAATAGTGTACCCACGTTTCATCTATGGTTACAAAACGAGCGCAAAAGGAATCTGGATCTTCTTCAATTATTGCTAAATTTAAATTCAGCTTTGAAATATCAACACTTGCTTTTTTTTGGGCATCTGTTAACATTCGAGGAACACAGCGCGCAGCCACATTTTTGAATTTTAAGGTATGAGTTAAAATAAACTAAATTCTCCCAAACGAAAGCTTTAGAATCTCAGCTAAGTAACGAATGACCACATGTCGATCTACTTTAACATTTTTGTACATTTAGTTTTTTTAACGTTTTCTTGCGTAACGGCCGTTGTTGGCCGCACGGAGCGAGTGTCGCCATTGCAAGCGGTTCTGCCGCGATTAAATTCAGTGCACCAGTATGCCACTGTAGAATAACACGGAGCAGTGTCTGCCAAAGTATGATGCAGTTCTTCAAAAAAACACGTTTTGTAGAAAAAAAATTCAGGCAGAAATATTTAATAACCGCACGAAATTTCGCCATTATGCATACGAATCAGATTCCCAGCAATTATTAATTTAAAAAAAAAGTTTATAGTTTTTATTTTTAAATTAGCTTTTTCTGGCCTTGGCTACTAACAAATTATAGATTCGAAAAAAAATTGATCGCTAGTATGTTTGTTTATTTGATACGCTCTGTAGTCTAAACGGCTTGATGGATTTCAACTTAAGGTGTCGTTAGATTCGTCTTAGTTGCATAAGTAACATAGGGTAATTTTTCTATATTCAGTAAACTTTTTAGACAATTGGGTTTTTTAATTATTGTTTTAGCCACTAAGCTTGTTTGTATGCATGTTACACGATATCTCCGTTAATTATGAAACAATTATAATGATTCCTTTTCTTATGAAATATCTTATTCTTTTTGTTAAGTCTAAATTTTTTGGTTTTTTAAACTCTAATGATAACAAAAACTGAAAAAACGATAGCCATAAAAACCCGCAGCTGGACAAAAACCTTTCCAAAAATGCGCAAACACGCATGGTTTGCTTAAAAAACTCCCTTATACTTTCAGATGAAAAATGTTCAAGGGATTTTATTTTGAAGCAATTTATCAATTGCAAAAACATTTTTTTTTAATTTCAGACGTACTTAGGATCTCGTGTTTTAGGGACAGTCTAGGTCTGTCAGTTTCCACAGGGTTCCAGATTTTGTTTTCTTGTTCCGGATAAGGAAAAAAACGACTCTTATAGGATAATTCTTTTTTATGAAGACAATTTTTTGTAGGAACGGGTAGACGTAGCACATTAAATTAATATTGACGGCTTCGTGGTACATTGGCTTAGCAATGAGTTCCTCCGCTGGAGGCCGCGAATTCGGACACCGTACGGAACAAGTATTTGTATGGCCTGCAAATAATTGTTCCGGGTCTGGATGTTTGTTCTTATGCAATTTAAATTGCCTCCACGATACAGGATAAAATTCTAGTGTGGGGTAACGTTAAAAAAATCAAACACTGCGTTCTACGATTCCTTGCACGTTTAAAATTCAAGCTTTTAAATCAACGCAATCAAAAGGAACAGCCATATGGTATTTTCCGCTGACCTAGAATTATAACATTTGGCAAGACGCAAGGTCTTACAGCAGAAATAAGTAAAGGGGAAGAATCCGAAATTCGTCAACTTTCAGTTATTTCAAAAAAAAAATGCTATTACTAACTTACGTTTGTAGATGGAGAATATAGCATCGACCATGTTAAGTTTGCATATTGTTTCCTTGTACCTATTTCCCGGGATGGAAGAACTGTCTACATACATAGTTAAGTTTATATAAACCTTTTCACACTTGTCCGGACTTTTCTTCAAGTTTAGCGTTACACTTGTGCATTAATAAATAAAATATACGTTTTTATTACTTTACGAACATTTTTCAAACCACGCAAAAGGGAAAAATCACATCAGCATACTCCATTATCGTTTCAAATCATTATTACTTTGAACATGAAAAGCATTAAGCGATCTTTTCTAATATGCAGTCCACGAGTCAGTCGTTTGAAGTGGTAGTAAGCTTATAGGGTTAATATCTTAATTGTTCTTCGGGCCGATTGGATCCTTTTCACCTTCGTTTTTATACATCTATTTGATCTTTAAAAATTATTTTTTGCATGAAATGTAATAAGAGTTACTTTTCTGTACGTTTTCCGGAGATCTCAAATAAGAGATAATAACCTTATTTGTATCATACGTATGTATAAATGTCGTACTATGTCGAACGGAATACAAGTCGCAAGTTTTGTATAACTTATAACATCGTTATTCACTTCTTTTAAAAAATCTATTATGTGATTATTTATCTATTAAGTTTTCTGTGATTGAAAATGAAATATTATCAAGTGAAGATTGATTATAAATGATTAGAATGATTTAGATCGTTAAAAAGGTTTTACTGAAATAATTTTCTTCTTACATGAATTTTCATCCCAATTATTCCACTGTCACTTTTTTACTTTGTGCAAAAAGTTGACGCGTCCATATTGTATAATATTGTTCTTTATTTTTCATACAATATTCAAGGATATTTCGAGATGCCATCTCTTTTATGCACTCATAAATACTTTAAGAGTGAAAAACAATCGCAATTCGTTTACACAAGACAAGTATCCTAAACTTTTTATATGAAATTTTCCGCAATCATAATTTATAAGAGAATATAAAACACAAGACTAAATGTGTTTATTTGTAAATAGTCATTCAATACAATCTCTTAAATCATCTTTCTCAATCTCTCAAATAAAAATTAGATCATCATTCTCATTATAGCCCTTTACAAGGCCACAGCTAAACAGTTTATGCAATAGATTGTCTCTAAAGCTCGGTTCCTTATCCAGAGTCACCTACATTCTGCATGCTGCATTTGATTGTAATAAATATTATGTGTCGTTAAGTTTGACTGCTTCTTCATCTTCTTCATTATGATCACGTGAAAAACCATGGCTGCTCTAATCGTCACGGTTGGCAGGCGAATTGACGATCGCTGTAACAGACGTTTTACCTAAGATAACCACTATCTTTCGAAAGCCAAAATATTTTTGGTAAAGGGTGCTTATGGCACCCACGGGACGAAACAGTGTGTGGATTCTGTTACGCTTGTTCTATCTTTTGTTGAAAAATTGTGACAAGTATTACGATAGTTTAAAAAAATATTTTTGTCTTAAAATCTCTATTATTGTAAATCCTTATGCCACTTACAGAATCGTGCAGCGATTAATACAGACTGTCTTCTAAGCATGTAAGTTCAGGACTATACGGATGATGGATGGATGGAAACACATTCAAGCCAAGATCTCCCAATATTTTTTTGTGATTGACTAAAAATATGTCAGTCTGGCGTTACCTTGATAAGATATTATTTAGCTAACTGTTTATAACTGTTTTAAATCCATTGCACTTACTAATTGTTTAGATCGAACCTGTTCATCATGGATTTTACCATTTTAGATTTTGGATAAACTTTTACCTGTTAATGATAAAATATGGTTTCTTCGGGCGGCAAAAGTTTAAAATATTAAAAAAGTATTCATTTTAATCAACTTTAAAGCCAAGTTTCTTAATCCTGTAGGTATTGGTGTTTATCTAAGAACTTTTTTACATTTTCTTCTGGTCACCTATGTCAATATTTTCGAATGCTAATCCATTCAGTTCCATTTTAATTACATAATTTCTTGTTCAGGTTCAGAGAACAATTACTAAGATGCTGTTTCTGTAAACGTTTTTTCACAAATGTGCATGTAGACATTTAAGGGGCTGTACAAAATGAACGGATAAGTCCATCGTCATTTACACTTTCAAAATAAGTTGCTACGGTGGATTTACTCAACCATGTCAACTATGAATTTTATTTTATGTCTTTATATGCTCATCACAGACCTTATGGGTCGTAAGATTCTTTTAATTAGTTATCTTTTGGCACGTCAGTATAAAATTTATTCGACCATACAGACGGCACTCTACGGATTTCTACGTACGGCACGTACGTAGAAAGTTTGTGATCAACACTTGATATTGCTTACCGTTAACGGCAGCTCATTAACCAGTTTACTTTTTCTTAAATGTATATCAGTTGCAAAGTACCTACTGCACAGTAGTGAAAGTAATGAACCGAGATCTACTCCTTTTTTAAAAAGCATTTTATTACTTGTCAATATGTAATACTCGTATTGCTAAAATTCAGGTTTTTGTTAATGTACACATTTTATTGTAACATTAAAACAAGCCAAAGGGATTATTTTTTTCTGTAATGTGCTAATTTTTTTTGTTATATGAACGGTATTTCATGTTATTTAAAAAAGTTTTAGATGATATTGTGTGAATATTATAACAATCTAGAACAACCTTTAAGAAATATCATATCATAGCTTGTTTATACAAATGAATAAAACATGACTAGTATAGGTACACGAGTATTTTAATTTACCTCCGAACAGTGTTTAGTACTCAATATTTGTATGCGCTTGGATTATTAAGTATTCATCTACGGCTATAGCACTATTTTACACACATTAAAAATATTAAGTTGAGTATTTTCCACTTTCTGTTTTTAAATATTCAGTAGTCATGTGACGATAAAATTGGCGGGAATGGTCAATTATTAGAGACAGGGAAGAATTTTATTATGAAATTCGATAAAGCCGCTCTCAAAATGTTTATAAAAAATATTGCAATATTTATTACGTTTTGTTATGAATTTAATAACAAAGATGATGTATTGAAAAAGGCACTGACAACAGTGTTATCACAAAAAGTAAGCAATGACAATCCACAAATAGAAAAGCTTATTAGATATTTTTCAATTTGGTATTTTAGAGCGTAATTTCACAGAAGTATTTCTTAGAAGCTATTTCATGGTGAGATGGGATCATACTACGTAGATCGACCTAAATAGATGTATTGATGTGGTGACCTCAGTATCACTTAGGCGTCACAAATATTTACCAGTAAGATTTTGATTGGAGTTCTTCTTTGAGCCAGTGTCGTCAGCCGGGTCTACATAGTTTTCTGGCCTCGGCAGAGGCCACGTGTTAGATCGCGCGCGTGTTTGTGGTTCAAAACCAACCTCTGTAAGTTCGCCCAGTGGTTCTAAATCTCCCATTGTACCCTCAATTTCCGAAAGTACTGTTTGTGAAGACCACGGGCTCTGATAACTACCGCCCCCTTGGGTAGACATGTCTCCAACCAGATATAGCAGAGTAGTGGAAATTTTTGGTGAGTGTGTCAGAGTGCGCGCTTACCGGCACTCGTCTGCTCCACCCGTTACCATTACAGAGCTCTAACAACCGTTTCTTGTCCGAGTTCTTTCTATTTCCAGAATGTCTTAGTAGTCGGCCTGCGGTCCAGCGAGGTTATCTAACTCCTCCTTATCGGCTCTGTTATATGAAGCCAATAGCATGTGGCGTCTCGCTAACGATCATAAACAGAGATGTGCGTAGAGAGTATCTGCCGTCGGGCCGTTCCCGAGAGGTGATTTTCGCTAAATATAAGCGCGGAATGAGGCGGGGGCGGGGCGCGCACCACGTGAGCGTCTACGCGCCGATTTTCCAATTCATCACTGGCAGGCTAGAGGCGCGATAACCTTGTAACGTGGCTCGCGATACAACGTATCGCTCGCCTACGATGGTCACCGTTGTAGTCCCAGAGATCACCACTGCGTAAATTCGAGTTCAATCACTTTGTTATTTTTGACACTAATAACTGTTATCACTGGATACGATAATCATGTACGAGGGCTAGAAAATACGTAAGCAACGACGCGGTTAAAAATTTTAGGAGGGTCCACGAGGTCGGCGTAACTCGCAACTGCGTAATAAGTGATGTGCGCGAAGTGCGGCGTACCGTCCTCAGCCGCAAGCAGTCGCACGTATACTGAACCGCGGGCGTGCAAATTCCGCGAGACGGGCGCCGCACTGGCCGTCGCGCGGGAGAGGGGGAGGGCGCTGATAGAGAAGTGGCGTCGTGTGACCGCACTCGGTAGCCATCTCGGCCGCACTCGCCACCGCTCGTTTTAGTACGGAATACTTTTCACGGTTTATCGGTGCGTAATATTAGGCCCCTTCGCGACCTTGAGCGATGGGCACAAATTGCATCCACACGCGGATCTGACATCAATGCAAGTTGTAATTTATTCTTGAACTTTCGCATAACTGTTTTGAACTTAATGTTTAATAATTGTAACGTTTGACAAACGTACAAGGAATGGATGCCAATATGACTGTTGGTTATGTATGTCATACCACAAAAATTATTTTGTTTCGGTGGCGCGCAAAAGTAAACAATAGTTACTTAATTCCCGATTTGCATGAACTAACTGAACAGCCACAACGCGTAACGCGTAATAAGGTGGAAAATACGCAAACGTCAATAGACATCTATGTCGTTTATTGTTTCCATATTAGTTTTATAATAACTTATAGAAAATGATTCTACCGGAGCATTTAAGGCGCAATCAATTGGCATACAGGTTAATTTAAAAAAGTAGATACTTTATGTGTAATAGCAAAATTATATTTTCGATATATTTTTTTAAATTAATTACAAATTAACTAATAGCAATATAGGTGGAGCAGTTTCGGGTTCTACTGGAGCATTTGAGCAATTAATCGGCACATCGTTTAATTTTAAAAAGTAGAATTTTATGTTTTATAGCAAAATTAAATTTTCGATGATTAATTTTTTTTTAATTAATTATAAATTAACTAATAGCAATAGAGGTGGAGAAATTTTGGATTCTACTGGAGCATTTAAGGAGCAATTATTTGGTATATAGTTTAATAAAAAAAATCTTCTACGCTAACTTCCTTCTGGTGTATATAACTCAATTTTTGAAAATTCTAGCCGCTAACAATTGCAACAAGACTTAACATGACATAAGGATAAAATCCTCTCGTAATACAAGCATGCGGTAATACGTCTAAATGGTCTTGTGCACAAAATTAAAACCTTTACCAGGTAAATAGACTCAGCATGAAGATTTATTAATCGTTTTTATCTAAAACATTTAATCTGAAGACGAGAATTTTTTTAAAGGTTTTCGAACGAGCTCGCATTCACTGGGGTGACATTCGGAGTTTACGGATCCGTATGTACATTCTTTTTAGTTTTAAATATTAACTCTGTAGTAACATAAGGCTCCATTATGGTCTTGTTGTTCTTTTGGTAGGATTCAATGATCTTATAAAACTGAAAACGGCAAGTCCCACGTAGGTGCTTTATAATACTTTAGATTATTTACTTACCTAGACGGATTTCAAGTTGCATATCAGTCCTATGCTTAACTTCACCTATATTTCTAGTAACCACAGAATTTCACCCCACTATCAGCTGATATTGAAACTGCGATTTTTTGCATTGGAAAACATGTTAGTTGATGTAGCTGAATAAATAGGAGTGTCATACACAGTAAGTATGCGATGGTTAGCAGCGTTTTTCACTATATTATTAGCCACTACTTATTGCCACTATCCAAATGTCGTTAATGGTGCTAGACGTCTGTTGCTGCTCTCATCAATCCTATTGTCAATCCTCGGGAAGTAGGACTGTACAATATAAGTATTTAGTTTTAGTTTTTTTCTTATGATAATAAATATTCTAAGAAAAACTGCCAAAAGTGCTAATTAAGGCAAATTTTCCTACAACGGGAGAGGCCCATGTTCAGTAAAGGCCATTCACGGGTCTATAAATAAGATGATGAAGGATGTGAAAAAAAAACGGCATTTGCAATTAAAATACATATTAAAAAAACAAAATTATCAGACATCACTTGTGTTTTATCTCACTCTCCATAATTTCCAAATAATATCTTGCAAATAATAGGTTGGGTAAAAGTTTCTTCGTATTTTGTTTGTATAAAATTTGAAGAAAAATCTCGTTGGTTGTAATGTTTGTATCTGGCTGGTTTTAATATCAATACATATAGCTCAGAAAGAAAAAGAAACATAAAAAGTAAAAAACACATCCCCGCCATTTTTCAATTGTTTTTCTGTCCGCCAAAATGAGTGAATCTAACGAAGAAATTCGATACATTCTGAAGTTTTATTACAAAAAAGGGAAAAATGTGACTCAAGCCACGGAAAAAAATTTGTGACGTTTATGGAACTAATTCAAGCGTTTTCAGTCCGGGAATTTTGATATCAAAGATACAGCTCGCCCTGGTCGCCCTCATACGGATAACGTCGATACCATTTTTAAAAACGCCGATTCAATACTAGTTACGACATAGCCGAGGAATTGAGTGAAAACAATTTTGATCTATTTGAAAAAGTCTGGTTTTATAAAAAAGCTCGATATTAGGGTACCACACGAGCTCACTGAAAGAAACCAAATAAATCGTCTACTCATTTGCGATTCTCTATTAAAACGTTATGAAACCGAACCATTTTTGAAAAGATTGATCACTGGTGATGAAAAGTGGATCAACTACGACAAGAACGTGCAAAAAGTATCATGATAAAAGGGTAGTCAAGCTGCACAGACTGTAGCGAAACCCGAATTGACACGCAATATGGTGATGCTATGTGTATGGTGCGATTGGAAGGGCATCGTTTATTATGAGCTTTTACCACCGGGTAAAACCATCGCTTCGGGTCTCTACTGCCAACAACTACTGTTTTACAAGTTCAAGACTTAAGCAAGAAATTGAGAAAAAACGGCCGGAATTTATCTACAGAAAAGGATTTGGCCACACACATTATTGGCCACTCAGAAAAACTGAGAGAGTTTGGTTGGGAAACGTTAATGCATCCAACATAAAGTAACCTTGCACCCTCAGATTTTCACCTGTTTGGGTTTCTTCTGAATGCTTTGGGTAGTATTAGGTTAACATAAAGAGAGGACTGCCAAAACTACTTGTCGCATTTTTATGATCAAAATGCACAAAATTTCTACAGAAATGGGATTATGTACCTACAAAATGGCAACAATTTATCGAACAAAATGGCACATATATTATATTATATTATATTATAATTAAATGTAATTTAACCTCGAAAAAAATGTCTTGAATTTGTGTATAAACTATGAAGTAACTTTTCCCTGACCTTATATATTTTATGTTGAATAAAAATGTTCAGTTGAATATTATTCTATTGTATCAATACATGTGTACAAATATCCATAAGACAAGCGGAAAATCCATATGTATCGTAAAAGCAATGTCCTCTGTATTATTTTACAGTAAATACAACTGGATTCGCCTCTGCCGGCTGCCTTGATTCGTCAATGGCAAAGTTCAGAGGGTAAAATTATTTGAGAAGCACATTCGCATTTACCTTCATCATCATCATCATTACAGCCCTGCAAATCCACCATTGAACATAGGTCTCATATCGTCATCACTTCATCTTGTGAGAGGCCACACTTTACTTCATTTTCGGTACGAGACTGGTACACAAAAATAATAAAATTAGTATGTGTCTATAATCTAGTAAAATATTACATACTGCGATTCTTACTAAGCTTATTCTTGTTATAAAT
The DNA here is from genome assembly GCA_963668995.1 of Parnassius mnemosyne. Lineage (NCBI taxonomy): Eukaryota > Metazoa > Arthropoda > Insecta > Lepidoptera > Papilionidae > Parnassius > Parnassius mnemosyne. The sequence goes on along the minus strand of CAVLGL010000104.1, from coordinate 47,615,991 downwards.
TCTCATTATAAAAATCAACACAAAACAAATAGATATCAATTATTTTAACAAAAATTATATTCAAAAACGGTATAAAAATACGGACTGGTGGTGGGACTTTTTTATGTCTAGAAATTTTTCCCGCTAAATAAATAGCAATGCTTGCACTGCTGTGTTTCGGTCTGAATGGGGAGCCAGTATCATAATGTATTGCACCTATTTATATATATATTGTATATATAATATATATTATGCAAATAGTTTTTTAAATGAATCCTAGAGTGATAAAAACCACTACAATTTTTAAACATTTTTTTAGAAACTTTTTTAATTTATCGTTTTTAATTTTTGCGTGAAAACGCTTTACCTTACCTTTAAATTTTGTTATCATCAATATATTTATCCCTGGTAGATTAGTAGGTACTTTCTGCTTTAACGGATCCATCTTCCATGGGCTATTTCAATAAAATACGGAATAAAATTCAACAATCGTGATGATAACTTGAAAAATGTCTAATTATTAACACACAGCACATTAGTACGTAGTACTATTATTTATCCTGTGATATTATCTTGTTTACATTATCAGTGACGTCACGACGGAATCTAATATGGCGGATAGCGTTTTGGAGATTTGAGGCACAGATTAAAAAATATTCTTAAAATAACATATTCTTTCTACTCTGTATTGTGTATTATTTCACCCTTCTACCCTCCCTATCTAAAGGAGAAGTTTAATTTTGTAGAGCTTCCTGGGGAACCTCTACGCTCTTCAAGAAAATTTATTTGAAGGGTACAACTCATAATACATCATTTTTTAATAAATCTTTCATTGTCCAGTCTATTAAGCTCTGGAATACCCTACCTTTGCATCGACGACTACTTAAAGAGCATTACTTGTCTCAAGACCGTTATGATAAATTATGTGATTATGTATTTCTCAACTTTATATTATTGCTTGAGGAATTTGTTAATTTATATATATATATATATATATATATATATATATATATATATATATATATATATATATTTAGGTAGATATGTAAGTTTGTTTATATCATCATTATCATTACAGCCTTTCATAAGGCCACTGCTGAACATAGGCCTCCCGCAAGGAATGCCACAAAGCACGGTCCTGAGCCACCTGCATCCATCGTATATACTCATTTATATATACATACATACATTATATACATTATATACATACACATATTATACTCATTTCTAAGTTTATCACGCAGAGAAACCCGAGCATAGCCCTCTCCATAGCTCGCTGAGCGACCTTGAGTTTCCTCATACGGCCAGCAGTGAAGGACCACGTCTCAGATCCGTAAGTCATCACTGGCAACACGCACTGGTTGTACAATATCGTTTTAAGGTTTTGAGGTATGTCTGAAGAGAAGATGTGTCGTAGTTTCCCGAACGCTGCCCAGCCGAGTTGAATCCGTCGATTGACCTCTCGGTCGAAGTTGGACTTACCTAGTCGGACTATTTGTCCCAGGTAAACATACTCGTCAACAACTTCGAGCTTAGTGCTCCCAACAACTACCGGCATAGGTGTGACATGGAGATTAAACATGATCTTTGTTTTGTCCATGTTCATCCTAAGACCTATTCGTTGGGAGATACTGTTGTGGTCATTAAGCATGGTGCTTAGGTCCTCCAGCGATTCTGCCATAAGGACTATATCGTCGGCAAATCGAAGGTGAGTGATGTACTCGCCATTGATGTTAATACCGTATCCTTTCCAGTCCAGAAGCTTGAAAACGTCTTCCAATGCAGCGGTGAAGATTTTCGTGGACATAACGTCACCCTGTCTTACACCTCTCTGCAATTGGATAGGTTTAGTACTCTGGTTCTGTACTCGGATAGCCATCGTAGCTCTACTGTACAAACACTTCAGCACTTCGATATACCGACAGTCAACTTGGCACCGCTGAAGGGACTGCAGCACCGCCCATATTTCAACGGAATCAAAGGCTTTCTCATAGTCCACATACGCCAGACATAGTGGCAAATTGTACTCTTTGGACTTCTGTACAATTTGCCGAAGGGTATGTATGTGGTCTATAGTGCTAAAGCCCTTTCGGAAACCGGCTTGTTCGGGAGGCTGGAAGTCGTCAAGTCTGCGCGCGAGACGATTCGTAATGACTCTCGAAAACAGCACGTAGACGCGGCTCAGAAGGGAAATCGGTCTGCCGCATGCATTTGGAGATCGGTCTGTTCAGTTGCCTGTATGCTGTCAAATCTGTTGAAGAATGTAGCTTCATCTCCCGTCTAACAGTCATGAGATTAAGAGTGTGATCGGAGAGTTTTTGTGTTCTTCTGCGGCGGGTCTTGCAGAACTTAGCTCCGACCTCATGGACAGTTTCCACGAGCTTGTTATTCATATCGTCCATTTCATTGCAGTCTTCTAGGCACTGAAAACGGTTTTGTAACTCGAGCTGAAAGGTTTCGGGACTTTGGAACAGAGCACGAGGGGGACGGAGCGTTGACTTCATTAAACGAGACCTCTCCAACTTAACGTTTAGGTTCAGTGTGCCTCTAACCAATCGGTGATCGCTACCAGTTTTCACCCTCGCGATCACGGAGACATCACTGCACTGAACAGTTGTCGTCTGGTCGTTATAATGAAGTCAATATCATTTTTTGTAGAACCGTCGGGGCTCAACCAGGTCCACTTCCTGTGGGGCCGCATGTGGAAGAAAGAGTTCATCATAAAGAGTCCCTCTTTCTCCATGAAGTCGGCTAGCTGCTGGCCCCTTAGGTTCCGTTGCCCTATTCCAAATTTCCCTACTTTCAGCTCACCATTAACACCGTATATTGGGTCTTGGAGGAATGCATGGCTCTAGAGATATCCTCATACATTATTTATATGTATGTATGTATATGTGTATGTTACTTTATCTTTGTTATGTATTAGTTATTTATATTATTGCATGTATTAGATATTTATATGTTATTTTATTGCGTGTATTGTCTATATATCGCATGTATTGATATTATATTATGTATATTTATATTGCACCACCTACCTAGTATTTATTGTTTTATTCCTATACACCTTTGGTTGCCTGTAAGAGATGCTTTTTTGTTATGTTATTTGTATATTTCTTTGTGGTGTACAATAAAGTATATTCATTCATTGATTCATTGAATAATGGAAACGTCCGTTAGTGTATACAGAAGTTATTATGAGGAAATGATTATTTTTTGTGTTTTTGAAGTCGGTCTATACGTTGGTATATCGTCCCGGAGGAGTCGTAAGAGGCGACAGAGAGAAACTGAATTAGGAGATGGGCAAAAGCATCTTTCTGATAATAACTCAAATTAATTAAAAAAACTGCGTTTGCCAAAACGTGGCAACTATGGTGAAATTCCCGCTATAAGGTAATCTATTGGGGAGGACTATATTCTAGAATTTCATTTAAATAGTTAAAATCTTCATACCTTATATTCAAACCGTACGGACCGAATCTTTCTCTGACTTTTTCTAAAAAAATCGAACCAAAAAAATTAAAATCAGTTTGGCCGTTTCTGAAAAATCGGTACCTCCTGTTCTTTTGAACTTGGCCAGTAATAACCGCTAACGACTGAATCTTGGCTGCATCCAGTGGAGTGTTTTCAAATTTCTAAACCCATTCTTTGTACAGCAGCCATCGCAACACGCGCTTTGTGCATCGGTGCAAAATCAGCACGCATTTATTCAATTTTAATCATCTTTTCCCCTTACAGCGTCTTTGAATCGTTAAATTAATGCAGGGTAATAATTTTTCTGTTATTGAAATACTATCCTACTTATTTGTAAACAAAAAAAATCTTTCTGAAACCCAAGAAACTGTAGTCACAGATATTTCGGTCGATTGGAACACATTGAACGTCATGGGGGGAGTGTCTTTATTTGTGCCACTACATCGAATCTAAAACTCGGGTGCATAATGATGAACTCAAGTTTTATCGTCAGTGACAATCCGATCCTAAAACTCTTCCTTGTTCTCGCTACAAAAGTTCGCGGCAACACGCTAAGCGCTGCTGCTTTTGGTGCGACATGAGCATTCTTGGCATCTATCTTTCGCACACCTTTGTCAGGCCAAGACGATTATGAAGAATATACATTCAATACAGTTGCATTTAATACTCCAACCATTTCTACAAGTTGTTTTAAATAAATGGACATCTTCCAAGATTTCATTTTCTCAACTTTTTTCCACTTTTCCGCGATGGTTGCTTTAATAAGTTGTCCCGCCGTGTGATTGTTTTTGAGCGACTGTCGGACTTAAGAAGGTTGTCATTTTTAAATTATAATTTCCCTTTTTTTTATTCGTTAAATCTTTATAAATTATATCTACGAAACATCTACTTCTCTATTTCACATAATATATAACGAGATACCGTTAACCCAAATTTTAATAAAGAAGCATTCTTCTCCTGGACGAGACTCTTCCATCTTACTTTTCGAGAACGACCCCAGTTAAACACGTCATAATCGAAAGTGCGTTTGTTGATTTGTCCTTTTTTCACTCAGAAACGGGACAATGAATCGACAGGTCTTTTACATAGAGATAGTTTATGGGCTGGAAAGTGACATAGGTTACTTTTATCCCGGAAAAATGCACGGTTCCAGTAGGATAAATTAAAAGTGTAATTTTGTAATTACCTTTTAATACTCTTTTACGTCTTAGAATAACACATTGACTAATATTTTTAATAAATATTTCGTAAATTTTATTTGAGGACGGATAAGGGTTGCCTACAGACGGCCTTATAGCTTATTATCAGGTCAACTATGTGGTGGACATTCTTCGCCAAACAAATATATACGTGTGTATAAAAAAATAATATTTCCACAACACATTAGCAATTGATTGCAAAGAGCTTTAACTGTGGTTATTGGTAAGTGTTGCTAACTTAGTAGCCCAGTCAAAATGTTTGGTTGGAAGATGCCCAACAAAAACAGTGGGATATTCCGCAGTTTCGTTATCGATCAATATTAAAAATTTGTACATATGCTTTTATTTTGAATCATCGATAAACAATATAAATCTTGAATAGCTTTTTTACACATTAAACGCTTCTAATTTTGCCAGGGTTATTATAAGCAGTATATAGATATACAGGCTGGTCCAAATAGTGACGTCCAAAAGAAAAATTTAAGTTCCTCACATCTAGGGGTATCCGAAAATACTCCATGTTTATTTTTCGAGTAATAATTTGTTCTGTATATTTTTTAGTGTTTTCTGCCACTGCCACTACGCAAGACAAGTAAGACAGCATATCAACGAAACTTTTCGACAAAACCGATCGAATGGCCTGCACGTTCGACAGACCTAAGCCCTATCGACTTTTATTTGGGGATTTCACAAGGAGCTGGTGTACGTGCAGGAAGTAGATAATGAAGAAGAATTGGGAGAAAATCTGGAAATAGCTGCAAGAAAAATAAAAAAAAATCATTTACATTCTTCCATAACAAAAAGACATAACTTTTTAAAATGCTATCATCTTTGTATTGAAATAGGAGGGCGTCATTTTGAAAACTTGCTTTAGTAAACAATTAAAATGATTAATTTTTGACAAATTTTTTTGTTATCATACAAAAATAAGCCCAAATGACCTAATGAATAAATTACACCTTATTTCTTTAATTTTTTACAAATTATCATCCTATTATCATCTTTATCGGTCAATTTGTGTACATTTGAATGCAATCGAGAATTTTCCACTAAAATTTGCGGTAGGGATGGCAAAAATAGGCAAAATATTTTTTTAAAGCTTTCGGCCTTCGAAGCTAAAAATCCACAAAATTTAAAAAAAAATTGTGGATTTTCCGATTACAGCGAATAATTGCCGTTGAGTACCAATTTTTTTTAATGTTTTAAATAGCTTAAGGATATGCAAAGTTTTTAAAGTCAGCTAAAATCTATGGAAACTCCTTTTTGTATTTTTAAATTAAGGATGAAAGTTTGAGTCTACCCCACTAAAAATTAAAATTCTTACTTTCGATGCTTTTTTGAGTAACTTGCAGGAATGTTAGGAAATTTATTATGTTATGTGTGAAAGTATAATTTAAAACAATCATGTCAAAAGAAAAGAATCTAAAAAATAACTACTACAAAAAAAGATATGAATTTTTTAAGCCCCACCGGCAGAAACACTAAAAAAGTACAAAACAAATTATAACTCGAAAACTACAAAAAATCGGATAATATTATATATAGGGTATTTTCGGATACCAAAATAAAAAAAAATTAAAATAAAATAAAATTAATCATATTAAAATTTTTTTTTGGACGTCGCTATTTGGACCAAACTGTATAAAAGTCATTTATACTATTACATAATTGTACTGATTCTAAGCATCAGGTAAGTAATCAACATAAAGCCGGTTAACAAATATGGTAGCTTTTTATGATTTTAAGCAACTCGAGTTTGATTAGTAAATCGATCAGGTAATGTGTTAAAAAATGTCAATTGCAATATTTTTTACAAATAATTAGAATATGAAGCGAAATATCGAGAGGGAACCTTCGACAGAGTAACTGACGCGTGTGATAAAATACTTGGAGAAACTCTAAAGATGGATTCAGATATTTTGTCTTCTACATGGAATAGTAATGCCAATAAAAACCTTGATATCATGGAATTCCAATCAAATTTCATCATAATCATATTTTGTTATTGACTTAGACCCCAGCGAAATTCGTGATAAACAATGAAGCGAAAACTTCCTCGCATTAAGTTCATCTTGACGCGCGATTAACATGGAGCGTTTTTCAAATTACCGATAATTTTTAAAAACGAATTCAATATACCTCGACTAGCTACTAAGGAGTTCTATATTCAAAAATATTTCATTGGCATACTATTCAGTAAAAACTAGCTATCCGTACATACATACATGCGTTAACATTTAACGTTATATATAGGAATGCAAGAAAACATCAGAGTTAACGCCACGCTACACGCAAAACTACACGCCACGCTATAAGCAACACTAAACGCTCCACTGAATGTTTTATATTGCAGTTTTAAATTTTAAGTAAGCCCTCGGAGGGTTCGGTGGACATTCCGAGGGTTTGCCTAAAATTTAAAACTGCAATATAAAACATATTTATTACTTTATAACTTTTATGAAATCATTATTAAGTGGCGAAGCTTGCGAAGTCACTTATTAATTTCACGATGTCTGTCCGTCTGTCCCACGATTATCTCGAGAACGGTTTCGAATTCTGTTTTCAGCAATCGATTACTGATCACCCAGGCATCTGAACCTCCTATTTTGAAACTGATTGCTCAACGGCAACCGTTAGAAACCGCTACAAAGCTGATTGCTTCGTCACGTTGCTATGCTGTTAGCTTGCTAGGTTTATTTTATTTCATCTTCATCATCATGAATTTTCGAGCGAACAGTAAAACGTTAAAAAAAATCGTACGGCTACATATAAATGACGAGATAAACATTACAATTTGACATAATATACTCGTACTTATGTAAAATAATAGATTCATAGATTTCGAATATATACTGGCGTAAGATCTGTGATGGCATCAACTATTGTCCTAACTTAGCACGAGATACTAGGATGATCAATAAGTTTGTAGCGGGTGGAAGGAAAAGGGGAGATCTCCCGCCGGGCAAGGTGTTCTGCCCGGGGAGCGGCCAACGCTCCATTGGTAGTTCGGAGCTATTCTATATATGCTGTTTAATTTCGGAACTTTGATAGCGCGATTTAGGCTTCGATGTGTTTCGCTTGTGGCGCGACGACAGCGCCGCCACATCACCCCCCTGCTCAGACCGGAGGTCGATAGTGCAGTCCGATTGCCGGTGCGTCCTTAAATGCCGGTGGGGAATGCATGCTGTGTGCGTAAGGGCAAGTGACGCCGGTGCGAATGATATGCCGGTGTGTAATGCATGCCGTACTACGCACTTGCAAGTGATGCCGGTGAGAACGATGAGCCGGAGCAAGTGCCAGGGATTGCCTTGTAGTCTGCGGTGAGTCGAGAAGAAGGCAAGTAATCTGCGAGAGTGCCGTGAAGCAGAGGCGAGCAGTAAGGCTCAGAGCCGTGCCGAACACTATAGCGCAGAGAGTAGCTTGAAGGAACAGGAAGCATTATTATTCCAGTGCTGCGATGAACCTTTGTAAAGCTAGGTGGCTTGCAGAATGTGAAGACTGCAGACAATATCTGCTCGGGAGCGAATGAATGGGGTACTTGAGTAAGATGACGAAGTTTTTGAAATTGTAGTTTCCGAAGATTGTTGGTTGCGTGTTCATATCACGTCGGTTGGTCACCACTGTAGCGGGTGGAAGGAAAAGGGGAGATCTCCCGCCGGGCAAGGTGTTCTGCCCGGGGAGCGGCCAACGCTCCATTGGTAGTTCGGAGCTATTCTATATATGCTGTTTAATTTCGGAACTTTGATAGCGCGATTTAGGCTTCGATGTGTTTCGCTTGTGGCGCGACGACAGCGCCGCCACAAGTTTTTGGAAATGCAATGAAACTTTAGGATAAGTAAATTGTATTTATTATTCAATGTTTCACCTTGAATAGCGGTTTGCAAGTTTGTTTTTTTATAAAAGAGGGGGCAAAAACGCATGCGGCCTACCTGATGGTAAGTGACTACCGCCGCCCATGAACAACCGCAACACCAGGGGAATTGCAGATGCAATGCCAGCCTTTTAGAAAGGTGTATGCTCTTTTCTTTAAGGTCCCTAAGTCGTATCCGTCCGGAAAAATCGCCGGTGGTAAACAATTCCACAGAGAAGTTGTACGAGGAATCAAACTCTTAGTAAAACGCACAGTTGTGGACCGCCAAGCATCCAGATAGTGTGGATGGTATCGTGAATTTTGACGCGATGTGCGTTCGTGAAATTTAGCGTCGGGAATTAATCCGAACAATTCCTCAGAGCACTCCCAAGAAAAAGAAAACAAATAAAAGAAAATTTAATAAAAAAAAATTAAAGTCATTAGAAGCTAATCTGTTAAAATTATTCTATTGTTTTTAGTTTACAGTTTTTTTTTTAATTTTCTTTTTACAAAAAGTATAATTTGTGACGCTATTGAGAGGACTAATGAATATCACAAGTTTAAATGAAAAACCGTTTAGTTATACGTTTTCCCATAACCGTGTTAGTGACGGTGTAAAAATATCCACTGCCCTATATCCTCCCGTGGGTGCCGTAAGAGGCGACAGAGTGAAACAAACCAGGAAATGGCCAGCGGCGTCTTCATAATAAATGAGTGGAACATAAAACTACGATTGCCTTCCCGACTGCCTAGCGTGGTAACTATGGCAAATATCCCCCTTATGAGTAATTTAAGGGGAGGCCTATGTTCAGCAGTGGACTTCAATAGGTTGTAATGACAAGGAAATTAAAAATTTAAATGTGGTGTAAACATTAACAATTTCATCTCATATTTTTCCACCCTTAGTCGTGGGTTGTAATTTTCTGTTTGAATTTTTTTTTACCCCTAAACTAAAACCTATTTCATTAAAAAAACAATAAAATCGGTTCACAATCGACGAAGATATCGCGTAACATATAAATATATATTTTAGAAGTTACCACTATGCATGGACGTACCCAGGAGAGAGAGCAGGGAGAGAGAAAAGTCGCTCCGGGTTTCTTGCTGGTTCTTCCCAGGACTGAGGTTTTTTCCGAACCAGTGGTAAATTAAACAAAAATGTGACTTTCAATAAGTATTATTTATAATCTATCTTGAATAAAAACAGTTTCTTTTCTGTTTCTGTTTCAGAGGCAAGTGCCCCCCTAAGCCCTTGCAGTCTCCCGTAAATTTTGTTTCTTACCTAAAGATTAAGACTCAGCCCTATTACTGTTACTCTGCTGTCTATTACGGATTTCTAGCTCACAGAAGAAATTAGTTACAGAACTGAAATTTAGATTGTTTTAAATTGCAATCAACATTGGTGCCGGCGGAGATCATAACCCCGTCGTAAGAGGCGACAGAGGGAAACTAAAACAGATGATAGGCAGCAGCACCTTTCTCATAACAACTCAAAATAAAACTTCGGTTGCCAACCCGCCTACTAAGCGTGGCATCTATGGCAAAATCAGGATGAGGCAATATGTGGTAGAGGCCTTTGTTCAGCAATGGACTTTATTATAGGCTGTAATAATGAAGAAATTAAACATTTGAATGTAGTCTAAACAGTTACATTAAAAATAACATCTCCTTTGTTTCCACCCTTAGAGGTGGGTGGTGATTTTCAACAAATTTATATACGACCATCCCTGAACTAAAACTTTTAATATGAAATATTATAAAAATTTAATAAAAAAAACAATAAACTTAATAGGACTTAGCCCCTGAGCTACCACGGCCCTATTACAAATTTATCATTTGAAACAAAGTAGATTTAATTGTTAAATTTTGTGTAGCATCAATTCTAATCAATACTCGTATTACAAAAAAAAAGTAGGTAATTGAAACCACAATAAGTATTTTTAGCTCGCTTAATCATAAAAGTACACTATGTCCTATGTTATTCGTTAGAAAAATATACAATACCTTTATTGCACACCAAAACCTAAACATAAACATGAGAAAAATTACACAAAAACTAACAATTGATGATCTCACCCATAAAAGCGATTTTTTTCCCGACAAACTTGGGATTGTCGATGCGAAAATCCAGTCGAATATGTTAATAAACTAAAAAGTCTGCCTCCAAAAAATTACAAGCCAATCGTGTCTCTTCTATTTTTTGTTTACCATATTAAGAGTCATTTTTTTTCTTTACAAGAACTTAAATATTTTTTTTAAATTTGGATAAGATACTGTTTAGACAACCGTGCACCGGCACAATCTGCTAGCCGACTACCAGTACTTTTTATATGAATGTTTTTACGTGAAGAATACACTCGTAGACACTCCTACAACAAGCACGCTGATGAGGTTGTCAGGACCGAATTTACTTAATAGTATATCTTGTGTAACCAGTCATTAGGTTAAATAGTCGTAGAAGCTATTTATTAATGGACACCAAACTGAACACCAAAAGTGGCATCGATAATTTGGTTTATAAAATATGTACATCATCAATATATCAGTATTGAGTAATATTGCCAAACATTGGTAAGTATCCGGGATATTATCTGTTAATTGTTACTGTCACTTTTAAGGAACAACCCCATTAAAATGTAAATAGTTTTTCATAAGTTTAACAAAGTATGGCTTCAATCGAAGAGCCTTACGCGTAGTCTCAAAGTGTAACTAATCAGTGTTTGGTGAAAATTTATGCACAAAATGTACAGCTACATCTATCTCATAACATTACCGACGTTATTGCCAAGGTTTAATAAAATATTCTGAAATTTCATTTTCAAACTCGATGTAGCGCGCAACCGTGCCATACATATAAAGAAATAAATTTAAAATTACTAGAAAGCATACAATTACATAACTTTAATACCATTCAGAAATATTATACACGTGATATTATAGTGTTTTTACATTGCTAATGGTTTTACAGCTCTGTTTTAATTTATTAAAACTCCACGGTGAAAGTAATAACGCCTGGTTTAAAATTCTTTACGTTATGAAAGTAACTTTAGTTTGATGCTCCCCCTCTTGCAGAGCTTGTTATGGATGTCAAATTTTATAATAGATTTCGAAAAAGGAGGGGGTTAACAATTTAACTGTATGTTTTTTTTAAATTGTGTACCGATTTTAATAATTCTATTTTATTAAAAATTATATACTTCAGGAACGGTAATATAAATTTTGAGAAAAATTCCGCCCCTAACACTTATAGACAAATTTAGAGGAACGCATAAAAAAATATATTTTCTTTTGTGGTAATAATTATCGCGCCTACTGGCTGCAAACATTAGTCTTAAAAAATAATGTTTTGGTAGGTTATTTTTTTCAATTTCATTTGTTTTTATAAAATTACTAGCTGTGGCTCGCGGTTTCACCCGCGTCATCACGTGTCCGAGGTGCGCGACATGACCTACTTCAAGCATTTTATAACGGTTAGGGTTTAAGCGTCGTTCGCGCGCCCAGCCAAGTATTGAATTATTTTAATTTTACATTATCTCTTAAACTATGTTTTATATCTCTTAAACTATGTTGAACAAAGTTTATCTTCATAAAATTATCTTGATGATGAAGTAACTTTCGTTCGTGAGGATAAATAGGCCATACCTATTAATAACGCTCACAAATCACTTTTAAATTTTCAATATTTTATTGTCACAAAATACCAAATTATGGCTTATGTATAAGAAATAGACATATGGTATCGCGGACTTTTTTTAGACGGAGTAATGGGTCTATATTATTCTAGAACATTGTATTTACGTATCCCTAACGATAACACCTGCGTACGCGGATAAATCATTTCGGGAGTGCTATTTCTTCTGATTTGCTTAACAAATATGCATATTTAAGGCTAGCTGAGTAATATAGCTTAATGCTAGATAGCCTATACTATTCCACATGAATCTGGCTATAATATACAAAAATAATTTTTCAAATCGGACTGGTAGTTCCAGAGATTAGCGCGTTTAAACAAACAAAAAAACAAAAAAAAAACTCTTCCGCTTTATTATATTATTATAGTATAGATTGCGTAATATTGCGTTCTTTCATTCTGCGAAAAAAATTGCCAATTTTTGAATTTGGGTTTAAATCATTGAAGTATAATGTAGGCTTAGGTACTTACGTGACAGCTCTACAAGCGCCTAGCGAGTGACTGATTAACGTGCTGTGACATTGCCGCAGTTGAATGGGACAGCGTAATTAGATTTTGTTTAAATTTTTGCCTTGAATGTCTTGTTTATCGTATTGTTTTTTTTTAGAATAAGGGTGACAAATGAGCATACAGTCCACCTGATGGTATGTGGTTGCTTTGGCCCATAGACATCTACATCTATCTTCGTTTGCGAAATAAAAAGCAGATGCGTTGTTAGCCGTGAGGACTATAATAGAATACCTCTTTTCCAGTAAAAACGGTCTCCGGTTCTCTACACTCACCATACGAAACACAGCAGCATTAAGCTGCTATTTTCACTGGTATTCTGTGAGAGCGTGGTCCTTCCCCGGTCGAGCCGACCCATTCGTGCTACAACTATACTATTAATATAGCTGCAGCATGGCTCTACCACGTATATACTTTAAATATGCTAGCTCAAGTCAATTCTGATCATGGAATGAATAACTGGAAACATTACACATTTGAAATGCCAGCGGGTCAACAGTTATCTGAATAGAAAAAAAAAACAAGCCAAAACCCAAAATTCAAATTGTTCCTCATTGTTTTCCTCAATATTCTAGTCTAGACTGTATGCTGAAATTGGTCCTGAAGAATATGGTCAGTAAAGATTACTGTTTGACGTGTCATGACATGACCCTGGCATATAGAGGTACTACCAGCACAAGTGGAGGGTGCTTTTGTACCCCTTCATTTTACTCAGCATTATTGGCCATCATTCTCTCAAGTAGTAGCTCACTAACATTATTACATAATGGCTGTTTAATCAAAAACACATGTGTCAAATAGTAAGTGTCGGTGTTAAAAAAATCACTTGGTGTGCAAAACACTGCTACAGTTACATCATCTGCAATATGAGAATTTCGCAAACATCTGATTCTCATCTCTGTTTGCCTGATGGAACGTTAATATACTCGCCGAACACAGACTAACAGGCACGAGTACGAACATGTGAATGAATTGTTTCCGAATAACTCGGCAAGCTGTTCGTTCGATAATCTAAATATAATGTCATGATATGCTAGATATGCTACTAGATCCTGAGACAGATACTTATCATCACCATCTTCCCCCGGGAAGTTAATTCATATAAAGACGTTTTATTCACAAACATTTGTAAAACTATTTTTTAAAGAATCTTTAGTACGGAGATTTTTAAAGATTATATTATGGTGTATGGTAAGGTAGATTTGGCTAAAATCTTAAAATCAATCCTTATAATATTTGTCCACAATAATACATTTGAAAATAATACATTTTAAATAACTATAAAAATGTGATACTAAATGTATTTAATAAACAGTCAGGTATGAGTAAGAGGCCCTGCGAGTTCCATATAAACTTAATTATATACATATTAGTCTACTATATAAATGATAGTTCTACTATGCCAAAAGAGTTTTCTTTCTTAAGTCGAATTAAAGGACAATTGAAGGATACTTTGGTCTACATCTTATATGCTCCAACTGTAAATGTAAGCTTGTAATCACAAGGGAATAATTTTGTAATATAACTACAAATTAACGATTTTTGGACTTTAACTTAATCTTGTGCTATGAAACCTTGCTTCTTGCAAAAGTTTTGACGAGTGAGTTTCCAAGTATCAAAATATGTGAATGGCTGATGAATGGCCATGGCAATGGAATTTGAATGCATTAACGTAGAAGTTTGAATTTTTTACCCCTTCAAGGGACCGTAGACTTAAGTATTTGATATCAATTTTAAATCGATACATCTTCCTGTTCCCAAGAAAAAAGGCCTTAACACAACGATGGAGCGATGGCCGTACGGAACGACACGGGTGGACGAAAAAGAAATAATTGATCCTGTTTTTTTATTTTACAATTAACAGTATAAAACTCAACAAACTTCCGAAATATAATAGTTACCTATGAATAACTTCTCTGAGAAAAAAGTAAGTTAACACCACAAACTAATTAGAAGCTAACAACACAAAACTAAATAATAAATAATTAAATAATCAGGTAACAGATGTTTATCACAAAGAATTGTTACACTGCAAATAAACTGAGAATGTCAGTTCTAAACGCCTTTCAAGTTACTGGGACTGTTAATTTAATAGGTCCCACATTATTTCTCGTCTATATAAACGATCTCACTTCTATTCAGCTTCCTTATGGACATATAATATCATATGCTGATGACACATGCCTTCTTTTTTCTACAAATTCCTGGGGAGCTGTTCAGGATGCTGCGCAGATGGGACTTAATTTGATAAATGAATGGTTGCAAACTAATTTTCTTACCTTGAATTCTGAAAAAACCAAATACATTGCTTTCACAATACGTAAAGAACGCCTTGATCATATTATCAATAAACCTCTGATCTCACACAAATGTCTCTCAAATATTAATATTAAATCATGTAAATGTAACAAAATAGAATTAGTCCATAACGTTAAGTATCTTGGTGTAATAATAGATTCCAACCTTTCTTTTAAAAATCATATCGAAGTATTATCCAATAGATTATCTAAATTAATATACATATTCAAAAATGTACGCCATGTGCTAGATAAATCAGCTTTAACACGTATCTACTATGCACTAGCGCAAAGCCTTCTTACTTATTGCATCACCTCCTGGGGCGGTGCTCCTAAAACAGTTATGAAGCGCGTAGAAATATCACAAAGGGCCATTTTAAAAGTTTGCGGGTTCTTCTCTTATAGACATCCAACTGAACTTCTTTATCGATACTGGCAGGTACTAACGGTACGTCAGCTGTTTATTCTCTATACATTGTTGAAGCAACACAGTGAAAATACCTATGATCCCCATAAATTTGTAGGAGTTAGACGTAAAAATACAGTTTGCGCAACATTTGCAACAAAGAAGACATTTACAAAAAAATTCTTTTGCTACTTGGGTGGATTCTTATACAATAAAATAAATGAAAAATTATCTATATATTCTAACAATAAATATGATTGCAGAAAATACGTACATGACTGGTTACTGAAATTAGATTATGATTTAACGGAATCGCTCATATCAAGATAAATATAATGTACACACACACACACACACACACACACACACACACACACACACACACACACACACACACACAAACAAACACACATGCGCGCGCGCGCACATACAATACACTACACTAATATAAATATATAACACCATACATACATACATACATACATATATATATGTATTTATACATTTGATATCCTAATACACTGTTAATTAATATTTTATCCTGGATCTTCGTTGTAATTATATTTAATTACAATATAAGAATAACTTTTTTTATCTATCTATCTTTGTGTTCCTAGAATAATTTCATACAATGTCATAGCATTCGAGGGGTGGGAACCTGGTGACTTGTACTACAGGCTTATATATGCCTACTTCAGGCACCAGCTTCTCACATAATAAAGTTCTGTTTATGTACTACTAGATTTACATTGTTTTACTTTATGTTATGTGAGAAGATAAATAAAGACTTTATTATTATTATTATAATTGAGACTGGCCACACTTATAAATATGTGTCCCAAACATTACGAGTATTAAAATCTGTGGTACACCGAGTGGTCAAGAGGAATCGGCAGACCGGATAGTCTGCGAGACTCGCAGGACAGGGACGTAAACGGAAAACTGTGGCCAGAGATGACCGGTGCATTATTAGGAATAAGCATGCTTAGAAACCGGACCTTAACTTCTGAGGAAAAAAGGAACCTCTAAAAAGTTTTAATAAAAAAAATATTTTAAAGTACGAAAATGTTTCTTTCATATAAAGATTTTATTTTTTTTCTTAATCTGGTTAATATTTACCATTTCATCGCTTGTTTTTTCGACGTTTGTAATTTTAAATTAACGAATAATAAGCAAAATTCAAATTAATAAAATTAATTTTCACAATTATCCATGATATTTTGTTTTATACACACTTTTTTATGTTTCTCATGGCGTTGGTCCTGTGCCTAACCTTTAATTGGTCGTGTCACATTGCTATCATGTTATAATAATCCGTTAGGTAAGTACTTCAATATGCTATCGTCAGTTTTCTATTGGATTTTATCGACTGTAAAGAACATTCAGTTCAAATGTACACGCGAACATACATGCCTTCATTCGTCATTACCTATCTGATATACCGCTATTACAAGTCAAGTAATTTTCATTTTTTGTGACAGGAATGCTGGAAATGTTAATAGCATTGCTATTATTCGCATAAAAAGCGATAAGGGAAACGTATAATTCAAATGTCAACGTAACTTAACGCCCTTTATTGACACGGCCGCCTAATAACGTTTTGTTTTATTTCAGGTGGTCAGTGGCACTCATAGATTATTGTATAAGTATATTATATAATATGTGGCACTTTAAAAGCTTCATTGTGCGCCGTTAAATATTTGTACAAATACAAATCATTACGTTTTGGGTGTGGATAAGCCGTGTAGCTCTGACGTGGCACTTGGTGACTTCTTTTAGTTTAGAAATTTGTCTGTGTAGGTAGTAGGATTTACGGCTACGAGGGCGACACTGAAAGTTTTTAGAACTGGCCACTTGTAAACGAGGTAATAAAAAAATAAGTTCAAACTTTGAAATTGGAACTATCTCCCAATATTATTGTGCATGTATCTTATTCAATTGTCATTTGTTTACGATTTGGCGACAAATTGAAAATTGTCTGTGTCACGTCAGCATGAATTTAATGCGAGAAAATTTTCGTACAATGATTTTTTATAACTTTCGATGTCATTTAAGTCAACAAAAAAGTTATGATAGACTTCAATTGGCCTTTCACGATGAAGCCCCATCTCGTGCCACTATTTATTTTAACTGGTTTAATGAGTTTAAACATGGTCGCACTAATCTCATCAATGATCTGCGTGAGGGACAGCCTTCTACGGTGACGACTGAAGATAACAGCAGTGTTGTGCGGCGTATGATAGAGACTGACAAAAGAGTGACTTGGTAGTGAATTAGTAGCAGATTCGGACAAGCTAAGGCATCGGTATGAGCCAAGTGCACAAAATTCTCCATGAACATTTAGCGGTCAGGAAGCTTTGTGCCCGGTGGATACCTCATAATTTGACAGAGGTCCAAAAACTCCGTCGTGATGATTGGTGTCGTGAAATGGTGAATTAATTGCTATAAATGATGCCCTAGTATATGATGGTACAACAGATTTTCAAAAAACAGTCGTATTAACTGATAGCAAGAGTGCTCTTCAACATATTACTCGATGCGCCTCTGGTCTCAGAGGTGTATCGATAGCATACAATATATTAAATGAAATATTTAAACTTCAATGTAAAAACCGTAATTTAGTATTGCAGTGGGTACCATCACACATCGGTTTACAAGGCAATGAGGAGGCTGACAAACTGGCTAAATTGGTAATTACACAAGGAAGAGAATGTAATATTGATCCAGATTATACAGAAATTTTAATTAAATACAAAGAGAAATGTTATGCTCTTTGGAAAGAATATTTTGATAAAAGGTCGCAAGAAAAAGGGATTTCGTATAAAACTATCCAGAGTCAGCCTCCGAAAGTGCCTTGGTTCAATCAATGTCTATTGAACAGAAAATCTGTTGTATTAGCAATGCGACTTCGCTCCGGACACATTCCGTGCAACAAGTTTGCTTTCATGATGAAAAAAAAAACAATCTCCAAATTGCGAAACATGCAACACAATCGAAGACATACAACACCTGCTCGCGGAATGTTCTAAAAACCATCACGAGAGGAAACTACTGGTCGCGAAAACTGACATTAAAATGTACAACATAGGGGAATATCAAAGTATACTCTCTGAACCACTGTCAGATGCTGCTCAAATGGTTTATCATTTATTAAGTATTGTATAAGTAATTAAGTATTTTTGTGCTATTTAGTTATAAGGTACAATGGGACAATGGAAAGTGGTTCAAAAATTTAACGGAGGTGACTCAAATGCTATGTTCGACATAAAGCGGATTTATTGTTATGATCCTGAAACTAAGAGACAGTCTGCTGTCTGGGTGTTTCCTTCCGAGGAGTTGACAACTGAAGTGAAGAGAGATCGAAGCGTGGAAAAAAAGATGGTGGTCTCGTTCTTCAAAAGGACAGGTCATTACGCAACAATTGTTTTAGAGGATCGAAAAACAGTTATTGCAGAGTGGTACACTAATAATCGTTTGCCACTTGTCTTGGAAAAAGTTCGGGAGAAACGACCTCGCAGTAGGATCCTCCTTCACCACAACAACGCCTCGTCGCACACCGCCAAGCAAACAATTGACTAATTGGCGTCGTCAGACCTGGAATTACTGGGTCACCCGCCCTATAACCGCGACCTCGCACTTTGCGATTTTTATTTATTCCGACAATAAAAGAAAAACTTCGAGGAAGACGTTTTATGGACGCCGAGTAAGCAGTGGCTGCGTTTCAAAACCTCTAAGGACGAGTGGGAGAAGTGCTTTTCTCAGTGGTTCCATCGGATGCAGCGATATATTGATGTAAATGGACACTATTTTGAAAAGATATAATAAAACTAATAACTTGCTAGTTTGTTCAGTTTTTGATTTTCTAAGAACTTTCAGTGTCAACCTCGTACTCTCTCACAGAATACCAGCGTAAAATAGCAGCTTAATGCTGTTACGTTTCGTATGGTGAGTGTAGAGAACCGGAGACCCTATTTACTGGAAGCGAGGCATTCCATCTTAGCCCTCAGGAGTGACAACGCATCTACATTTTGATTCTTAATCGAGGATAAATGGATCGCAGCAGCCACTTACCGTCACGTGAACTATGTGTTCGTTTGTCACCCTCATTCTATAAAAAAAAATCTTTCATGGCTAAAGCCTCCTATTGGAAGCCATAAGATCTTTCTGATATTACTCATACGCCTGTCTACACCAACGAAACAAAATGGAGCGATGAACTCTCTTACACCGCCACGATATGAGATCTGATAAAAAATAAAGATGCCACATTTGTGTTCGTAGTTGTGAGAATAAGAAGCAAAGATCTTCATTTTGAAACGAATTATGCCAATTTATTTTATATCGACAATGCTGCTTACGATTATCTAAATTACACCAAGTGTCTTATTAATTAGAAAACGAGTCAAGCAATGCCATAATTTTTTTATTTTTATTTTTATATTTGTGACAAGGCCGCATAATTACGTTTCAAAGTTATAAAAAATAACAATACGCTAAAGAAGAAACCACTTTAATATCTTAATATTTTAAAC
This sequence comes from Parnassius mnemosyne, assembly GCA_963668995.1. NCBI lineage: Eukaryota > Metazoa > Arthropoda > Insecta > Lepidoptera > Papilionidae > Parnassius > Parnassius mnemosyne. The sequence continues at coordinate 47,596,056 of CAVLGL010000104.1, read as the reverse complement.
GACGATACCTAGTTAATAAAAATAAAACTGTATATTAATAATAATGCTTTCTGTGAGCACCAAAGTAAACTGTTTTACCGAAGCAGTAAATAACGTGAGTAATTAGTTTATGCGCCCACTAGTAGATGGCGCTACATTACGTCTAAGTTTTCGTTTTAACACACTTGTTTTTCAACAGATGCCGCTACTATGACCTGAGAAGCGCATAATATATACGACCGAAAATTATGTTTGTATAGGAGCGGGAAATCTGGAAAAGGCACCCTGATACGTTTCAGTCGTTTCGGGACCTCCAAAGTGCATAGTACATGAGCCTATCCTTATTTTATATTTAGTGAATCCCATCAACATATCTTCTTGTAGCTATTATTTTTAAGATTATGAAAAGTTCTCGCGAATAAAACTGATGTAATTATATAAATGACTAAATGTAACAGGTGTAAGAACTTTGAAAGTAATTTGTGGTACTTATTTTCTGAAGTCGCTGGCAGGATAGTATGATCGGTAAGTAATAAAATGAAATAAATATTATGATTACGTATGTATTTAAATTAATTTGACTGTACTTAATACTATTTAATTATAACGTATTCTCTAAATTTAACTAACCTGAGTGTGAGTTAAAACTAAAATTTAAAAAACGAAAAAGTTTTAAATCATTAATAGAATCAGGCGTTATTTTGCGGAAATTCTTTATATTAAAGGTGTTACAAATTTATTTGTTAAGATCCTCGTAATAAAACAAAATGATGAGTAGTTTGAAGAACTCCTCCCGCCCTCTCTCAATTGCGTGATCTCTGTCACCACTAATCCCAGCACTACTACTCCCAACATCACTACACTATGAAAGACACACTAACGTCGATAATACGACACGTGTTTCGCCTCTTCACGAGGCATCCTCAATCGGATTCGGACCGCTAAGTGCTCGGCCACCGTAGATATCTAAATTGTTAGTTAGATGTTGTAAGTAATTAGTTAATGTGACAGCTCCGAGCTTTCTTTTAATATTCTTTTATATTTAATTTTTAAGTACAACATTACACTCTGTAAAAATTATCAAAATTAATATTAATATGTTTAAAAAAAACTACCGTAGTAGATTTATGCCCGCAATGAATGTAGTTTATTTTTACTGAATCATACGGTACCATAACTTTGTTTAATATTTAACAGTTTAACACAGAAAACAAAAGTCGTGAGACTTGAGAGGTTTTTTTCATACGATTACGGATGACTACTGTGGCAAATACCTAGACATTTTTAAGTCTGTATCAACCTCAAACTTTTAGGCTGAGTTCATATGACCGCGTGAAACCGCGCGTCGTCTTCGCTACTCATTTTTCCTGCATTTTTTTATAGGATAGGATGACAAACGAGCACGCTGCCCACTTGATGGTAAGTGGTTACTGTGATAAACATCTACAAATATTCTCAATAAAGAATCAATATGCAGATGCGTCGTCACCCGTGAGAACTAAGATAGAATGCCTCTTTTTCAGTAAAATGGGTCTCCGGTTCTCTACACTCACCATACGAAACATAGCAGTTTTAAGCTGCTATTTTACGCTGGTATTCTGTGAGAGCGTGGTCCTTCCCCGGTCGAGCCGACCCATTCGTGCTACAACTATACTACTAATATAGCTGCAGCGTGGCTCTACCACGTATAACATGGATATATTTGAGAAAGAGTATATAAAAGAAGTGTGGAATAAAACAAAGGTTTCTTTGCTCCACGTTGAGACAACAGGGTATTTTATTTCATATTTTTAATACAAACATCTCTCTAGCAAATGTGAGAAACAAACATTCCAACTTTTGAGTGGTAGATACACGTATTATATTTATGTAGCTATTAATTACCTTTTATTCTCTATCTTCTTGTCTTGTCTATTGTTAATTCCTTCCACGTATCGGTTTGATATCTAAAAAATTGCATCACAGAAAATAAGTAAAGATTTTACATTTTGTCATCTCCGTTAACTTTTATGATAACTGCTATCATTGGTGTAGTGGTCGTATTGATTGCTGATCATGGTCCCGGGTTCGAATCCCGGTTAGGGCCAAAATCAGTTATTGGGTTTTTCAGTCAAGAAACTGCTGGGAGTTAGGAAGTTGGTGGTGTTTCACCCCCGTGCCTCGGAAAGTACGTACTCGTAAAGCAGTTGGTCCTGCGCCTGATCTATCTACGGTTGTAACGAATTACCGTCCCATTGGACTGCGAGGGAATAGAGAGTGCAAATGTGCTTGCGCATACACTCGGTTCTCGGACACTGTAATCCTGTCCTGCGCCGATGGCAAGTTTTCGTTGAAACTGGCCGCCTTGACTGGAATTCGGTCTGGAAGACATTATAACTTTTATGATAAAACATTGAAACATAACTGCATAAATTTGACTATCTATGCACTGTGCATATTAATGAATTCGTTTTAAATATCTTTTTAGGTAGTATAATCGTAATAACATTTCGATCTGTGGGTGTCTTAAGTCTGCTATGGGAAATACCTGAAAAGTTCAAGGTCTTTGATAGATACGAGTTTTCAATTAAAAAGATTTTAATATGACAGGAACAGTGGAAATATTCTATTCCCGATACTTTTAGTGCAGCCCTCGTAGCGGTTTAACCATCTCCGTTTATTACCATTATTTAGGGTTTTAATTATGTTGCGCGGAACCCTAATTCTTTTTCTAAAATATAAGTAGCCTAAGTTACCCCTTATAACATCAGCTATCTGCCAGTGAAAGTCCCGTCGAAATCGGTCCAGCCGATTTGGAGATTAACTGGAACAAACAGACAGACAGACAGACAGACAGACCGACAGACAAACAAAAATTTTAAAAATTGTGTATTTCTTATAAGTACCATATATACTTTCATATGCTTTTATTAAAAAGCTGTTATTTTGACATTACAAACAGACACTTCAATTTTATTTATTTGTATAGATGTCAAATACTCAGACCGGTGAATGCTCTGGTACCGAAACAAAACGTCCGTTTTTACCATCAGGTGGACTGTGTTTTTGCGTGTCACCCTTATTCTGTAAAAAAAAAATTGCGTACAATTTTTAACTTGCCGCTTTGAAAATTAATTATTTTCAAAAGTAGGAAGTTATAGTATATAGTATATATTATACCTAGTCAGGTCATAAATTCTGTCACATGTTTAATATAAAATAATTGAAACAAGTTTATTCATTATGTAACCATTTATATACCAAAATGAACTTAACAAAACATAGATTCTTATGACACTAAAGTTTATTCAAAATGACCTCCGTGATTTTGAATACAGGCCTTCAATCTGCGCGGCCAGTCGTCTATCGCAGCACGAACGAGGTCCATGTCAATATCGGTGGCTGCCTTAATCAAGGATGTCTTGACTGACTCCAAATTGGGATGAGGCTTTGAGCACGCCTTTTCCTCCAAGTGTTGCCATATCTTGTAATCTAACGGATTCAAATCTGGACTGGAGGAGGGCCAGTCTTCGTGCCGGATGAATTCGATTTCACGCGCCGCCAGCCAGTCTTGTGTGCTCTTCGCTCTATGAGCTGGCGCCGAATCTTGTTGGAATACCCAGTGCCTGTTATTGAACATGGTATGAGAAACAGGTTCCACAAGGTTCGTCAGGACTGTATTTTGATACACAACTGCATTCGTTTTTACACCTTTCTCACAAAAATGTACCTCTGTTAAGCCCCAATAAGAAACTCCCAACCATACCATGAGTGAGGACGGAAAATGATCTCGTCGGACACGCGGAATACGGTTGCTCGCTTCTTCACAAATGTGTGCGTACACCTTATCATTTTGTTTGTTGTAGCTCTCTTCTACGGTAAAAAAATTTTTATCCGAAAAAAAAATTTCCCGATATTTTTTTCCCGCGTACCGCTTCAACAAAGCGCGGCATATCTTCAGTCTCAGGTCCATTAGACGAGCATTCAAACGATGTCCTGTTTTTCTTCGATATGCCCGAAGCCCTAAGTCTTTATTTAACACCCTTTTCTCCGTGGTTCTGCTTAACCCCATCTGAAGGGCCAACAGTTTCTGGCTTACGTTTGGGATTTCTTTGAATTCGCGCCTTCACAGCTTTTATCACTGCTGGAGTCCTAACAGACCGAGGGTGACCACTTCTTGACCTGTCTTCTACACTAGAGTCTTCATTGTATCGTTTGATGGTACGATGGTTTATACGTGGTAGAGCCATGCTGCAGCTATATTATGGTTGTAGCACGAATGGGTCGGCTCGACCGGGGAAGGACCACGCTCTCACAGAAAACCGGCGTAAAATAGCAGCTTAACGCTGCTGTGTTTCGTATGGTGAGTGTAGAGAACCGGAGACCCTTTTTACTGGCAAAGAGGCATTCCATCTTAGTCCTCACGGGTGACAACGCATCTGCATCTTGAGTCTTTATTGAGGATAGATGTAGATGTCTATGGGTCACAGTGACCACTTACCATCAGGTGGACTGTGTTCTCGTTTGTCACCCGATCCTATAAAAAAAAAAAAACGATAAACGAATCTTTTGGTTATATTAAAATTTTTCAGTATGTCAAAAATTTGAATTGGCGCGTAACCGCAACGATGCAACGCAGTAACTGCAACACGCTCTTCTTTAAGCGTCCACTCGATATTTAAAAATGAGTAAAATTCTAAAAAGTATACAGTTTTATTTTCATGAACAATTCGAAATTCGAATTCAAAAAACTTTTTTGTGGCCAGCATTCTAAAAGAAAAGTTTTTACTGTGTGACAATACTTATGACCTGACTAGGTATATTTCGGTCCGATTTTGAGAATGCGAGTTTTCATCAGACCTCCACGTCTTGAGGTACTAGCAAGCCGTTCCGACTATTCCCAACTGGACGTCCGGCCGTGTGTTTGTGTATATGTAAGTAACATTTTCTCGTAAGATATCTTTAGAACGAACCAACCGATCGAGATGGGCGACACGGCGTTTGAAAGTGTTCATTGAGACTTCGAATTAAATTTTCATTTTAGTTTCAAAAATTTTCAATATATAAAAACCAAACAAACAAAAATTAAATAGATTTTTGAGCGTTGAGCTCGAAAATAAGCGGGAAGTTCCAGGGAGGGCCTGCAGGGTTAACCGTTTTTCAGATTTTTTATAGTAGTAATGTTAGAAGCAAAATTGTGAATGCTTAATTTTTATTATTCAATCGTCTTCTCCCAAGTGATTCCTTATCTATGTAAATTTAATATTGTTACCTACCTTTCATCATCATCATTACAGCCCTTCACAAGTCCACTGCTGAACATAGGCCTCCCCCAAAGAATGCCACAAAGCACGGTCCTGAGCCACCTGCATCCATCGACTTCCTGCATGTCTTACCAGGTCGTCACTCCATCTCGTGGGGGGACGCCCTACACTTCGCCTACCGGTACGTGGCTGCCACTCGAGAACCTTTCTTCCCCATCGGTTGTCGGTTCTTCGAGCTATATGGCCGGCCCACTGCCACTTCAGCTTACTAATCCGTTGGGCTATGTCGGTTACTCTGGTTCTACTGCGGATATCCTCATTCCTAAGTTTATCACGCAGAGAAACTCCGAGCATAGCCCTCTCCATAGCTCGCTGAGCGACCTTGAGCTTCCTCATACGGCCAGCAGTGAAGGACCACGTCTCAGTTCCATAAGTCATCACTGGCAACACGCACTGGTTGTACAATTTCGTTTTCAGGTTTTGAGGTATGTCTGACGAGAAGATGTGTCGTAGCTTCCCGAACGCTGCCCAGCCGAGTTGAATCCGTCGATTGACCTCTCGGTCGAAGTTGGACTTACCTAGTCGGACTATTTGTCCCAGGTAAACATATTCGTCAACAACTTCGAGCTCAGTGTTCCCAACAACTACCGGCATAGGTGTGACATGGACATTGAACATGATCTTTGTTTTGTCCATGTTCATCTTAAGACCTATCCGTTGGGAAACACTATCGAGGTCATTGAGCATAGTGCTTAGGTCCTCCAGCGATTCTGCCATAAGGACTATATCGTCGGCAAATCGAAGGTGAGTGATGTACTCGCCATTGATGTTGATACCGTATCCTTTCCAGTCCAGAAGCTTGAAAACGTCTTCCAATGCAGCGGTGAAGAGTTTCGGGGATATGACGTCACCCTGTCTTACACCTCTCTGCAATTGGATAGGTTTCGTACTCTGGTTCTGTACTCGGATAGCCATCGTAGCCCTACTGTACAAGCACTTCAACACTTCGATATACCGACAGTCAACTTGGCACCGCTGAAGGGACTGCAGCACCGCCCAAATTTCGACGGAATCAAAGGCTTTCTCATAGTCCACATACGCCAGACATAGTGGCAAATTGTACTCTTCGGACTTCTGTACAATTTGCCGAAGGGTATGTATGTGGTCTATGGTGCTAAAGCCCTTTCGGAAACCGGCTTGTTCGGGAGGCTGGAAGTCGTCAAGTCTGCGCGCGAGAGACGATTCGTAATGACTCTCGAAAACAGCACGTAGACGCGGCTCAGAAGGGAAATCGGTCTATAGTTCTTCAAGAGAGCGTTGTCACCTTTCTTGAAGAACAAGACCACCGCACTTCTGCTCCACGCCTCCGGTGTAATGCCACCATGGAGGACGGAATTAAAGAGCTTCTGAAGGACTTCAAGTACCGGTCTTCCACCCGCTTTCAGAAGCTCCGCTGTAATTCCATCCTCGCCTGGGGCCTTACCGTTTTTAAGGTGCTGGAGAGCCATTCTAATCTCGCTCAGACTGACGTCCGGGATATCTTCGGAATAGTGTCGAATGAGACTCGCTCTTGGATCGTTACTCACACTTGCGTGTGGCTCCAACAATGACGTGTACAGCTGCCCATAGAACCTCTCAATCTCACTCAAAATCTCAGGTGTCCCGGAAACGATGCTGCCACATTCTGTCTTCAGCTTTGACAGTTGGCTCTTTCTGGCAGACAGATCTCTGGCAAAGACTTTGGAGCCTTGGTTCCGCTCGATCGCTTCTTCAATACGAGCTGTATTGAAGTTGCGTAAGTCCCGCCGCATGCATTTGGAGATCTGTCTGTTCAGATGCCTGTATGCTGTCAAGTCTGTTGAAGAATGTAGCTTCATCTCCCGTCTAACAGCCATGAGATTAAGAGTGTGATCGGAGAGTTTTTGTGTTCTTCTGCGGCGGGTCTTGCAGAACTTAGCTCCGACCGCATGGACAGTTTCCACGAGCTTGTCATTCAAATCGTCCACTTCATTGCAGTCTTCTAGGCACTGAAAACGGTTTTGTAACTCGAGCTGAAAGGTCTCGGGACTTTGGAACAGAGCACGAGGGGGACGGAGCGTTGACTTCATTAGACGAGACCTCTCCAACTTTAAATAATACCTTTAAATATAACTAAACTTAATAATTTGTAACTCATTTCGTAGCATTCATATATGCTACGAAATGAATTGCTAAGGATGAGGACGCAGCGCACTTTTTAGCAAATGGTTTAAAAACCATAATTAAAAAAAATAGTCTATGTTTTAGTCTAGTTTATAATATATTACAGTAGTAAGTAATATATTACCAAATTTGTGATTGAGCGACAAACATACAAACATCTAAACATCCATACAAACTTTCAGATTTATTATACTATTATTAGAATGTATTTACATTCATCTCATAATTTGTAATTTACTGATTAATATCATACCGAAAGGATAAATGTTTCTACGTTATAAGTAACATGTTATATGTTTTTGTATTAAAAAAGTCTAACGATATTATTGGTATTACTAATGTTCCCGTTGACCATTCCAAGTAAGTTTTTTGTGAAGAGTGATTTTCGGTAAAATCCGAATAGTGGATTTGAATTTACATCTTTTAAGTTTACAATACGCAGCCTTAACCATCATGCGTCAAAAGAATAAAGAGAATAAAATAATTGCCACACAATACCTTCTGAAGTCTTTGCTAAAACAGACTATAATTATATAATTATAACTTGGAAATTTTTTTTTTAAGTATACAGTTTGAAGTATATTACTTTTACCCTTTTAAGTGGACTAAGGAATAGCACAAGCGCAATGTAGCATCTAGAATGTCGTTTTTATAGTTACATATGATATTGCATCCCTTATTTTTTCGCTCTTAGGGTTTGTTTTTACAAAAGAAAAATCACATGATGCATTCATGTGATTTTTCTTTTGTAAAAACAAACCCTAATTGTCTAATTGAGAATCTCCACCACGCGATGTCACCATTTATATTCCTATACTAGAATGTCTATTGTATTATTTGAAAGAATAAAACGTTTGATATATAACATGCGGAGTTCCGACGGCTCATTTTCTTTCATTTCAGTTCGAACGAATTTATCATATTTACGTTTACACAGAATATTTGCTTTCGTGATTGCGCGCAAACATGTGGGAATACGTTTTTAAATTAACTTTTTCTTTACACCCTTAACGCGTTTATTACACTTATCTTAATTATTGTTTTAGTAGTAATTATAATCCGACGCTTATTTTTTTATAAGTTAAAGTAGCGTGATTTTTGCACGTGCGAGAGTCGCGATGGAGATATGCAGCACGAATGGCTCGGCTCAACCGGGAAGGATCACGTGCTCACAGAATACAAGCATAAAATGCAGCAGCTTAGTCATGTTTTGTTTCGTATGGTAAGTATAAAGAACCAGAGACTGTTTTTAGTGGTAACGAAGCATTCTATCTTAGTGTACGGGTGAGAACTCATTTATATTTTAATATTTAATCGAATATATATGTACCTACCATCAGATAGACTATGGATAGTTTGCTCGCCACGCATATGCCATTAAAAACCTGACCTGAGACCATCTGATTGTAAGCGGCTGCTATAGCCCATGAACATCTGCAACCAGTTTCAAACAAAGAATTGAAATAACAGTGTAATACCTCTGTGTACAGTTTGTTAAAAACTTTTTATTTGTAGTTAGGCATTCTATCTTAACCCTAAGAAATGATGACGCGATTTACATTTTTAAACTTAATCGAGGATAGACGCAGGTGTTTATAGGCCATAGTATCCACTTATTAGCTCCAAAAATGTGTTTCACCATTAAGTGTGCGCGTTTATTGTTCTTACTTTAAAACTAACTAAGATGGAATAGCTCATAACCCGTATTATTGTGCTTATGTGACTTTTTTAACTGGAACACAACTGTATTCCAGTTAAAAAGTCACATTAGCGCAGTGGCTTAGCAATGAGTTGCTGCGGTAGGAGCCGCGGGTTCGAATCCCGCACGGAACAAGTATTTGTTCTACAAATAATTGTTCCGGGTCTGGAAGTTTGTCCTTGTGCAATTTGTGTTTGTAAACTGCCTCCACGATACGGGAGAAAATCTTAGTGTGTGGGTAACGTTTTTTTTTTCAAGAAAAATATTAAAAAACAAAGAAAAAAGAGTATATGCACTTGCACAGGTGACAAGGTTGTTAGTGGAAGTTTCTGGCCGAAAGGAGTTCTATCATGTTATTATTTCCATCACCTTATCAGGTTTTTAGCTAGTTTGTGATTGTGTTACGTCGAGCAAAGTTTCCATCGTAAGCTGTTATATTCCTTCTTTACAATACAAGACTCTAACTTTTGACGCTGTACTGGGTACTTTTGTCAAGTTTTATGTGGTAGAGCCATGGTGCAGCTATATTTTTTTATTACACTTTTTTTAAATTTGCATAACTTACGTTTTAAGAAATATTTGTAAACGTAAATATGATTAAATTATGTTAAAAAGAACTAAGAATAGGGAAGGAAAACTAACCCCTGAAATACAGGTATAAAATCCTAGTTTAGGGGCTGTTGACCATTGTACACTTTTGTGCATGTAATATGTTTGTCAATAAAGATTATTATGATTATGATGTTTTTAAAAAGTATTCTCATCTGGTTGGGCTGAATAAATATGAGGAAATGATAAATATACATAAATATATATTAAATAAGATAAATAAATAATACATAAATAGATAAAAGGTGTAAGACAGGGTGAAGGTGTAAGACGTTATATCCCCGAAACTCTTCACCGCTGCATTGGAAGACGTTTTCAAGGTTCTGGACTGGAAAGGATACGGTATTAACATCAATGGCGAGTACATCACTCACCTTCGATTTGCCGACGATATAGTCCTTATGGCAGAATCGCTGGAGGACCTAAGCACTATGCTCAATGACCTTAATAGTGTCTCCCAACGGATAGGTCTTAAGATGAACATGGACAAAACAAAGATTATGTTTAATGTCCATGTCACACCTATGCCGGTAGTTGTTGGAGCACTAAGCTCGAAGTTGTTGACGAGTATGTTTACCTGGGACAAATAATCCGACTAGGTAAGTCCAACTTCGACCGAGAGGTCAATCGACGGATTCAACTCGGCTGGGCAGCGTTCGGGAAGCTACGACACATCTTCTCGTCAGACATACCTCAAAACCTTAAAACGAAATTGTACAACCAGTGCGTGTTTCCAGTGATGACTTACGGAACTGAGACGTGGTCCTTCACTGCTGGCCGTATGAGGAAGCTCAAGGTCGCTCAGCGAACTATGGAGAGGGCTATGCTCGGAGTTTCTCTGCCGATGGGGAAGAAAGGTTCTTGAGTGGCAGCCTCGTACCGGTAGGCGAAGTGTAGGGCGACCCCCCATGAGATGGAGTGACGACCTAGTAAGACATGCAGGAAGTCGATGGATGCAGGTGGCTCAGGACCGTGCTTTGTGACATTCCTTGGGGGAGGCCTATGTTAAGCAGTGGACTTATGAAAGGCTGTTATGAGATAGAAGCCCAACCAGATGGAAGCCCTCGCCAGGGGAGACCAAACGGCCGAGGGTTAGGTTAGGTTGGAAAGGGAAAGAAACCGGCGGACGATGCGGGCTTTATCGAGGAGAACCGCTTTTTGCATTTGAGCCTGGAGCGGTCCGTAACGGAGCTCCATTCACTTCAGATGACCCGAGAGACTGACCGGGATTAGCCCCGCAAAGACGACTACAGGAATAATTTCGGTCGGCAGACCACTCCACATATCGGTCACCTTGTGAGCCAGGTCCAGATATTTTGTCAGCTTATCTGTTTCGGCTTTCACGAGGTTTTCGTCATACGGAATGGTAATGTCGACCAAAAATATCCTTGACTGTGCCCGGTATATCAGCACAATATCAGGTTTATTCGCAAGAATAGTCCTGTCTGTGATGATGGCCCGGTCCCAGTAGAGCCTGGCGCGGTTATTTTCGAGCACGGCATCCGGCAAGTACTTATAATAAGGCAGTTTCCGATCCACGAGACCGTATTTCAGAACGAGTTCCTGGTGTATAATCCTGGCTACTAGATTGTGTCTTTGCAAGTACTCAGAGTTAGAAAGCGCCGAACAACCGGAGATGACATGTCTAAGTGTCTCACCGGGATAACGACAAGCTCGACAGATGTCGACGGCGCCATCCTTTAGGATGTATCTCCGATAATTGTTGGTCTTAATAACCTGATCCTGTATCGCACAGACAAAACCCTCAGTTTCTCCAAAGAGATTATTATTATATTAGTGGTATAGTTGTAGCACGAATGGTTGGCTCGACCGGAGAAGGACCACACTCTCACGGAATACCAGCGTAAAATTGCAGCTTAAAGCTGCTGTGTTTCGTACGGTGAGCGTAAAGAAGAGTTTCTCAGACATGCAGGTTTCCTCACGATGTTTTCCTTCACAAGTTCCATTGGTTAACCTTAGGGTACGGAACCATAAAAATGCTTAGTATTCATTTCATTATCATCCATTCTTAATGGCATGCAAATAATCCCCTCAGCACAATTTAAGGCAGTTAATTCGATTTTACAGACACTTTAATTTTATTTATTACACCTACTCATTTAGGGTTTTTGGACCAGATTTAGAGGCTATATACTTATACACGTTGAGTTAAGTTATAACTCAGTTACGCAGTTATAGCTCAGATATTGACTGCCCCGCTGGTCAAGTGGTCGTAAGCGCTATTGTTAATCATGCGGGTTCTAGTCCCAGATTGGGTCAAAATAATTTATTCGGTTTTTTGTAAATAAATTCTTGGCAGTAGCTGGGAAAGCACGATGGTCCTGCGCCTGATATCTCTTCGTTTGGTTCGATCGGGGAAGCCACACACTCTCACAGAATACAAGCGCAAAATAGCAGCTTAACGCTACTTTGTTTCGTATGGGAACCGGAGACCCTTTTTACTGGAAATGAGGCAAACTATCTTAGTCTCCACGGGTGAAAATGCAGATGATTTTGATTCGTTATCGAGGATAGATGTAGTTGTCTTTGGGCCACTTACCATCAGGTGGATTGTGTTTTCGTTTGTCACCCTTATCCTATAACAAAACCTGTGCTTGCACGAATTTTTTATTTTAATTGCGAAGTGAAGTCCTGAGCCACCTGCCTCCATCGACTTGCTGATCTCTTACCGGATCGTCACTCCATCTAGTGGGGGCTACACTACACTCCATTTACCGATACCAGGCTATCACTCCAGAATCGTTCTTTCTTTCAAATTGTCAGTCTTCGAGCTATATGGTCAGCCAATTATCACTTCAGCTTACCGTTAAGCTTTGCGTCTCTGTTATTTCTAATAGCCTCGCATGAGTAATGTTGTTGCCCCATCGCAAGGATAAAAATTTGCAGTTGTTAGAAAACTGATTGTTGCTGCGGTTGCGAAGCCGCCTCGCCAAGTCTGCAGCAATGGCAAATCCCTTCTATGAGGTAATCTATGGGGGAGGCCTATGTTCAGCGTGCGGTATATAAGCGGCTATTACAAATTAAAGACTTTCGGTCTTTTTGCTTTACTTGTGCTGAGCCCTTGCGTGTTGGTAGTTGGTACTGAAGATAGAAATTTCCATTTTGGTGTGCGGAACCCCATAAAGATCATGAAGATGTTTAGACGGCTCCGTGGCGTAATGGCTTAGCAATAATGAGTTGCAGTGTTAAGGGCCTCGGGTTCGAATCCCGCATGGAACCAAGTATTTGTATGGACTACAAATAATTTTTCTGGTCTGGATGTTTGTCCTTGTGAAATGAATGTATGTAAACTGCCTCCACGATACAGGAGAAAATTATATTTATCGTGTGGAGATCACGTTTGAAAAAAAAGAAAAATTTGAAGATATATGGAAGAAAACTAGAAAGTAACAAGGAATATGTCAATATTTATTCACCTTCACTAGCACCTACACGTGCTGACCGACCTGTTCTTTAGCCATCACTATCACTACGGCTCATCTTTGTTCAGCAGCGGACTTTGATGGCTTAACTCAGGTTTCTTTGCAATTCATTAACAAGTAAGCATCAGAATAAGTCACGTAGGTCTAAGGACCATTAATTCTGAAAGTTTTACAAGGTGGAAGACGAAAGAAACTTTTCAAATTACTATTCTCATTACAGGTTTAGTTGATTGAAAGTAGCGCGTGTCGGATAACTTATTAGCTCGTATAGGTATAAAACTTTGTCAGAATATTCTTTATGGCATGTTAAAAACTACCAAGAACGGATTTTATGAAATTCCACCCACAAAGGGCAGTGCGGGGGTGTTAAAATTTTTTTTTTGATTTTTAATGCCCCTGCACGGCCGCTTTCCCCCGTCTGTACGCTTAGATCTTTTAAGCTACATAACATATTTTGATGAAGTTTTCATCAATAGACAAAAGGATTCTTCAAGAGGAAGGTATATATATATATATGTATATATATATATATATGATTCTTCTTTTCGTGTGTATGTAACTGAACTCCACCTAAACGCCTGGACCGATTTTGATGAAATTTTGTGTGTGTGTGTGATTAAATTGATTTGACGGCTTAGATGAACAATAGTCATGATAGTTGGCGCTGTTGACGAGATCCAGAAATCACCCGTGCGTAGCTGAGGTGGATCTATACACTAAACTAAACTATACATTTAAATACAATCGAAGTGTCCTGTGTGTAATATTGAAATAACTAACTTCTATTAAGCTCAGGGGGTTAATTGCATACTATTAAGGCGTAAACAACTATTTTTAAAATGTTTGTTTGTCCGTCCGGGTTAATCTCCGGAACGGCTGAATGGATTGTGATGAAACTTTACAAACAGATAGAGAGCAATACCTCGCGGGATAGAAGCTATATTTGCTTATTACAGTGGACCCCCCGGTAATCCAGCCCCTGTCTAATCCTGCACCCCCTGTAATCCGACATGCCTACTACATGTAGGTACAGTTGAGTCGCGTTATGTATCCGCCACGGGGGAGACGTTCTTCCTAAAGTGGAGGACAGGTTGTAACTAGTTTGCGCCACCAAGAATTTTGCTTGACGCGTACTGTATTATTTTAAATGCGACTAAGGTATCGGGCGTTTATTATTTACTGTTTAAGTATTCATTGTGCATCACATGATTTTTTTATTTTTTATTATCTTATATTTGATATAATTTGTCGCATTACAAGTACTCTTTTTCAAAAAGTACCGGACTACCAGGGGGCTGTGGGAGTACCCTATAGTCCGACAAATTCGATAATTCGACACCGTCTTGCAAAACGTTTGTCGGATTACCGCGGGTTAACTGTATTTGCTTTTTATTGTAAAGCGAAATATTGATAAAATAAATAGTCTTTATTATCTTAAACTTGAATAACGTTAACAGTACATTAATATATTATATCTAGGCAAAACCAGGGCGGTAGTTAATAAAATAACAATAACTTTTAGGTTTAAAAGTTGAGTATTTTTAGCCTGCTGGACCTCACAGGGTTCTTGGTATGTTTTATACATTTTGTACAACACACTCATAACCGGTAAAATTAGCTTCCTTATACTACAAATACTCCAACTGACTGTCGGGTAAGCAGCACTGGAGTTTTGTTCAATTGATGGACAAATTATAAATGGAATAAGTGTTGTAGTTAAGCCCATCTACTAGTTCTCTCAGGAGATTGCTGTTATTATGACGAGAAATATGCTAATCCTGTTACATAATGTCAAAAGAAGTGAGCTTATTGCGTTTATGGATAGGATAAAGAAACCCTCCGATATACCAGCTGTTAATCTTAGGGTATCGCACTAAAAGAGTGCCGCAGTGGTCATGTAATACCGGAAAACCTGAACGACGAGGCGGATATAAGAATTGAGAAAAAGGCATTCGCCGTTCGATACAATATTATGTTGTCCCGAAAGTTTGCGCAGTTTACAAGAGAGGTAAAAATAACATTGGTATCTGGGTTCCCGCTTTGTCGCGGCGGGCTAAAGGAGCTTAGTAACCGTGGCTTGGTTACCTGCTGTGAACTAATATTAAAAAGAGACTACTAAAGAGGAACTACTGAACTACTGAGGGGCGCCAGAAGTAACAAGGCAATTCGTAAATCATTTCTGGCAAGATCTACGCCTATTAGAACATCTTGGTAGCTAACAAGAACATCTGTCAGATGAGCTACTCGAGGCACATGAGTTAGATGAGGTAGGTAGAGTCACGGGTGTGATGATAAGGCGATGCGCCACTCGCCCTACGGCCTCGGCCAAAAAGTGGTTGGTGGCGGACCTTTGACCAGATTCGCCTCTGGGGTAAGGAATACATATACATTAAATCTTGTGGGTGTGGTTAGAAGCTACAGAAGGAAATTAAATAAAAAATCGGCACCATAATCTACCTGATAAAGTTATAGCCTATATCCATCCCACTTACAGTACAGGGCTCCTGTACTCCTCTCATTTCTGAGAGGGTTTTTTAGGGCAAGGAAGTGTACGTCGCACTGTCCCAATGCGTGTTGACAAACTTCGGATGTCTTCGAGTTTTGACATGAAGATATCCTCACAAGGTATTCCTTCATCGCCGAGCAATTGGTAAGTCAGCACATAAAGTTTCAATTAACTAATTCATTGGTGGGATTAAGGGATAAAATCAGGCTGCTCGCGTACTTGTGTTAAATCACTCCTTAATTTTTAAAACGAATTTTTCTTGACAAGAACCCAAAAATAGTAAATCTTTACGGTTGCCAACCCGCTTTCCAAGTGTGGGAACTATGAAAAATATTCCCCTATGAGGCAATACGTGGGGGTTCTAACAAAGTAAAGAATAAAAGTTTCAATTTCATAATTAATAAGAAAATTAATAGAAGATACTACAGCCCGCTTATTGGAATTTCCAAGGAAAATGATTTACTGTTCATAATGTTCTTCCTGTCGACCCCAATTACTAAACATTGTTGTAAGCAGGTGTACAATTCAGATCGACAAATTACCGAACATTTTCTTACGAAACGGATTAAAACACTTTGTCAATCTAATGATTTCTTATATTAATGTAAATTCAAAACACCATATGAAAAATACTTTATATTGTTGAATTTTACGGCAATAATTCTTAATTAATTGTTTATTAAAATAAAATAAAATAGAAAAATGGTATGTATTTAAATAAATGTCTTTCAAAATACTATGTTATTTTTATTTAAAAATTTTAAAAAAGAGCAAGAGCTAGTGGCCCTTGTTGCTCTACTGCTGCTTAGGTCGAGTTCTTAATTTTTCTATACACAGTCGTAGCACAACTTTGGAGCTCTTGTGTAGAAATTATTTTATTCTTTTTAGTTCTTTAAAGGTGGCATTTAGTTTTTACTAAATGTAAAAAGATAAAGAAAGAAAGATACTAAGTTTATTTATTCATATTATATTTGTTCAAATTATTATTCAGTTTTTAATTTAATTTAAATATATATTTTTTTATTTAAAATATATTTTTTAATAAAATTTTTATATAATTTTTTATTTAAAATTTAAAAAAAAGTATTTTTTAATTCACATATCTTTACAAATTTCGTGGATTATATAAATAATATGTATGATTTCGTTGTTGTGTTTTATAAACGCAACTCTTATAGGTTCACTTTGTTGTCCATTCATCTGTTAAGACCCTTTTTCTCAGGAAGGGTTAGAGGTATTAACATGAAATTAATTTCAGTTATTTGGAGGTGTAAAATATTGAAGCATCTTAGTCAACGCATTTAAAATAAATATACGGATAATTAAAAGATAGTTATGTCACATATTTTGATACATGCAAACTCACTCCTCGTAACCAATACCCGTTGACCTAGAATCACATGTTACAGTACAAATTAAGGATAAAATGCAAAAATTGTTAATTTGGAGTTATATAATGATAAAAAAATATTATATAAACATATTTTTTACGATTGCACTTACATTTTTTACAACTATTCTAAGACAGTGTTTGACTTTTCAAAGTTTGCCCTTCTGTCCAAATTATTTTTTCGAGAACAATAATCCCTTTCGAGTTTATTTTATCTATAAATCCTAGAATGGATGAACTATATATATACCTAGTCAGGTCATAAATTCTGTCACATGTTTAATATAAAATAATTGAAACAAGTTTATTCATTATGTAACCATTTATATACCAAAATGAACTTAACAAAACATAGATTCTTATGACACTAAATTCTATATATAAGGCCTGTATTCAAAATCACTCCGTGATTTTGAATACATGCCTTCAATCTGCGCGGCCAGTCGTCTATCGCAGCACGAACGAGGTCCATGTCAATATCGGCGGCTGCCTTAATCAAGGATGTCTTGAGTGACTCCAAATTGGGATGAGGCTTTGAGCACGCCTTTTCCTCCAAGTGTTGTCATATCTTCTAATCTTACGGATTCAAATCTGGAATGGAGGAGGGCCAGTCTTCGTGCCGGATGAAGTCGATTTCACGCGTCGCCAGCCAGTCTTGTGTGCTCTTCGCTCTATGAGCTGGCGCCGAATCTTGTTGGAATACCCAGTGCCTCTTATTGAACATGGTATGAGAAACAGGTTCCAAAAGGTTCGTCAGGACTGTATTTTGATACACAACTGCATTCGTTTTTACACCTTTCTCACAAAAATGTACCTCTGTTAAGCCCCAATAAGAAACTCCCAACCATACCATGAGCGAGGATGGAAAATGACCTTGTTGGACACGCAGAATACGGTTGCTCGCTTCTTCACTACTGTGTGCGTACACCTTATCATTTTGTTTATTGTAGCTCTCTTCTACGGTAAAAATTTTTTCATCCGAAAAAAGAATTGCCCGATATTTTCTTCCCGCGTACCGCTTCAACAAAGCGCGGCATCTCTTCAGTCTCAGGTCCATTAGACGAGCATTCAAACGATGTCCTGTTTTTCTTCGATATGCCCGAAGCCTTAAGTCTTCATTTAACACCCTTTTCACCGTGGTTCTGCTTAACCCCATCTGAAGGGCGAACAGTTTCTGCTTACGTTTGGGATTTCTTTGAATTCACGCCTTCACAGCTTTTATCACTGCTGGAGTCCTAACAGACCGAGGGCGACCACTTCTTGACCTGTCATCTACACTAGTCTTCATTGTATCGTTTGATGGTACGATAAACGAATCTTTTGGTTATATTCAAATTTTTCAGTATGTCAAAAATTTGTATTGGCGCGTAACCGCAACGATGCAACGCAATAACTGCAACACGGTCTTCTTTAAGCGTCCACTCCTAATTTAAAAATGAGTAAAATTCTAAAAAGTATACAGTTTTATTTTCATGAACAATTCGAAATTCGAATTCAATAAACTTTTTTGTGGCCAGCATTCTAAAAGAAAAGTTTTTACTGTGTGACAATACTTATGACCTGACTAGGTATATATATACACAACATTATGTTTATACGGAATCCTCATGGCACGAGCCAAATTCTCACTTGTCCGGCTTTTTATATTTAATAAAGTGGCAGGTCGTATCGCTTTCATGTGGCATAAATTGTATCGGCATTCTCTATAAGACAACCGACAAGGCTATTGAGAAATAAAATCCCGTTTGCGACGCTTTTGGAAATATTTTATGATTGCATAAAACCATTTCGGCAAATAAGGAATTTTTACAATCCCGATCTTATCTGTTTTTCTTCTGTCATAGTATGTTATTAATGTAAACTTTACTATACTTATTATCTTTTTTTACGTGGTAGTACTTTTCAAACAGCAGTGCTTGCACCGCTATGTTTCGGTCAAAAGTGTAAAGAGAGCCGGTATCATAACATGTTGTCAGGCTTTCCATCTTAGACGTCAGTGCTGATAAAATATCTGTAGCCTTCTTTATTTGCAGTTGGTTGCAGGTGTCCATGGGGTGCAGCAGCCACTTCCCATTAACTGGATCTGTGAGTTGGTTTGTTACTTCAATTTCGTAAAAAAATTATAATTTATAAAAGTTTGTGAATTCGATGTCTCCTAAGAAATTGATATGTCAAAAGCCTCCGTTCCGCGCAACATAATTAAAACCCTAAATTTCACGCGGGCGAAGTCGCGGGGAACAGCTAGTTGTATATAAAGTATTTCTGCCATTAATCTTGTTGAAATTTGTTTACACTGCTACAGTAGTCTACTAACCTAAACCCCATCTCGCATTTGAATAACTGACTTAACTAGTTTCGTCGCCTAAATGCATATATTTTAATGACTGAATGCTACGTATAAAGTCATTTTTATCAATCCAATTTTTATTTTCTGTTTATTAAAATCAATAATAAATGTAGAAATATCTTTATTATATTATTGTATGGGGCCAGAAAATTGATGCCGGTAATTTATAATTAAATGTGTTTTTATAATTTAATACGCACATTCAAATTCATGGAATTAAGTGAAGTAGTAAGATTGTAATGCGATTATATAATAAAAAATAATACGGAAGACAACTGGTTATAATATATATGGTAATATAATATTATCTTAATATCTTTAAGCAAACTAGTGAATATACAAGAGTTCGTGCATTTTTACTTCCAGTATACAACATACACTATTACTATTTTTTTTAAATGAAGATAATATAATCTTACTGTGATAAATACCACAGTAAAATTTTCTCCTGTATCGTGGAGGTGTTTTATGCATACATTGCACATGGAGAAACGTCCAGACCTGAAACTATTATTCGCATGCCATGTTAAACTTATTTCTTGCAGCATTCGATAAAAATAAATTAAATTCATTCATTTTAAATAACGAAACATAACGAAACAGTGTCACCGCAGCCGTTATAATCAAACTTTTTCAAAGTGTTTCATTACTTGTGTTTAAATTCTACAACTGTATTATTTTTATTTAATATATTGCAGGGGCTTATTGAATGCTTCATCACTACGCATAATCAAATAGACAGCCATTGTTTATGTTAAGAAAATATTTTTAAACATTTTAGTAATTTCCGGTTTGGATGTTCTTAGAAAGGGTCCGATGATAAAGAGTTTAAAGATGTTTTATTTTCAACAATGATGTAGCGATTTAGGCTTCAAATATAAATATGATGTGAAAATAAACAATGAATAGGACGACTTTTTTTTTTAAATAAAACTAAGTTTAAGCATTCAATGCTTCGTGATACGTGTCTTACCTGAAACGTGACTATGAACTTTGAACAGTGTCATCAAATGTTTTATCGCTTGACTCTAATTTATGGCATTATATATTATGATATATCATTCAATAGTATGTGTTATATTGTAAAACCAACTCAACACAACTTAAATTTTCTGCTACTTGCAACACAAGATTTAAAAAAGGCGATCGTTAATTTTATAATAATAACTATTTTCAAAACCGAAATTAAAGAATTATGCGCAATTTTTAACCTTAATATATTAAATAAATATCAATTAAGTAAACTTTAGGCCGAAAATAAAAATTACGTTGTGAATTTCTTATTTTTCAAAGGTTTTAAAAAGGCTTAAAATGCGGCGACACACGAAAGGTTTTGACGGGTCATTTGTGGGACTGAGTTCGCAACGCTTACCTTTATACTGAACACTTTCTTTGATTGGAATAAAATGTGTAGGAATAACCTGTGTGAAAAGTTTTCATCTCCTTCACGTTCCATTAAAGGCGTTGCTTGAAAGAGGGTTTAATTAATAATAAAACGTAGCTAAAACGTTAAAGCGTATTGCCGTATTTTGATGTATTCACGGAATCTATAGCCTATACGCGAGAGTTAGAATGCTTTACTTTTTATAATTACAGCAAGCTTTGTGACCTTAAATGATTAGCTCTTCACAAGTCCACTGCTGAACATAGACTTCCCCCAAGGAATGCCATAAAGCACGGTCCTAGCCAACCTGCCTTCTCGACTTCCTGTATATCTCACCAGGTCGTCGCTCCATTTAGTGGGAGAGCCGGTTCAAGACTGCCACTCGAGAACCTTATTATAAGAACCTTATAACCTTATTCGCTATCAGTTGTCGGTTCTTAGAGCTACATAGCCGGTACATTGCCACTTCAGCTACTGATCCGTTGCCCTATCTTGGTTACTCTGTTTCTACTGCAGATATCGTCATTTTTAATTCCATCTAAAATATCTAGCCCTCCCCAAGAGCTCAATATGTGTTTTTATAAAAGAGAGGGTAAACGAACATACGGCTTACCTGATGGTAAGTGTCGACCATCGCCCATGAACAACTGCAACACCAGAGAAAAGCAAGTGTATTTTAAAAAGAAAAGCCTTTTCAAAAGAAGTATACTCGTTTCTTGAATGTTCCTATTTAATATCGCTCCTCAAAAATTACTGATGGATGCGTTCAAGTAGATGGAGCTGGCACTACGGTACCATGACCCAAAGATGAGAACAATATTCGATGTGAGGTCGAACTTGCGCTTCGTAAAGTTGCAAGCATTGTGCCGACATGGAAAATATTATCTCGCTCTACTGAGCACGCCAAGCTTTTTAGAGGCCAATTTAGCCTTTCCTTCCAAGTGACCGCGTGACCTCGAAGTTAAAGTGAATTTGATAATATATAATATAATGTTTGTTTTATATTATGAATACACATTATGTAAGAACACAGCAAGAGGTTTTTGTTTATAATAATACTGGCTGGTACCCTACGCGATTCTGACGCAGAAAAAATAATTGTGGAAATATCGTTTTAAATTTGGAATATTGTTTAATTAGGAATGATAATACATTTATTGAAGCTGTGTGATATATTACTTTCAAATAAAGTTGTCGGTACGACACACGCGCGACCTACTGTAAGTTAATTGTACTATGCTTAAATCCTTCGCGGGATCTGATGAACGGTATGGCAGCGCATAAAATACGAACAAACAAAATTAATTTTTATATATTTGATAGTGTGATAGCGATATTTGATAGTTTGACGGCTCCGTGGCGCAGTGGCTTAGCAATGAGTTGCTGCGCTGGGGGGCGCGGGTTCGAATCCCGCACGGAACAAGTATTTGTATGGCCTACAAATGATTGTTCCGGGTCTGGATGTTTGTCCTTGTGAAATTTGTGTTTGTAAACTGCCTCCACGATACAGGAGAAAATCCTAGTGTGGGGGTAACGTTTTTTTTAAATAAAAAGAAAAAAAAAAAAAAAGATTACGATGTACACTGGTTAGCTTTACCGCTGAATAATTATTTTAGTCCAGGAAATGAAGCTAAAAAAATGGTAAAACCTCGCAATTTTTTCGTTCAGCACCGATTTGTACAAAAATTTGGGATTTGGCTTATTTCACCCTCTAGTTCATTTTCTATATTGTGCCGTTGTACTCTTTTTGTTTTTTAGGGGTGAAAACTACCCCTTATTTTCAAAAGTTATAAAATAACGTTAAAAACCTAAATATGGGTAAAAATAGTTAAATAATGATTGTTTCATGCTTAAGGATACAATTTCATAATCTTTCAACCTACCCTTGTTAAAAACTACCCTTGAAAACATTGAAATTGTCAGAGCACGTGCAACTGTCTTCGAACTTTACAATACACTGATGAGAAATCAACGAAATATACACTCACACGCATACACGTGAGCAAATGTTTCTTTTTTTTATAGGATAGGGTGACAAACGAGTCAAAACAAAACGAGTTGTTTTTTTAAAAGCTACAATTTGGGTTTCTACACTTTTTTTGATAAAATGCATATTTTTAGAGTTATTCGCAAAAAACATTTGAAAGAGTCGATTTTTTCGTCAAAAAACTGTTACTTTAAACTTTGAATAACTCAAAAAATATTAGTTTTACGAAGAAAACGTATATAATATTTTTTTCTTAGAATTACTTTTTCCGTCGATTCCTATACTTGAAATGTAATAAAAAATTCCACTCCCGAGATGGGGTGGCAACCAACCCCAAGGCTCTAGCGTACAGCGGTGTGATATAGAATATGATCCTAGAGCTATTCCCTACCTTCTGTGAAAATTTCAAGTAAATACATGGAGGACGAAAAAATTGCGAGTCAAAATGCTTTCCTGGACAATTTTTGCTTATTTTATTGGAATGACTCAAACAAATGGGAATTCTAATTATCTCTTTTTATTTTCTACTTGCTATCTTTGGCAAATACGTACCTATCACCCAGATAAACTATCAGCGTGCACATTGGTCCTTTCATATTTTCACTATCGCCTGTAGTATTCATTCTTTGTTGCTCTAGACGAGTAGGTATTTGATCCTTTTTCTGATAACCAACGAAGCTATCGTAATATTCGAAGCGAAATTTTATACGATTAGCCTTTGCAGTTCAAAGGCTAATCGTATAAAACGAAGGCTAGGTATAAAATTTCGTTTCGAATTAAGAATGTATAAAACGACGATCCAAAATGTAATATTTCCTTGTTGGTATACCTTAGTACGAAGTTGGTATTTAAAGCATGTTAATGAAAAACTTTTTTCAAAGTGCTTTTGCAAATGTTTATGTTACTCTATGCTTAATAATGATTGACGTACTACACACAATAAATACCAGTTGTAGCCGACTTAAAGAAGAAGGAGGATCTCAATTTTATATTTCAGAGTATTTTATCCTTTGTATAAATTTGTAACGAAAATAAATATGTATTTCACCGCTAAGGGTGGAAATAGTAGATGAATTTTTAATGAAACGATTTAAACGAAATTTTAATAGTGGACACGATCTTGTGATACTCTTTAGTTCACTCGAAAGGGTTAAAAAACGTTTAACGTAGATTAAAGTTGACTTCAAACATTTGAAAATAATTTAAACCAATTTTCTCATACCAAATAGCATCTGAAGTCGGCCCTTTAATTCTTCTACACACTATGTCTTAGCACCGACTTCAGAAGCTATTATGTTGAAATAATTTTTTTCTTCTAGTTCTATGAAGTTTTTTTCTATACGTGGTAGAGCCACCCTGCAGTTATATTATGGTACGAATGGGTTGGCTCGACCGAAGACCATGCTTTCACAGAATACCAGCGTAAATAGGAGCTAAACACTGCTGTGTTTCGTATGGTGAGTGTAGAGAACCGAAGACCCCTTTTACTGGAAAAGAGGCATCCCATTTTAGTCCTCACGTGTGACAACGCATATGCATTTTGATTCTTGGGCCGCAGCATCGACTAGGTGGAGTTAGTGTTTGTCACTCATCTTATATTTTTTTTAACATTTTGTAAAATTTCAGATACATTCTTATCAAAGCGGCAAAATTCCATAAAAATAAGTTATGCAAATTATACTACTTTACAAATGGATGTAGTAAACAAAAACGTTCCAAGCCACAAGTCATTCAAAATCAGTTAAATACATATACAGATCTACTTACTTTGCTAAGATGTCAAAATAAGTAGAGCTGTATATTTAACTCATTTTTGATTGTCACTCCCATGACTGACTTGATGATAGCAGAATTATTTTAAGAGAAGCCAAAAAGTAAAGAAGAACAAGAACTCATTTTTGAATGACTTGTGGGTTGGAACGTTTTTGTATAACTACGTCCAAATGTAATAAATACATGAATGGGCTTTAATAATATATGTTTCATGGATATGTATGTATGATTACGGCTCCTTTTCTACCTAGCATTCTTAATCTTCTTTACTTACTTTTTCTTACTGCGAGATATTAAATTTTTTTCTATAAAATCGTAGTAACACAGGTGATAAAATTAAAAATTTTGCACAAACGATTTCAATATAAATAAAATGAGAATATCCTCAATATATTGAATTATGAGTATAATTGAACGCGATAGTATCCGTAAAAGTAGTTATATTCAATGTGTAGTGTTCGCTTAAATATAAGAAATCATTATTATCAATGTAATCGAAGTCAATGAAATACGCACTATGAAAGATATCTCAAAAAATAGTGTTAAAATCTTGATCAAATTTATATTTATGATACCACATGAGAAGCACCAGCTTGCGAATAAAAAAGAAGCATCAAAATCGTTTTACTTAGTAAAAAGTTCAGAGGTAACACACATTAAAAATTATAGTGGAATTGAGAAATACATCCTTTTTTGATGTCGGTTGAAAAGAACTAACATCCCACCTGATGGTAGTGGCTACTGCAGCGCATGTAGGTACAACTGCAAGCAACTTTAAACAAAGGCTATATATGCGTTGTCATTTTTAAGGATTAAGATGGAATGCCTCACAGCCTGTAAATATGCTGACTTATATACCCTTCATACCGAAACATAGCAATCATTGACGACAGGTGGTAAAGGTGGAAACAAATTCCATCAGCTAGTTAAAATTTAATTAATTAACATGTGGTGTCAATTGAATCATTCTTTTAATTACACAATATGTTAATAATAGGTCTTTACCTTTTTTTTTATAGGATAGGGTGACAAACGAGCTCACAGTCCACTTGATGGTAAGTAGTTGCTGTGG